>BLBF01000316.1:132600-193953 GCA_015471245.1 Laticauda colubrina
AAGGAAGGAAGGAAGGAAGGAAGGAAGGAAGGAAGGAAGGAAGGAAGGAAGGAAGGAAGGAAGGAAGGAAGGAAAAAAAAAAAGCGCAGTCCCACCTAAAAGTCTCAACCAGAATTCCTCTCGTTCTTGAGGTTTTCTTTTGTACAAAATGTTCCCTTTTCCTTCCTTTTCTTTATTTATATTTGCATCCCTTCCATTCTACCACACAACACACATGCACGCACACACACACACACAAAACACACCTCTGTTCTTACCTTCTGTTCCCAGGCTTGCTTTTTGTAGCCATCTTGTATAATTTATGTACTTTCTTGGTGTTATATTCAGTAATCTTGGAGGCAAATACCCATAGATTCCTGAAAGGAGGTGAACAGCTATTTTAATTTTCTCTTTTTAGAAGTTGGGCCAGAAGCCTAAACTTTTCATGGCAGAGGAAAGAGATGCCACCAAAGAAGCAGTGATGGAGAGATACTTTTTCTGTGGCTCCAAAGTTCCCTCTCACAGAAAAATGTCTTCCTTCAAACTTGAGTGATGAAGACTCCCAAGATAAAGTCTGCAGAGTTTGATGCAAGCATGGCATGACCAGTCTGCTACTTCTCTTTACTGCTGCAAATGCCGGTATCATGGTTTTCTAGGGGTTTGGAGTAAAATGTGGATTTTGTTTTTAACACTCATATTTAACAACATATTTCCACATAGGGGAATTCAACAATTGGAGATGGCATCTCATTTGAGGCATTGCAGCAGGTATTCAAGGGGAGTTGGACTGTTTGCTTGTGGCTATGTGGAGATTCTAGGCAATTCCTCTTTTAACTCCATCTCCAGGTTCTGCCTCTTCTTCCCCGAGACCTCCAAATTAGGCCCTAAAATCTTGGAGATGGTGCGAGAGGTTCCCCGCCTTTCTTCAGGTGAATTCATTCAGGTGGAGGAAGGGAGCTTTCATTTCAATCCAGAGGGACCAGTCATTTTGTTATCGAGGCAGCCCTCGACTTACAACCATTCATCTAGTGACTGTTTGAAGTTACAGTGGCACTGGACCAAGTGACTTATGACCCTTATGGCTCAACGGGGTGAGCCTGCAGAACTGGCACGTTGAATGCAGTGGCAACAGCACATTGGGAAAGTAGCTGTATTTTCCCAAAGTGCCACTGCTGATGCATTCTGTCTGCCTGTCTGTCAGTCCATCCATCCATCCAAAAGGTCTGTCTGCCTGCCTGCCTGCCTGCCTGCCTGTCTTCCTGTATACCTACCTACCTGCCTGCTTGTCTGTCTTTCTGTCTATCTATCTTCCTACCTACCTTCCTATCTATCTACCAATATGGATAGATAGATCTATCTATCCATCCATCCATCTACTTCCCTTCCTACCTACCACTCTCTCTCTCTCTCCCTCCCTCCATCCCTCCATCCTTCTATCCCTCCAAGTTCGAAGTCGTGGCCCCACAGGCACATTGGGAAAGTCAAACAAAGTCAGTGTAGGAGGGAGGGAGGGAGAGAAAGAGAGAGAGAGAGAGAGAGAGAGAGAGAGAGAGAGAGGGAGGGAGGGAGTGGGAGAGAAAGAGAGCTGATGCATCAGATTGAAATGAGACCTAGTTTAAACTTACATCTTTGCCAGCATCTTTGCCAGAACATTGAAACCTCTTTGGCTTCTATTAAAGGTTTTGTGGATGAATCATGGCCAAGACTATCAGGAAGCTCTCACATTTTGCTGAGGCTTTAAACAGGATCCATTGGACCAGATCTCTGCCCAAAAAATTACTCTTCCCCAATGTATTACAGTGCCAATTCTGAAGAAGGCAAATTCTGAATTCTGAAGAAGGCAAAAACAAAATGTACTGGTAAATTACAAGGAGAACACACACACACACACACACACACACACACACTTCTAACCCTGCTGGAAATTGGACTAGAATAGATATCTCATTATCTTTCTCCTCCCTCCCTCCTTCTTTATTTCTTTTTCTTTCTGTCCCTTCCTTCCATCCTCCCCTTTTCCTTTGTCCCTTTTTCTTTTGTTCCCTTTTCTCTTTCTTTTCTTCCTTCTCTTTCTCTCTCTCTTTCTGTTCTCTCTCTCTCTTTCCCTATCTCAGGCTCCCCCATTGACTTGATGCATCGTGCCTCTTGGACGAGCTTGGGCAGGTCCCTCCAGTTCACCAGGCTCAATGGAGTAGACCTGTGGGGCCGGCACCTAGAACGCGGCAGTGGTGGCACGTTTGAAAATAGAGTAAAGCCAGAGGTCGGTAATTTTTGCTGCAAAGAATCACAACAGCTTCTGGGCTGTGCACAAGAAGGGACACACATGTCAATGCAATTCAGCAACATAAAATAAAGAAATACAAATAAAACAAATCAACAAGAATCAGCAAAGCATCTCTGATTAGATTCTATTCACTACTAGAATCAAATCAGAGATGCTTTGCCGATTCTAGTCTGATGACCTGCTCCAGCAGGGTTAGAAGGGAGTGTGTGCGTGTGTGTGTGTGTGCATGGCTGTCCCCTGGCCATTCCCACCCAGTCACATGACCTCCAACCACACCTACCTGGTCACGTGACCAGCAAGTCATGCACACCCAGTCATATGACCAGCAATCCACGCCCTCAAATTAGGCCATGCCCCAGGAATTTGAACCACACCCCTGGGGGTGGGCACTGAGGATGAGTTTGTATCACCAAGGGGGTGATGGACTGAAAAAGTTTGGGAACCACTGCCTTAAAGCTTTCACTTTTCTTTCTGTTTGTTTGTTTTCATCCTTTCCTCTAGAAGAGGCCCTCCAATATTCTACAGTCATCTCCCTCCTCCCCAGCTCTGGTTAATAAGAAACAAATTATTGTAACTATTGGCCTTTCAACTTTTCTAGCGATGTTTTCAGAAGAAGAAGGAAGAGGCAATGAGTGGCAAGCGACCACGTCCAGAAACTCCTGGGCCCAATCGAGATATTCCGATATCTCCTGTCCCCCATGCCACTCATGCTCAAAAGTTGCAGCAGCCATCTCCTCACCCTTCCCAGATGCATGGACATCCACAAGAGAACTACCTGCAGCCAAAGAGAAGGCATTGCAGCCACGCAGGTGAGCGGTTGTCAGACCCGGCCCAGCTTGGACCTTCAGGAAAGAAAGACTCATCTCCATTTGCAGTCGAATTGCATCTGGAAAAATGTATGCTTTCACTAAAGCCAAGTGGTCACAGCGAAAGCAAGGCTAGATCTGAGGATTCCTGCATAAAACCGGTAATCTTCCCTTTTTTTCCCCTGGTCATCTACAATCATGTCCACTGAAGGCCAATAATGCAGATGAAGAAGAAAAATATTCCTTTCAATATTTTAGGGAGGAAGCATGGAATCCCATCTCTTTGCTCACTCATGCTAGACCAATGCAACACTGCAAATATCTGCATCCAAGTAGCTACACCATTGTGTCTCTTTGATGAATGGGTGTTGCCCACCATGTTGTACAAAGAAAAACAGGGGCAGTTGGGACTGAAGAAGGTCCATCCTGTAAAACAGCGTTTCCAGAACCTTCCATCTCCACCTTCATTCCCCAAATGAAACAATGGCATTGTTTATGGAGCCTACCCATCTTCTGGGAAACGCACAGCTCAATTTTTTCTTTTGCATAAATTGCGGTCAATTTGAGTGAGCTTCCTGATGATAATTGATTTAGGATCTGTGACCCATTACTTATTGGTTGTATGGGCCAAATTCCATGGATCTGAGTTCTAATCCTCCCTCAGGCAGGAAAACCTCCTAGGGGCCTTTGAGCAGATCACTAGGACACTCTTGAATTCCAGTCTGCCTTAATTATTATTGAATTGGGGTGGGAAAGTTGGAAACATTTTCTCAGATTAATGTGAGATACTAAAATTGGAGATTCCTAGAGTGTAAGATGGCCGAGTGTCCAATATTGTGTGTTCTGATGGAGGAAAGTGAAATTGTGGGATAACCACTATGGTGGGGTTCAAATTTTTTTTACTACTGTTTCTGTGGGCATGGAATGTTGGGCATGGCTTGGTGGGTGTGGCAGGGTAAAGTTATTTTAAAATCTCATTCCCTCCACACTCCACTAACCTGCTTTCCAGCTCCATTCTCCCAAGCAGGGCAACCAATCAAGCCGATCAGTTGGGACTCAGTGGGAGGCAGAGAAGAGAGGGGGGCAAGGACAGTCGGAGGCGGTATTTGCCAGTTCTCCAAACCACTCAAAATTTCCACTGCCGGTTATCCAGAACTGGTCAAAACTTACTGAATTCCATCTCTGGATAAATGCCTCTTCCATGTGGCACAAAGCCACAAGTCTTGGTCTTCTTCTACTGCTTGTGGGAGAACCAGAGGGATTTGTGTGAATCTTAGACTCATCTTCTAATCCACAAGAGCGTTTCTTATCTCCTTAAAATGGTATTTGCAAAGGGATCCTATTCACAGTTTGGAGCCTTTATGAGGCGTAAAAACTGATTCCAATTTATCAGCAATCTCTGTGGTTGAAGAACAGAGCAGCTTCCATGGGTGCCTCTTCCTAGAAACATAGAAGTCCCCCTCCCTTATTCTCGACCTTCTTGGACCTGGATGAACATTATGCACCATTGAAGGTTTGTGACCTGATCAATGATGCAGCTGCCTTGAGACAGGATCCCTGCAACCTCCTCCTGGGAAGAGTCCCAAGGTCCCCTTTCTCTGGATGTTTTCTAAAGCCCGTCACAGACAAGACAAGCTTGGAGGAGGAGCAGAGAAATGCTTTAGCTACAAACAGTAGAGTGGAAAATTAAAGGACCTGAAAACTGCTATTTTATTTCTCTGGTTAATGAAAGAAAAAATATATACAGTGGAAATTTCTTTGCACGCTTAATTTTTTTATTTACTTTTTTTTTTTTTTTGCTGTGAAGTACATACCAAAATAAAAACAATTCTAAACTGAAATCCCAACAGCTGTTCTGCTCAATTCTTTCTGCAAAGGAGATTTTATCAGGAAATCAAGAAAGACTCATATAAGAGGGATGAAGGTCTCCCTCCTCAGCTGAGAGCCAGTCAAACATGGCATTTCACATCGTTCTGGCATTTTTA
Organism: Laticauda colubrina; assembly: GCA_015471245.1. Classification (NCBI taxonomy): domain Eukaryota; kingdom Metazoa; phylum Chordata; class Lepidosauria; order Squamata; family Elapidae; genus Laticauda; species Laticauda colubrina. The sequence goes on from BLBF01000316.1 coordinate 137,655, forward strand.
GGGAGAGGATCAGGCAACCAGGCTGGTGTTTGGTTCCCACAGCTTTTTCCTGACCTCTTTTCCAACTCAGTCTCTCACACCCACCAACATGTTGAGCTGCTGTCAGTAGGAACAAGTGCATCAATCGTTTTTTATAAGGTGTCATGTTCAGTAGCAGTTGTGGAACAGCTGAATTCCTTTGAATTTTACAGAGGTCTCTTTAGCAATATTTAATAAAAGGGGAGGGAATTACAAGAATTCCATTGGAGAAGGCGGAGCTACATCTCGGTGTTACAGCTGCGATCTCGGGGCTCTGAGATCTCAGCTGATATTTTTGCCTCTGGTCGGTTCTAACGGACCTAAACCGTCCTATAGAGACGGGGATTGTGAAGGGCACAGTCCCAGGATCCCAGAGATATCGCAAAATCTCTGGTTTGATCCGGGAGAAGCCCTTTTGCTGGAGGCAGAAAGGCAGCCTCCAAAGCTGCTGAAGTCGGGACAACTCCGGAAAGAAAGGGATTTAAATGAGCGTGTATCGGTTGGGTGAGAAATTCTTTTGCATTATAAATTGATTAAGACTTGAAAGGACATCCTGAACAAAGAAGAAATCTGTGACTTTATTTTGTTTGACTGAACCTTGGTTGAGCGGCGTTTAAGTGATGTCAAATTGAGATTTGGATTTTTTTCTTATTTTCTTTGAGGACTTTAATGTGACTTTATAGGTAACCAGATTGAATTTTCTCTTATATATATTTTTATTTTTCACTTGATTTTTATTTTTTATCTTCTTAACTTTCTTTTAAGGATAGAGGCTCCCTTTGGCTAGCTTTTTTTTCTTTTGTTTGAGTTCTTTATAAATACTTTTTCTTTTGGCTGGGGGGGGGGAAGAGTATTAAGAGATGCTGCAACACTGCCAACTAGAGGCTTGAAAATATTTTATTTGAATTGGGGAGAAAAGCACTTCTTTTCAAGGACATTTTAATGTGATAAGATAGAGGGAGAATACAGTAAAATATTATTACAGGTGCTCTCTTGGACTCTTATCAGTATTTCAACATATGAGGCTTGGCTTTGAAGTTGCTGGAGAAGACAGTCATAATAAGAGCCTTGGATAAAGAAATAAAGTGCAGTGTACAGTGCATATATATACATACATACATACATACATACATACATACATACATATATATATATATATATATATATATATATATATATATATATACCTTTGAAATCCCTACTTTTTGTAAATTTTAACTTTAGTATTTTTGCTTTTTATTTTAAAGGGAAAGCCTCAGAGCTCTTTCTTTTTTCTTTTTTTTTTTCTTGCTTCCTTGCTTCTTCCATTTATTTCAAATGGATTAGGGTCTAGAAGAACCTGAAGACCTTTCTTTTTCCTTTTTCCTTTTTTCTTTTTTGGTTTTGGGCTTTTTACTATTGGATTTCCTTTTTTTGATTGTTTTGGATTATATTTGGTTACTATACCAGCTGGATTCAAAGTCAAAGAGAGCTTGAAGCCTTGGAAATAGTAAAATGAGCAGGAAACCAAAATCATTTGGTGTTTTTGCTTCTGCCTCTGCTTCCCCACCACTTGAAGGACAACTTTCAATTCAGACAATGTTGAAGCAAGATAAAGAACAAGAAAAAGTAAATTTACAGATGATTATGCAAGGAATTCAAGATATTAAGATAAAAATAGATACTATGGATAAAAAAATAGAGAAATCTGATGAAAATTTTAAACAAATGATGGGAAAGTATGAGGAGAGATTCCAAAAAATTGAGGAAGAAGGAAAACAAAGAGAGGAGAAGATTGGAAATATTGACATTAGATTAACAGTGGTAGAACAAGAAAAAAATGGGATGTTGAGGTGGGAGATGGAAAGATCAGAATTTTATCTTAGATTCCAAAATATAGAAGAGGAAAAAGGTGAAAACTTGGCTGCGATAATGATAGAAATATTGGCAGATCTTCTGGAAATTACCGAGAAAAAGATGATGGACGGAGTAGATGAGATATACCGAGTTTATACAAGATATGCGATGAGAAATAAACTACCAAAGGAAGTACATATTAGATTTACTAAAAAATCCATCAGAACACAAATATTACAAGTGGCAAGAGAAAAAACATTGAAATATAAAAGCAAAGAGATTGTAGTTTTAAAACAAATACCTAGAAGAATGAGAGAGATGAGAAGAGAATATCGATTTTTGACCAAAATGCTACTGGAAAATGAAGTGAACTACAGATGGCTGATACCAGAAGGACTAATTTTTACGTGGCAAGAGCAGAGACATAGAATTGACTCGATTGAAAAAGCAGAACTTTTTTATGCAGAATTTTTTGGAAGAAAAAAAGAGGAGGCAGAGAAAGAGATCTCATTAATTGAGCTTCTCGAGGAACAACTGGAGATTGAAAAAGAGAAAGGAGTTGTAGGTGGACAGGTAGACAGTAAAGAACAACGTGAAGTGAGAGCTACGAGAGCTGTTAGACCTAAATATAAAACATAATCATGGAAGAAAAAAAACTGATTACAATGAATATAAATGGACTTAACTCAGCTGTTAAAAGAAGGAAAACCTTTCACAAATTAGAGAAATTAAAATTTGATATAATTTGCTTACAAGAAGTTCATATTAAAAAGCAACATGAGCAATTGTTAGTACAGCCAAAATTAGGGAAAATATTTACTTCTTTGATTCAATGTAAGAAAAGAGGAGTGGTTCTCTACATTAAAGAAGATATTCCAGCAAAACTGATCTACACGGATGAAGATGGAAGAGTATTAATGGTGGAAATAATGGATAATAATAAAAAAATACTCTTGATTGCAATTTATGCTCCGAATAATAAACAAGAAGAGTTTTATAAAAAACTACATATGGAAATAATTAGACTGGACGATGTTAACATAATTATGATGGAAGACTTTAATGGAATTGTGGACAATAAATTGGACTATATAACAACAACAACAAAACAAAATAGAAAGATTCTCCCTAAATCTTTTTTTTAAATGACAGATGAATTAACCTTAAAAGATATTTGGAGGGAAAGAAATGTTAAAACTAAACAATATACTTTTTATTCTAATAGACATTTATCATGGTCCAGATTAGATATGATTTGGATCTCAACAGAATTAATATCTACTATTCAAGAAACAAATATTGAAATAAGTACTTGGGCAGATCATAGTCCAATGACAATTAAATGGAAGGGACAAAAAAAAAGATCGAGATGGACATTAAACAATACTATTTTAAAGGAGAAAGACTTTATACAATGGATGGAGAAGGAATTGGTTGTTTTTTTTTAAAGAAAATAAAAAAGAAGATACTTCAATACAGAATGTTTGGGATACAATGAAGGCATATGTAAGAGGTTTGATAATAGACTATACAAGAAAAAAGAATATTCGGAAAAGACAAACCTCCAAGGCCTTGGAAGATGAATATATAAGACTTGAAAAAGAATTACAGAAAATACCACAGAAAAAAGATATTAAATTGAAAATGGATGTAATTAAGCATAAAATGGAATTAATAGAGAAAGAAGAACTGGCACAGAAAATTAGAAATTCTAAACAGAACTATTTTGAAGACGCAAATAAACCAGGTAGATGGCTAGCATATAAACTGAGAAAGGAGAAGGAATCAAGAAAAATACTGAAACTAATAGATGATCAAGGTCAAGTTTGTTGTGGTAATAAGGAGAAAAAGGAAATTATTCGAGATTATTATGGACAACTATATAAACAAGAGAACATTGATGAGAGGAAAATTAAACAGTATTTACAGAATGTTAACTTACCGAAGATACCTAAAGAGACTGAGGAAATGTTAGAAAGCAATATAACAATGATGGAATTAAATGAAGCATTTAAAAGACAAAATAATGGGAAAGCACCAGGTCCAGATGGGCTTCCGGTAGAATTCTACAAAAAATTTCAAGAATCATTGAATACTCCATTGTTAGAAATTATGAATGAAGTTATGTTAAAGAAGATGACACCCAAAACATGGTCAGAGGCTTATATCACACTTATTTTAAAGGAAGAGGCTGACCCGTTGCAAATTAAGAACTATAGACCTATTTCCTTATTGAATGCAGATTATAAAATCTTTGCTTCAATCTTAGCAGAAAGACTGAAAAAATATTTAAATAATTTTATTCATCCTGATCAAAATGGATTTTTGCCAAAGAGACAAATTAGAGACAACATGAGAGTAATTTTGGATACCTTGGAATATTATGAGGCTCATCCTGAAAAACAAATGGCTTTGATATTCCTAGATGCTCAAAAGGCATTTGATAACATGAACTGGAGATTTATGTTATTACTATTGGAACAGATGGGCTTTGCCAGAAAATTTATTCAAGCAATAGAAGCCATATATAATAAACAGACAGCAAAGGTAATGATGGAGGGAGAATTTACAGATCTTATTAATATAAGAAGAGGTACAAGACAAGGATGTCCCCTATCTCCTTTGTTATTCGTATTAACTTTGGAAGTGTTGAATAGAAATATTAGAGATGACAAAAATATAAAAGGAATGAAAATTAAAAAGGAAGAATTTAAACTACAAGCTTTTGCTGACGATTTAGCTTTTATTCTGGAAGACCCGTTAGAAACCGCTCCAAAGTTATTGGAAAAGGTAGAGACATATGGTGAGATGGCTGGCTTGAAAATAAATAAAGATAAAACAAAGATTTTGACAAAAAACATGTTATTGAGACAAAGAGAAGAATTGACATATCTTTTGAAAATTCAAATTACAAATAAGGTTAAGTATCTGGGGATATATTTGACAGCAAGATGTAGCACATTAAAAGAGAATAATTATATTAAACTTAAACAACAGATAATTACAGATTTGAAGAAATGGGAAAATTTACAATTGTCATTAATAGGGAGAATTTCAACAATTAAGATGAATATTTTACCTAGAATTTTATTTCTCTTTCAAACAATACCAATTAGACTTGGAAAAGACTATTTTGAAGATTTAAATAAAACTATGTTGAAGTTTATATGGCAAGGTAAAAAAGCGAGAATAAAGTTAAAACTTTTGCAAGATGCTAGAAATAGAGGAGGTTTTGGCCTGCCTAATTGGGAATTGTATTATCAAGCTGCAAGTTTGATGTGGGTCAAAGAATGGATAACATTAAGGAAACATAGATTGTTGACATTAGAAGGACATGATTTACTGTTGGGCTGGCATGCTTTTTTATGGTACAAGGGAACTAAAACACAGGGGTATTTCAGAAGACATTATATACGGGAGTCTTTGTGGTTAAATTGGGAGAAGATAAAAAAACAATGTTACTTGAAAATTCCAGTTTGGTTATCGACTATTGAAGCTTTTTCCTATCCTATGATCTATAAAAAGGAACAAACAGTTAGATATGGGGAACTGTTGGATGAAAAGGGTGGACTTAAAACGATCCAAAACTTAGAGGAACAAGGTATAAGGATGAATTGGTTTTCATATGCGCAAATACACTCAAGATATCTTGAAGATTTTAAAACGGAAGGATTCTATGATAAACAGACTGATTTAGATAAGATATTGATGGGTACTGATGAGAAAGTGATTAAAAAGTTTTATGGTTATTTATTGGGAATTAAGCTAGAGGAAGAACAAGTTAAAGAAACTATGATTGCTTGGGGGAAGAATTTTGGATATGGAATTGATTTAGAGCAATGGCAAAAATTGTGGTCTCAAAATTATAAAATGACAATGTCAATAGCATATAAAGAAAACTTGTATAAGATGTTTTACAGGTGGCACCTTCCCCCGACAAGAATAGCAAGAATGTTCAAGAATAAATCTGAAAAATGTTGGAAATGTCATCAGATACCTGGCTCATACTATCATATGTGGTGGACTTGTGAGAACGCCAGAAAATATTGGACTAAAATTCACATGTGGTTGGAAAAAATGACAAAGAAACACATAGACTTGAAACCAGAGATCTTTCTATTGGGAATTTTACCTGATATATATAATAAAGACTTGAAATATTTGATTGTAAATGTATTAACAGCGGCTAGGATTGTATTTGCTAAAAATTGGAAGAATGAGAAAATACCATTGCAGGAAGAAATTATTGAGAAAATATTGGAATGTGCTGAGATGAGTAGATTGACATTTGAAATTAGAGAACAAGAAGATAAACAATTTTATGCAATTTGGGGTTATTTTTATCAATGGTTAGATGATAAAATACAATGATAGAGCATTAATATTATATATATGAAGGGTTTTTAGGATTGATTTGTTATGATCATATGATAAGTTATAGAATAAATTGTTTGAAGTATTGTTATCACACAAAGCATGAATGATTAAAAGTATAGTCAGAAAAAGATTTTTTTTTTATTTATTTTTTTAGTAATATTAGAATATGGATTGACAATATGAGTGGTTATGCAATATAATTGTAATTGACACTATAAAATGAATGCACAAAACTGATGAACCAACCGATACACCGGAAGTACATATGAGAGTAGATGTTTTTAATGTTTTGTACGTTTGTCTGTTTGTAGAAAATTAATAAAAAAAAAATAAAAAAAAAAAAAAAGAATTCCATTCGTTCAACAATTCCCCATTTTGAAAAACACAGATATCATTTTCTTTGATTCCTGCATACTATCTAAATGGAAATCAAATAAAAGAAACATTAATAATTCTTCCACCATCATGATGATGTTATATGTCATGTTTTACATTTGTTCTGGCTGTGAGATGCTCCTTTGTGTTCTGCTTTGGCCTAAGAATTATAATGTAGTACTTGGGGATGAAGATGCAGCCCAGCAGAACAGCACTGGAGGCCAGGATGGAGAAGACCTGCACAGCCACCATGTGTTTCCCTTTGGTGCTCAGATAGGTGGGCACAAAAGTCACCCAGACACTGCAGAAGACCAGCATGCTGAAGGTGATCAGCTTGACTTCGTTGAAGGTCCCAGGCAGATTCCTGGCCAGGAAAGCCACTGCAAAGCAGATGGCAGCCAGGAAGCCCATGTAGCTGAGGGTGACGTAGAACATCACAATGGCCCCTTCGTTGCATTGCAGGATGATCTCTCCAGGCTGGGAGTGGAGGTCAGAGTCAGGGAAGGGGGGAGAAACTCCCAGCCAGATGGAGCAGATGATAATTTGGACAGCAGAACAAGAAAGGATGATGGAGTTGGCCAAGCTCTTCCCCAACCATCTCTTTGTTCAGTTTCCTGGTTTTGTGGCCAGGAAAGCCAGCACTACCGTGATGGTTTTGGCCAAGAGAGAAGAAATAGCAACTGAGAAGATGAGGCTGAAGACTGTTTGTCGGAGAAGGCAGGTGGCTTTCCTTGGTTGGCCAACAAAGAGAGAAGAAGAAAAGAAGCAAAGCAGGAGGGAGACCAGGAGGATGTAGGAGAGGTCCCGGTTGTTGGCTTTGACAAGGGGAGTTTCTCGGTATTTAATGAAGATGATTAAAACAAGGTCTGTGGTTAGGAAGAAGAGCAGGGCAAATGAGACCAGGATGATGGCCAGATGTTCTTCATAAGACAGGAAGGTTATAACTTTGGGAATACATTGGACTCTGTTCTTATTTGGATATTTATCATCTGGACATTTGGTGCATTTTAATGTGTCTGAGAAAGTCAAAAAGCAACATTTCTTTCACATTCTGTCCTTTACATTTCAAGAAATACATTCTTGGGACAAAAGCTGATAAGGGGGACATTTTTCAAGATGCATTTGTTAATGTCCCCACAGAAAGAAAATCATTTTCTAAACTACCTGTATAAAGTTATATAAAGCTAAGGTATATGAGACTGATGGACATCCTAGGCCTGAATGATTTCCTGTGGAATATGCAGAACCTTCATGGTATCTAATCTTCATAGGATCTTCATAGTAACCTAATCATTTAATCTTTCTAGGCATACTTCCTAGGCCCTTCCAGATGGCATTTCTTAATATTCTGAACCCAGAGAATGCCTACCGTGTGAAATCTAATTGTCTGGCAGAGAAAGCTTCTCCTGCAAATCGTCTGAAATGTTCACTGGAGCAGATCTGCCATATCTATGGCTCCCATGCTGATAGTCTAACACTAGAATTGACTGCCTAGTTTCTACAACTGGAGTGAGATGGGATGGAGGAAAGAATGTGTCCCTCCAAAAATTATGAATCTTTTCCTGCAACATATGAGAAAGAAGTAAATATGGATCCAGTGTCAGGAAGGGATATTGCAAAGAGCCAAGCTAAATAGCCAACATCCTTTCTGTTGAAGAACTAAAACTAGGGGTCACCAACATGTATAGAAAGAAAGGCTCAAATTTATAATCTGTTAAATTCAGAGACTCCTTTTTTCCCTAAGAGACTTAAGGTAGCTGACAGTGGCATTCAGACGAAGAGCCTCTTGAAAGCCAGGAGCAGAAGGCCTATTGCTCTATTTTCAGCAGTGTGTATGTGTGTGTCTGTGTATGTGTGTGAACAAGAGGCATGGATAGCTCTGGCCAGGTCAAAACCCCTTAAGAACCTCCCAGATAATGAACCTGCCCCTTCAGGGGACACTTTTTCCCAAGCAGGACAAGAGGAAGCTTCTTTCCCCCAATGGGGCCAAAAGGACCTCCGTCCAATCACGATTCAATCCCCTCTGATACAGTCCTAGCCTGGATTCAAGCCCCGGTCAGCAGAGTTGCCGTCTTTGTTGCTACTCTGGGGACAAGGACCAAACAGCCAGAAGCAACTAGTGACACATTCCCCAGCCCTTGTGGGGTTCTCACCCACTTGATGGAGACCCTTAATTGTATGTGGTCCACAAAATAGAACAATATTGAAGCTTCCCAAGCAGCCGAAGGGAAAAAATCCAGTTTCTACTGCCCAGATTCAATTCTCATTAAAGGTCAACCACTTTTGGGGAACAGCATCAGCCCTCTTGAAATGGGACCTCAGGCTTTGGAAAACAGGAAAGATACCAACATTAATGATGCACAGGATGAAGAATTGTGCCAAGCTTGATAAGTATGTAAGGGAGCCAGTTTGGTCTCCTGGTTAAGCCCCCAAAGTAGAAAGCAAGAGGCTGTGAGTTGAAGTCCCGCCTTGGTCATGAAGCAGGCTGGGGGATTTGGGCCAGTCTCTAACCCCAACTCAACTCACAGGGTTGTTGATGTGGGGAAAATGAACACACAACTACTCATTGGTACTCAGCACCCTTACTCCTCATTTACTCCTCTGTAAAGGGTGCAATCCAAATTCCAGGAGGAATATTTCAGTCTGCATCCCAAATGTAGCACTAAGGAGGAAGGCTGGACTATCCAAAATAAAAACAGATGCATAGATTTACATTTTTGCACCTTGCTTAAAACTCCTCTTTTCCCCTACTGGTTTCAATTCTCTCCTTACAGAAGACAGCTTTGAATCAGGACCATCTTACAAGTTTGGGGCCATGTTACAAAACCTCCTGCATCTGGGTTTCTCCAGGGAAGGCCTTTTAATGATGGGCACTTAGTGAACTCAAACAAGGTCTCAAAGATCTGGAAATCCAACAAGATGGGGCTGCTCTTCCCAAGAATGTTTATTTGAGCAGCCTTTAGAGCAATTAGATATTTCTATCGAATAACCCTGCCAAAAGTCCAAAGGGAATTAACCTCTGAGAGCTGCAACAAAGTTCTTAGAGCCATTTCAGGGGGCCGATACAAAGAAAGGGTGCCTGAGCTGAGACTGGGCCCCTGTGGACAAGGGGCCACTTGAACTGCAGTTCATGCAGAGGTGGTATTCAACCGGTTCTCATCAGCTCAGGTGAACTGGTGGTGACCCCTGGTTGGCCACACCCCCAAACTGGGTCGCCCGCATGCCCCAGTCGCTTTCCTGGCTTTCCCTACCACGTGGTGTCTGTGGCGCAGATCGGGCAGATGTCCCAGGGCTGTTGCACATGCACACTGCGTGTACAGCCGCTACACATGCAATGTGCATGTGCAGCAGTCCTGGGCCATCTGCCTGCCTGCCCGCCCTCCCGGATCACATTTTCTTCCTTCTCCGGTGGACGCGCCTCTTCCAGCCCAGCCTGGCTGGCCAGCCAGCAGGTGTGTGGTTGGATGTCCTGGGGCTTCTCGCCCCCTTGTCACGATATGCTTGCAGCAGCCCTTTGGCCTGGCTGAATCGGGAGCCGCCGTTCCCAGGTTTCTGCTCTCCCTTGCTTGGTCGATGCCTGTTCACCTTGCTGAAGCGGTTGGTCCTGCCCCTTACCTTCCCCTCCCTTGGCTGGCATGAGAAGGGAAGGGGTACAGTGGGAGAGAGCGAAGCAGCCGGGTCCCTATCTTTCCCTCTCTCTCCCCCACTCTGTGTCTCTCTCTGTCTCTCTCTGTGTGTCTCTCTCTCTCCCTCAAAGCCACGGCTGGGCTTTCCTTGGTGCTCTTTGCTACTTTCATTTCTTCTTTTTGGAATCCAGCCTGGCTGAAGAAGGATCACCAGCCATGCTGGAAGCATCTCCTCGGGTGACCTTCTCCCCCTCCTTCTCCTCACGTGTGCAATACATGCCACTCTCCCAGAACCACCATGGCCTCTGGTTGCAAGAGGAAGAGGAGAATGGTCACCTAAAGGGACTGGCTGAATAAGGATTGTCAGCTGAGCTGGGAGCGTCTCTTTGGGTGATGCTTCTCTCCCTCCCTCTCTTCTTGTGACCAGCAGCTGTGGTGGGACTGGGAGGGTGGTGTGCACACTGCAGCCACTTACGGGAGGCTGTCAGGGCCAGGAGTGCTGCCTCCGCCACCTGCGGATGTTTTTTGCAAGGTCCGGAGAGGGTGCACAAAGCGCTGCTGCAGCTGCCACCACTGTGTGTGAAGGTACTTTTTTCCTTTTCATGGCCCCCAGTGCTGACTTAAGCTACCTGGATTATTCTGTGCATCCCAGACCAGGGGTGTGTGTGTGAGTGGGTGAGAGAGAGAGAGAGAGATAGAAGAGAGAGAGAGACGGTGGGCAGGAAAAGAAAGAAATAAAGAGGGAGAGAAAGAGATATAGAAAGAGAGGCATTTTTCTCTTTTATTATTACTATTTATAATGCTGGTCTGTGACTGTAATAAAAGTGGATGGGTTGAAGGAGGAAGCTGTGTCGGAGACATTTGCCATCTTGAGTTATTTGTACATAAATACACTATTAAAAAAAAATAAAGGGAACATAAAAAGAAGACATCCTAGATCTGAATGAATGAAATATTGTTACTAAATACTTTGTTCATGACATAGTTGAACGTGCTGACAATAGAATCACACAAAAATTATCAGTGGAAATCAAATGTTGCAAGCCATGGAGTTACACTCAAAATTAAAGTGGAAAAAAACACTACGGGCTGATCCAACTTTGATGTAATGTCCTTAAAACAAGTCAAAATGAGGCTCAGTAGTGTGTGTGGCCTCCACGTGCCTGTATGATCCCCCTACAACGCCTGGGCATGCTCCTAATGAGGGTCTCCTGAGGAATCTCCTCCCACACCTGGACTAAAGCATCTTCCAACTCCTGGACAGTCTGTGGTGCAACGTGGCGTTGGTGGATGGAGCAAGACATGATGTACCAGATGTGCTCAATTGGATTCAGGTTTGGGGAATGGGCAGGTCAGTCCATAGCATCAATGCCTTCATCTTGCAGGAACTGCTGACACACTCCAGCCACATGAGGTCTAGCATTGTTTTGCATTAGGAGGAACCCAGGGCCGCACCAGCTTATGATCTCACAAGGGGTCTGAGGATTTCATCTTGATACCTAATGGCAGTCAGGCTACCTATGGTGAGCACATGGAGGGCTGTGCAGCCCCCTAAAGAAATGCCACCTCACACCATTATTGACCCACTGCCAAATTGGTCATGCTGGGAGCTGTTGCAGGCAGCAGAACATTTTCCACAGCATCACCAGACCCTGTCACGTCTCTCATATGTGCTCAGTGTGAACCTGCTTTCATCTGTGAAGAGCACAGGGTGCCAGGGGCAAATGTGCCAATCTTGGTGTTCTCTGGAAAATGACAAACATGTGTTGGGCTGTAAGCACAATTCCCACCTGTGGACATTGGGCCCTCATACCACCCTCAGGGAGTCTGTTTCTGACCATTTGAGCAGCCACATGCACATCTGTGGTCCGGTGGAAGTCATTTTTCAGGGCTCTGGCAGTGTTCTTCCTGTCTCTCCTTGCACAAAGGCGGAGGTAGCAGTCCTTATGCTGGGTTGTTGCCCTCGTACAGCCTCCTCCATGTTTCCTGATGTACTGCCCTGTTTCCTGGTAGCACCTCCATGCTCTGGACACTACACTGACAGACACAGCTAACCTTGCCACAGCTTGCATTGATGTGCCATCCTGGATGAGCTGCACTACCTGAGCCACTTGTGTGGCTTCTAGACTCCATCTCATGCTACCACTAGAGTGAAAGCACTGCCAGCATTCAAAAGTGACCCAACCACCATTCAGAAAGCATAGGAACAGAGAAGTGGTCTGTGGTGACCACCTGCAGAACCATTCCTTTATTGGGGATGTCTTGCTAACTGCCTGTTGTCAATTCCATTTGCACAACAGCATGTGAAATTGATTGTCAATCAGTGTTGCTACCTAAGTGGACAGTTTGATTTCACAGAAGTGTGATTGACTTGGAGTTACATTGTATTGTTTAACTGTTCCCTTTATTTTTTTGGGCAGTGTATATGTTTATGAAAACAATCTCAAAATCATACTTGACTGCAACCTGAAACTGAGTCTTGAGAGAAGACAAGGAGATTATGAGAGTAGCTTCTCCAATTTACAGAATCTCTCAGTTGAACAAGGGAGGATTCAACACTCAGTTCCAATGACTGAAAGAAGTGTTGGGAGTTAAAACTCTCCCCTCTCCTAGGAAAATGAAATAATTTAGGACATACTAAAAAGGCAGAAAATTTCCCCTAAAAAGAAAATAAGAAAATCAGAGAGGCTGAAAATCAGCCCCCCCCCCCCATTTGCGAATGGACCATTATTCTGGCCTAGGCCAGTTTATTTTGCATAACAAAGTTCTTCTCCACATAAAGCTATAATAGGCATTATCCAAAGCCCTTTCATTAAATCAGCATCCAGCCAGGCTCAACCAAGCCTAGGACTCAGGACAGCCTTCAGAGCTGCCCCTGCATAGCCCCATGGGAGTCTGACAACCGAACAGAATATAAGCTCAAATTCAAATCCCAACAGAGGGCATAAAACAATTGCACTCTCAGCATCTTAGCCCTACTTTCCTCAACCAAGGCATGCGCTCCTGTCCACCATTAAACCATTTTCCAAGCAGTCACCATGTTTCCAGTGTCTTTCTTCCCCACTTGGAACTGAACCCAAAAGGAGATTTCTTCCAATAGAGGCTGGACAGAAACTTCAGATCTGCTCCCTGTTATTCCCAATTCCTTCTCCAAAGGATCTCGGATTAATGGATCCCTATCAGGACTCCATACCTGCCATGACTGCAGTCTCAGAGCCCCCAACCTCTTTTCTCCCTCCTTCCTTCCCCTCCTCGATCTGGAGGAATAGGCAGCATTCATGGCCTGGGCCAGAGTCTGAATGATACTGTAATAATGGGGGTCACTTGGGATCCATCTTCTGTTCGTTTTCTCCTGGGTCTCCAGTGGGGCTTTCTGGGTGCATCTTCTGTGGCCTTTCACAGAAAAGACATGCTTGGAAAGTGAACAGCGAAAATAATGATCTTGAAACTGATCTTCCACAAAGAAATAGGGTTCAAAGGCAGCATCCATTGGCCTTTTTTTTTTTTTTTATCTCAAAACCAAAGTCAAAAATGCATCCATAGTATGTGCTTGATTATTGTATATGCTAAAAAATTTGTGAGGATCCAGACTTTTGCTTCAATGGGTCCTGGCAAATGCGTAAGTGTTTCATGGAAAGGAAGAATTCTGTCCCAGATGGTAATAAATTCCACGAAGTGAACAAAGACATTTGTTGACTTGTCTCCACTTAGAGACGGCTTCCCTGAGAGTGGCTGGTATTAAGAACTGTTGTTGAGAACTGCCCAGTTCAGTTGTTGTGAATCGTTGTGATATAACAGTGCAAATCCCATTCCTGAGAAGCATCGGAGGGAAAGTCCTCGTGAAATTCTCTTCCTTTTCTGTTTCTGAAGCAAAGAGGCCAATCAGGGTCCATCTGAAATGGAGGAGCAGCTGGACGATTTCTGGGTAGTGGAATCCTTCTTTGGGGAGCAATGGGTGGAAAAAGGGGAATCTCCTTTTATCACTCAGAGCCTCTGATGAAATTAGAGCAGTGATCTGAAAAAGTAATGAAGAATAATATGTTATCATGTGGTCCAGATCAACTCCAAAATATTACTTATCAACATACCCAATTTTGTTTTGATGAATTATAAGAACAGTTTGTTCCTTAGTCATGGTTTAAAATATTTAAGACAGAATATTAACAAGATTGTATATAAAAATGGAATGCAAAATCATGTTCAATAAAAAACAATTAAAAATGCAATGTGAATTTCTGTGTCACCCTTACAAACAGACAGTGGGGGGGGGGGTCTTGTTTGGAGCAAATCCTCCCCCACCAGTCCTCAAGAATCCTTAAAAACTCAAAAGGGAGGAATGGCAGCAAAACCCAAAACCACTGCATGCTTCCAAATTCCCAAAAGAGGAGGGGCAATCTCAATCTAAACTCAAGAATCCCACTGAGCTGGCCTCCACTGGCACCGAGAGCCTGAAGGGGGAGGAGAAAATTCTAGAGGAATATTAGGACTTAAAGGAGATATTCAGTGAGAAGGCCTCAGATGAGCTTCCCCTCATCGCTCAACCGATTGCAGTATTGAAATTTTACCCAGGGTGAAACTCCCAAAACCAAAACTGTACTTGAAGACACCGCGGGAGATGGAAGAGCTGCGGTCATTTATTGATAAGAATTTGGAATGTGGTTTCATCCAACCTGCTAGACCCCGGGTAGCAGCCCCAGTACTGTTCCTTGAAAAGAAAGATGACACCCTTAGTTTATGTGTTGACGACAGAAACCTCAAAACTATTTCAGTGGAGAACGTGTACCCCCTCCCGTTGATGAAGGACATGTTGGCCCACTTGGCCAAAGGGAAATTTTTTTACAAAACTCGACTTGAGAGAAGCATACTACTGAGTTCGAGTTAAGGAAGGGGATGAATGGAAAACAGATTTTAACTGCCCAATGGGCTGTTTTCAATTCAACGTTCTTCCATTTGGCCTACAGAGGGCCCCTGAAATATTCATGCAAATGATCAATCAGGTGTTGCATGAACATCTATAGAAAGGGGTGTTGGATTATCTTGATGATGTTCTTATCTACACGGAGACTCATGATGAACATGGGAAACTAGTGCGGTCAGTTCTGGAATAACTTTGAGCTGCTGAGCTGTATGCAATGTTGTCCAAGTGTGAATTCCACCAGGAAAAAAATGACTATTAAGGCTATCGCATCTCACATGATGGCATAGAAATGGATCCGGGGAAGGTTCATGCCGTTTTGGAATGGCTCCCTCCCTGCATCAGGAAACAACTCCAACGTTTCTTGGGATTTGTTAATTTTTACTGTCAATTTATCCCTGCTTTTGCAAAGATTGCAATGCCTATCACAAATCTCCTAAAAACCAAAGGGGAGATGAAACCAAAGCCTATAAACCACTGGAGTGGTCCATGGAATGTCAAGCCACTTTTGAGAAGCTGAAATGACTGTTTGCTCCTGAACCAGTTCTCAAGCACCCGGACATGGATGCTCCTTTTGTAATCCAAGCCAATGCGTGTGACGTAGCGGTCGGGGCAGTGTTACCACAAGCAAACGAGACGGGGACTCTGCAACCATGTGCATATATTTCCCGTAAACTAACTGAAACCGAAAAAAGATGGGCCATCTAGGAAAAAGAAGCTTTTGCAGTTCGCTAGGCTCTATTAACCTGGAGGCATTTCTTAGAAGGGGCAAAACACCCATTTGAGGTGTGGACGGATCATAAAAATTTGGAGGCTTTGAAAATGCCTTGGAAACTGTCTCCCAAGCAAGTTCACTGGGCACAGTACTTTAAGCACTTTAATTTTTTCATTGAAGTACATTCCAGGGGGGAAGAACTTCATGGCGGATGCTTTATCCAGATTACCTCAATATAATAGTGCTCGCCAAGAAGTAGTATGGCCTATAGTCCCAACCAAAGAGTTTGCAGCTCCAGTGGTTACCAGAGCCCAGAAAAAGAAGGTTGATTTATCAAATGATTTGACTGCACAATTACACTCTAAAACTTGATGATTGGTTCCTTGCTCACTCAAATAACTGTACGGTTGGAGATGGATTGGCATGGGTGGGGGCCAAATTGTATGTGCCAGCAAAGCTGAGAAACCAAATATTACAGCAAGCTCATGACTCTAAAGCTGCTGGACATTTTGGATTCATAAAAGCCTTACACTTGGCTAAAAGGCAATTTTGGTGGCCAACCTTGAAAAAGGACATTGAGACTTATGTGGCGAGCTGTCCTATCTGTGTCTCAGCCAAATGACCTCCTAGTAAACCACCAGGCTTACTACCAAATATGGCTATACCAATTGCTCCATGGAAGGAAATTTCTCTGGATTTTACAGTGGAATTTCCTGAAAGTACGGGGAATACAGTTATTTGGGTAGTAACCAATTTGTTTTCAAAACAGGTACATTTCAAACCTTGTCTGAAAATATCATCTGTGAAAATGTTGGTTAAACTGTTTATTTTACATATCTACAGGTTACATGGGGTTCCTGAACGCATAATCTCAGATAGGGGGGTCCAGTTTACCTCAAACTTTTGGAAGGCATTCCTGAAGTTATTGGGCTCCACCCAGTACTTAAGCTCCACCCACCACCCAAAAACCTATGGGGCTTGAGAGGACTAACTCGGTATTGGAACAGTATCTTCGATGTTATATAAATTATCAGCAAGATAATTGGGCTGACCAGTAGTAGTACTGGGTTTACTCCATTTAAAGTGGCTTCAGGACAAGACTTTGTACCCATACCCGAGCTCCCACAGGAGAAACCTAACATTTAGTTATTTGATGAATGGAAAACACAGCTCCAGCTTACCTGGCTGGTTACCTGTAAAGCATTAGATGAGGTTCATCAAGCCCATAAAAAATTTGCAGATAAAAAGAGAAGTCCACAAAAACCATATCAAGTGGGTGACAAGGTCTTTTTATCCACCAGATATTTGCAGACCACACAAAAGTCAAAAAAGCTTGGACCTAAGTATGTTGGACCTTTCTCAATTGAACGAATTGTGAACCCTCTGGCAGTCCAACTGAAATTAACAAAAACCTTCGATGGATCCACCCTGTTTTCTATGTTAGTTTATTAAAACCTGAACATACCTCTGACTTGAGACCAACTCAGGTTGATCCCCTTGTGCCATTGCTATTTGAAGGTAAACAACATTTTAAGGTTAAAGAAATTTTGGATTCTCGAAAACAAAGGGGTCGACTCCAATATTTGGTTGTTTGGAAACATTTTCCTCCTTCCCAGGCTGAGTGGGTGAATGAAAAGGATGTTAGAGCACCTACACTTACCAAGGCATTTCATACTAAATATCCTGATAAACCCAAAAAATTAGTATGATGGTGTTACATGTATATTTTCTGTTACCTTCTATTTTTATCTTTTTTAGGATGAACATCTCTTTTGCAGGAGGACCGAATGTCAGCCTTCAATATTTTCTCCCTTTGCTTTGCATCTTTTGGCTGTCATAAGTTATGGGGGGAGGAGGGCGGATATGGTTATGGGAAGTGAGCTGGAGGTGTTACATGCCAGAACTGTATAAGCTGGGGGGTGGGTGGTTATATTCTTGCTTAGGTTTTTTTCCTATGCTATGTGCAGCTGCAACTCTTTATCAAAATATGTCAAGGTCAACGGACAGAGGCCTCATCACCATCTGGAGATGCCCACATGATGATATACACAACTTTTAATTGGATGAGCCAATTGAACTGTTAGGAGTGGGAACATTGCCATTAATTTGTATATGTGATTTACACACCCATTTTCTCAGATTCAGAATTCTTTTGTTGCTACCACTTGATTTCCAGTAAAAGATATCTTTTCTCTGATTAATGCAGTCTAAGTATTTCTTTCTTGGATTCTGAATGGAGCACCAGCTGACAGCAGTTGACAGCAGCTATGTGAAACTCTGAGTCTGTCTATTGAAGATGAAACTTACTTGCTTGCTTGCCTGCTGAGCTAAAGTGAAACTGATGTCTCTTTCTGAGCTCCTGAATTGCCACTTGCAACATATTTCTGTCTGAGTTTGCTCCACATTGGAGAAATCTACAACTGGTTTGTAAAATCTACTTATTATGTTTATGAAGATGTAAAATGAAGCATCAGCCATCTGTGTTTATTTTTCTGGTGCTGAATTAATGCTGAAAAACCTTGACCTTGGGAGGGAGGGAGGGGATCTGCTCCAGGGAGACCACAGCCCCTCCAGTCTACGGCCTCTGAAATGTCCGGAGCTCCTCCTGGGCCCCCGAGATGGGGGAGGCTGAAGGGGGAGCTGCTCCTGTGGATGCCCAGGCTGCTGTTGGGCTGGCCTCTGCCTGTTGGGAAGTCCAGGGAAGAAGGGGGGAGGCTCTGAAAAGTGCCTGATCCTGATTCTCATATCCTCATGAAGAGGCCTCACAGGAAAGGCTATGGAAAAGAAAATGGCCACTGCTGGGCAAGCCTCAGGGTTCGCACTTGCAGCCTGTAGAGGCAGTCAGAGGGACAGCAAAAGACCCAGCAGAGGAAGGACCCTGAGTACTGGCTGTGGAATTCTGGGAGTTGGAGTCCACACATCTTCAGGTGGCTAAGTTTGAAGAAACATGCTCTTCTGGTAGACCCTACACTGGGCAGTTGGACAGATCCTCTCTGAGGTCTCTTCCAACTCTATTTTTGCATTATTCTAACTACTTTCCTCTTTGTGGAAGGCAAAAGAATCCTCCCCAAAATGGGATTTTGGGCAACAAATGGAGGATGCATGGTCTTTGCCCAGCTTTAGCTGCAGTTCTCACTGCCTGAGGAGAGCAGGTATAACTTAAAGGCCGGATCGTAGACAGCCCCCTACAGGCAGTCAGAAGGACAGCTAAACCTGGCTTGGGCCATGCAGTGTCCACCATTTTGTGGCAGGAATCTCTAGTAGAAAGAAGAAAAGGAGGAAATTGGTTGCAGCTGGAATTGTGTTTGGGGGTGGGGTGTTTTTTTGTTTGCTTTTCATCCTTTTTTAAACCATGTTCTGTGCATGAAATCCTATCTCTTCTTTTGGCACCTTGAATAAAATTGATCTTGGCTTAAATCCTGGAGTTTCCTCCTGGCTTTTTTGCCCCTCCTCAGGCTAGCTGAGCTTCTGACCCCCAAAGCCAGGCCTGGGTAGGGGAGGGCCTCCCCTCTGATCTTCTCCTGGGTCCCCAGAGGACTGGTTGGGAGGGAGGGAGAAACTGGGAGGATCAAGAAGGGGACCCCATGGGCCAGTGGCTCTTTCCCCCATAGCACTGGGGGGAGGTCTCAGCACTGAAGGGCCTCCAAGGAGGGGGAGGTTCAAACATGGGATCCCCTCCTCTCCAAGGGCATGTGGGGCAGGAGGGGGACATTGAAGACTGGAGAGTCACCAGGGAATCAAGGATTTCCCCCTTTTTATCAAAAGAATGTTTCTCCTCCTTATCACCCAGCAGAGGACACACACACCAGCCAAGGGCTTTTAATTTTACTCCTAACAACTAGGAGCAATGGAGGGCAAGAAAGTCAGCTGAGAAGCCATAAACTGCTTCAGATCATATCCATATACCACATTTAATGTCCCTTCCCCACCACCATCCTGTCAGAGCTGAAGAAGCTTCTGGGAGGAGAAGCAAAACATCTTCAAGGAAAAACCAAAAAGTCCAGCTGCCTCCTAGAAAAGAAAAGCACATTTGGGACAACCAGGACCTGAATGGCTGAGAATCTCCATAGACATATAACCTGCTTAACCTGGTCACTTCACCTATGGTTGCATTCCCTCTTGTAACTTTTCACCATGGTTTGTTTTCTGAGGTTGAGCCTGTTGGCCGAGGAGTCAATCATGGGAACCCCAAAATACATTAATTCAGTTGGAAACAAGATGAACAAGAGTTGACAAATGGAACAAGCTGGGATGCTTTTCTTCCTGCAAGGACCGTATTCCTACAACCTAGGCTGAGGAAATAATCTCTTGGCCACCCTGAGACACAATGTAGGTTGAGGGGCAGCTTCCTGAGAGCCTTTAACAAACCACGGATGATGGTAGCTGCTCCCCCCCTCTCCCCTGAGGTCTCCCCTGAGGCAAACCCAGAAATTGGGCTGCAGAGATTCCCGATTGAGAAGGGGCTTCCTCCCTTCTGGGCACAACCAGTCCTCAGTGAGACATGGCAGAGGATATCGTGAAGGAGACCAACCTTGCTACACATCAGCCTGGCATTCAGAAGGAAGAGCCTGAACCCAGAGCCACCTAGGACCCAATAGCCAGGCATCGGGAGGAGAATCTGAGGGAAATGCAGTGGGTCATCTTCAATGTAGTGGACCATCCTCTGCTCCTCAAGATCAAGAAGGACCTGCCTATTCCCTCAACCTCTCCCTCTCACTCAGCCCCCAGTTCTCCCTTCTCAGCCAAGGTGGACACGTCCATGTCTCCCCCCTCCAGATAAGAGACATAAATCCCTTATCAGTGGATCCAAATAATCCAGCACCTCAACGGCACCTTCCAAGCCCTTGGAGGTCTTTTGTGGAGCTTCACACACAGAGCCTTGGAGATGGGGGTGTCGCAAGGGTCCCCCCCACCAAGCCTATCCACACAAGTGAGGGAAGGGCCACCAGTCCCCCCAGACAATTTTCCTGGGTGGATGTGACAAAATATCATTTCACACCATCCACCACACTGTGATCTCAGCTACAGACCTGACAGTGCCCAGTTTGTCTCATAAACAAATGAACTTCAGAATGGAAAGAAGCCAAGTGCCCTACATGAACACAGAAAAGCAACAGGTAGAATGGTAAAGAGGTCAAAAAAATTCTACCCACTCTATAAATTTGTGACTATTTACTCAATGATATAGTCCATAGGCTGTCAATTTCCTGACTATTTGTCATTTCTCATCCAAAAATGGATATCACTAGTTAAGATGGAAAATGTTATTTCACTTTGGGCATAAACAATTTTAAAATCAGCTCCAATATAGGATTCATGTCTGTAGATATAATATATCCATACAGAAGCCTGATGATGGCAGATGAGATTCTGCTGAAACGTTGCTACAACTTTAACAGAACTACAATGATGTGGGATAATACCCGAAACACATCCATACAGAAGCCTGATGATGGCAGATGAGATTCTGCTGAAACGTTGCTACAACTTTAACAGAACTACAATGACGTGGGATAATACCCGAAGGAAGCTGAACAGCACACATGTAAGTACCCGCGATAACTTAAAAAAAAAAAAACAAATATGAGAAAATATCCAACAGGCCCTACTCTAAACTTTAGGAAATGTTCAATGTTTGTTGCTTTCTTGGTGTTAGAAGACAGGCAGTACTAGAGTTAAGGGACATCAACCTTGAGTGGCAGCAAAGTCCATAGCTCTGGTGACCTTCCCTTGCAGACTCAGGAGACAAAAGTCCATGTTGAAGGCAGTGGTGGGATTCAATTTTTTTTACTACCAGTTCTGTGGGTGTGGCTTGGTGGGCATGGCAGGGGAAGGATACTGTAAAATAACCAGTCAGAGGTGGTGTTTGCTGGTTCTCTGAACTACTCAAAATTTCAGCTACGGGCTCTCCAGAACTGGTCAGAACCTGCTGAATACCACCTTTGGTTAAAGGACAGCAGAAGTCAGTTCCCTTGTTATCCAGATCTCTTCCTCCTGCATCACTTTCTGGACATGCCCTGACAGGAAAGATCACAACCATTACAGAACAATGCTTCCAGTTGTCTTTCTGTGGTTTTTCACTAACATGTTTTTTTCCAGCAAAGCCTCCTCACAAGCATCCACAAAGAAGTTTAGGGTCCCCAAGGGAAAAGTGGCTTCTCCCTGTAGTAATCGCCATCCCAGTTTTCTGCTACTTCTCCAGTGACTCTCTTTGATGCAAACATCAGACTGAAGCAATGTGAAAGTGATCTTTTATCAAAAAAGGATAAATATCTTAGGTCACATTTGTATAGAACAAGTTTTTAGACAGGCAGTGATCATGCTTTTCAGCTTACCTTTCTTTTCCAGATGAAGCATGGAATGTGTCTGTCTGAATCAGGAAAGATACTGGAAAATTCACCTTGCGAGAGTGCTTTGAATTCAACGAATTTGTCATTATTTTTCTTACAAATTGGCAAGGGGATTGATTCAGTCTCAAGAATTATGGACCTCCTGCTTCTGCTTCTGCTGGTATCCCAGCCAGTCTCTGAGAAGCTTAGACTGAAATGCCCACTGAGTTTGAAGCAACAGGATGGAAACAGTCTATGGAGCTATTACAGCCCAGGAGACCATCTCATCACTATGATCAACACTGTGACAGAAATGTTGCGTATACTGTTCCCTTTCAACGGTGCTCCTTCTAGTTCTTTCAGCCGTTCATAAGTCATTCAGGGTGGGGGAGTTGCATTCCCTCCATTTGCATTTTTATTACTCTCCTTTTTTCTGATTTCATTTCCTCCTATATTTCATGACCTATTTAACTGCCTGAATAGTTTGGGTTTCCATGGGTCTCCTCTTTTGTCTTACTTCATGGAAGAGACTCAAATCCAAAGATGGAGCTGAAAAAATTGTGAAGGAAGTTGACATTATTTTTATCTCCCTGTACAATCCTGGGTTCATCAATTGACCACTGAAATAACTGATGATTGGTTTTGGATCAATGTTGGCTTAAGGCTCAGTAGGCTTGTGGAGACAAGGAAAATAATTTTTTAAAAAGGAGTTTGTTGTTGCTGTTGATGTTAATAACATAAACATTTTTATTTTTCAGTTGGCTTTCTTATGGGTTCACATAAAGACTACATTTCATTTTTGCCATTCAACTGATCAACAAGAATCAACAACTCCTGTATAATCTCACACTTGGCTACAACATCCATGACAACTCTTTGAGCACTTTATGCACTTCAGATGCCTTGCTGGACATGCTCTCCATTGTAGACGCCAATGTCCCCAACTACGGCTGTGGGAGGAAGGAGAACCTCCTGGCTTTTATTGATGAAGCTGCCAGGGACATCTCCATCCAGATATCAATATTAGGAGGCACCTACAAAGTCTCTCAGGTTTGTGTGTGTGTGTCTTCATCTATTCAAGTGAGTAGGATAGTGGTGGGTGAGCAATAACTCCAGTTGTATCTTCTCCATGGAATTCAAGAGCTGATTTTCACCATATTAGTGAACATGTCAGCTATTTTTTTTATCCTATGATGTTAGTGTTCAAATTCATCATAAAAAGCAATAAGGTCCCTGGAGAGAATTTTCCAATAGATGTTCAAAAATATCCCTAGTTGTAGATTCTTTACTGGTATGTTCATTTCACAAACCATACCTGCCACATCCAGTTGGAGTAAAATAGGCAAGAGTAGTGATTATGTATTTAAAAACAGAATATAAAGGTCTCTAGCAATTACAGGCCAGTTATTCTAATAGATATTGTGACTAAAACTTATACCATGTTCCTCTTAGGTAAACTTGAGTTTGGGGAGAAGAGAATGTGCATTCCTTAAGCCCATGTCACACTGGCCAACAGATGCAAAAAGGACACAGCGGACGAGCAAAATGTTCCATCCGTTGTTATCCGCTCTTAAAAGGGGCAAAAATTTGCATATCCGGAGCGCATAACACGGACGCGGGGAGGACGCAGGGCGGATGCAAAGCGGATGTGGAACGGAAGCCCAGTGGATGGAAGCGGATGGGAGCGGATGGTGCAACCACAGGGCTTCCGGGGGGCCTCAGCGAAGCGGACGCGGAACGGATACAGCGGATGCAGAATGGACGCCGAACGGATAAAGCGGATGCACAGCGGATGCACAGCGGATAAATTGGATGCACAGCGGAAGCCTAGTGGATGCACAGTGGAAGCAGAACGGATGCCGAGCGTTAATTGCGCATGCGGGGGGGAAGTATTCCGTAAGGCCCCCGGATATAAAGGGAAGCAGCTCGCACGTGGCCAGCATTCCGAGGAAAGACCTGCTGCTGGACACTTCGAGTTCCTTGCCTGCCCTGCCAGCCTGCCTTCCAGACAGCCTTGGTGCCTACCTGCCTGCCTGCCTTCCTGCCAGGCTTTCTACCAGCCTTCCTGCCAGCCTTCCTGCCAGCCTTGATGCCTGCCAGCCTCTCTGCCAGCCAGCAACCCCACAACCATGGGGAGGAAGCGAAAGCCTCAGCAACCTGCCGCCATCCCTGGAAAGAGGGACAGGGCCAACCTCCCGCCCCCTGCCCCTGCCTCTGCTTCTGCTGGGGCTTCTGCTGAAGCTGCTCCTGGTGGGAGTGCTTCTGCTGGTGCTAGGGCTTTTGCTGGTGCTTACTCTGTTGAAGCTGCTCCTGGTCCTGCTGGTCCTGCTCGACCTGCTCATGCTCCTGGACTTGCTCGTCCTGCTCGTGCTCCTGATCCTGCTCGTCCTGCTTGTCCTGCTCGTGCTCCTGGTCCTGCTCGTGCTCCTGGACTTGCTGGTGCTGCTGGTGCTTACTCTACTGCTGCTGATCCTGGTCCTGCTGGTCCTGCTGCTGCTGATGATGATGATGATGATTATGATCCTGCTGGTGAGAATGATGATGATGATGATGATGATGATGATGATGATGATTCTGCTGGTGCTGCTGCTGCTGCTGGTGGTGTGGAGGAGCAGCCTCTACTACCTGGGAACCCCTCTGATGAGGGCCCATCTGGTCCTGCCAAAGGGAGGAAGAGGCATATGTGAGAACGGGAGAGGAGGCAATACTCCATCGAGGAGGAACATGAGGATGAGGTGCTGGAGTGGCTGAGAGAGAATGACTATCTGTGGTGGAAGGGACACCGGCTGTACAGGGACACCAAGCAGAAGCAGGCTGCTTGGAGAGAGAGGGCAGAGACTATGGGTTACACTTCGGAGGTGTTCCTTGGCTGGTGGAAGCACATGCACACCTGGTACGGGAAGCTGCACCTGAAGAAATCTGGCCAGACCACTGTGAAGCTGACAGACAGAGAGACCTACGTCATGGCCAGGTGCAGCTTCCTGGAGGGTGAGGTCCACCACCGAGGAGCACCAGCAGCCCCTCTCACGACCCTCTCTCTCCGGTAGCCTGCTGAGAGCCAGTCCTCTTCCGGCCAAGAGTCAGTCCCTGTCTCTAGGCAGGTTTCTGTGGAGCGTGCCACGGCAGAGAACCCGCAGACAGGTGTGGTAAGCATGGTGGAGTGCACAGAGGACTCCCTGGTGCGGTGGGAGAAAGGAGACATCAAGTCCACCACAGTCCTAGCCGCATCCACCACCACCCAGCTCCGCCTCCGCAGAAAGGCAGAGAGCCGGACAGCTGGAGGGGTAGGGCCACACTGTCCTGCTGGAGATCAGGGACACCATCCACACCAGCAAAGATCTCTCTCAGCTGGTCAGCACCGACTCCTCATGCTCCAACCGCAAGTCCTTCCTCAACTATGTCAACCAGACCCTCAAGGAAATGGCGGATCCACAGTACCAGTTGGTGAAGGACCAGATCACCAAGCTGCTTCACAACCCTCCAGACCCAGAGGAACCTGCTCCCACCCAGTCCAGGTCTGCTCCTCCACCCCAGGTGATATCTCTCCCATTCCAAGGCTTCCCACAGGCCCTCACCTACCAGGGCTACAGTTACCAGGAGGTCCAGCAGCACAGGCAGCAGCCCTTCCCAGTCCAGGCACAGAGTCATCAGGCGACACTGTTGCCACCTGTTTCACTGATGCCACCGATACCACCCACGACAATGATGCCACCGATGACAGCAATGCCACCCACACCAATGATGCCACCGACGACAGCAATGCCACCCACGCCAATGATGCCACCCATGCCAGTCCTCACCCAACTGCAGACCAGACAGCCCCACTATACTACTCCTTCCTCCACCCCACAGCCAAGCCCGGCCTCAGTACATCTGTCATCAGTACTGGGGCTGACACCCCATGGCATGGAGGAAGGACCTCTCAGCATCACAGGGCTGAACCAGCTGTCCGAGAGCTTTCTCAACACACCATCCCCTGTTGTCCTCTCGAGGCCAGGCACTCCAGCACCACCCACCACCACAGTACCTGGACCCTTCACGCCTGAGACTGGGCACACCTCCGAGTGACCAAGAAGAGTGCCAGAGACCAGGTAGCTGGCTACCTATGGACTTTATTTGGACACTTGACTTGGGTCATTTTTTTTTTACAGCTTGTTGTTCAATAAAGTTTATCTTTGATTCACACACTTGCTTCATTTGTTTTTTTAAAAAAAGTCTTGGTGGAAACTTTTAGAATTGGCTTAAGCCTTTGCATGCTTGTGGGATGGGTTAAGATAGCAGTGGGGTGGGCAGGGATACCTGTGGAATGAGCAGGGATACCTTTGGGATGGCTAATAGCTGTGGGATAGATAAACCTCCAGTGCAAGCATAGTGGGACTGTATGGTTTACCCTCCCAGGTGCCACACCTATGGCCCTTTTTTATCAATAACAATGTAAGCATTGATCCACACATTTGAACACATTTGAACGTGTGATGAGACAGGCTGAAGGAAGCATCCATTAAGCATCTACCATCCTGTCTTGCCACTCCACCGCTCCAGCTGGGGAGTTGCACCAGTGTTTCAGGAGGTTGCGCTGCTTCTTCCCTTCACGTGAGGCTCTGTTGGGGCCTTGCACATCCTCAGTGTCGATCAGGTTTCGCCCTTGCCTCCATTCCCCAGGCTCCATGTCCCCATTGCCTTGTTGGCGGTCCACGAGCCTGTTCTGCAAGACTGGGTAGCGGGTGCGCATGAGATTGTGCAGGATGCAGCAAGCTTCCATGATCCTCCTCATGGTCTCTGGGCGATGCTGCATGGTGGTGAGAAGTACCTGGAACCTGTTGGCCAGGATGCCAAAGGCGTTCTCCACCACCCGCCTTGCCCTGGACAGCCTGTAGTTGAAGATCCTCTCTTCACGGGTGAGGGATTTGAAGGTGTAGGGCTTCATGAGGTAGGTTGTGAGGGAGAAGGCGTCACCCCCCATGATGAAGTAGGGCACATCTTGCATGTCGTTGGGCAGGGGGTCTGGATCTGGGAAGCCCACGATGAGGTTGCCTTCCAGCCCCTCCTTGAGGTGACCGGCGTTGTATACCTGGGCATCTGAAAATGAGCCGTACCCTGAAGCATCGATGTACATGAAGTTGTAGTCAGCATCGACCATGGCGAAGAGGACGATGCTGAAGAAGCCCTTGTAGTTGAAATAAGTGGACCCCGACTTGGCTTGAGCTTTGCAGGCCACGTGCTTGCCATCGATGGCTCCAACGGTGTGTGGGAAGTTCCACTTCTGATACCACTGCTCTGCAACTTTCTTCCATCCTTCTTCAGTGGAGGGGCACTGGAGGAGCTCCTCCTTGTATTCTTCGATGATGGCCTGCACCACTTCTCTGACCACAATGCTGATGGTGTTGTGTGGCACCCACCAGCCGTACTGCATGCTTTTGTAGGTGGTCCCTGAGGCCAGGTGGTGCAGAGTGAGTGCCACCTTGAGCCCAGGGTCCAGGCTGGGCCGGAAGTTGGTGTTTGCCTTGGTCAACCTGGGTGTCAGCCGCTGCACAACTTCGTCAAACATGGCTGGAGGCATCCTCATGAAGTTCTGGAATACACGAGAGTCTTCGTTCCCAAGCTCCACCATCAGCTTGTTGTACAGTCCGTACTCTGCTCTTCTCCCCATCCATTTTCGGACCCAGACGCTTCTTGGCCGCCTCTTTTTCTTCCCGTAGTAGAGTTCACAGAGCCTGTAGATGGCTTCGTACTGTTGGAGAAGGATGGTGGCTGCCAAAAGGACTGTATTATGATCCACGGTGGACATGACTGGATGCTGTGGAAGAGGAAGAGTCAGATGAAGGCTGCAGAGGTCTGCACAGGTGGGCTGCTGGTCTGAAAGTGAGATGCAGATGTGTTGCTCCCCCTTTTTATAGGCAGTATAGGTGTCCCTTTGCATCGTCTAGGCATCCTCTAGGCATCCTGTAGACATCCTTAATATCTGTGATAGATCCCCTCTGCAAACGTTTTTTCCGCTTTAAACACTTTGTTTCCGTGCTGCATCCATTCTGCATCCATTCTGCATCTGTTCCGCGTCCGTTCCGCTTCCTCCCTGGTTCTGGGCGGATGCAAGTTGCGCGGATGTGCAGCGGATGCCAAGCGGATATAGCGGATGCGTAACGGATGCATAATGGATGCGTAGCAGATGCGTAGCGGATGCAGAATGGACGAACCTGGTACATTTTCTGTGCAAAAGTTTTGGGCAGCCCAAAACTTTTGGAGCGGATGAAACATCGATAAACGGAAGCTGGAAAGATAGAGAGGAAGCAAAATGGAGGCAGTGAGTACATCGCGTTTTCGAACGGATGGCAAGGTTTTTTGTCTGTTTTACAACCTCTTTGCATCCATTGGTTCAGTGTGACATGTGCTTTAGAGAAGAGTAATAAGGTTAAATTTAAAAATTATATAAAGCCCATGTCACACTGGCCAACGGATGCAAAAAGGACACAGCGGACAAGCAAAATGTTCCATCCGTTGTTATCCGCTCTCAAAAGGGGCAAAAATTTGCATAACCGGAGCGGATAACAGGGATGCGGGGAGGACGCAGGGTGGATGGAAAGTGGATGCGGAACGGAAGCCCAGCGGATGGAAGCGGATGAGAGCGGATGGGAGTGGGTGGCACATCCGCAGGGCTTCCGGGGGGCCTCAGCGAAGTGGACGCGGAACGGAAAGAGCGGATGCAGCGTGGACGCCGAACAGATGAAGCGGATGCAGAGCGGAAGCCTAATGGATGCCTGGCATTCACTGCGCATGCGGGGAGGATGCATTGCGTCAGCCCCGCAGATATAACGGAAGCAGCTCGGAAGAAGGTCGCCATTCAGAGGAAAGACCTGCTGCCGGACACATCAACTGCCTTGCCTTCCCTGCCTGCATGTCTGCCTGCCAGCCTTGCTGCCAGCCTTGCTACCAGCCTTGATGCCAGCCGGTCTTCCTGCCAGCCTTGCTGCCTGCCTTCCTGCCAGCCTTGGTTCATGTCTGCCTGCCAGCCTTGGTGCCTGCCTGCCAGCCTTCCTGCCAGCCTTGGTTCATGTCTGCCTGCCAGCCTGCCTGCCTGCCAGCCTGCCTGCCTGCCTGCCTGCCTGCCTGCCAGCCTTGGTGCCTGCCTCCCTGCAAGCCTTGGTGCCAGCCACCCTGCCAGCCTTCCTGCCTGCCTTGGTGCCAGCCTCCCTGCCAGCCTTGGTTCCTGCCAGCCTCCCTGCCAGCCAGCAACCCCACAACCATGCGGAAGCACAGCAAGCCTCAGCCATCTGCTGCCAGCCCTGGCAAGAGGGACAGGGCTAACATCCCGCCCCCTGGCCCTCACTCTGGTTCTGCTGGGGCTTCTGAAGCACGGGCTCACTCTTCTGGGGCTGGCGCTTCTGCTGCTTCTGCTTCTGAAGGAGCTGATGACAAGCACTCCAGCACCAGCCACCTCCACAGCACCTGCACCCTTCACCCCTGAGACTGAGCGACCAAGAGGAGTGCCAGAGACTCATTTTTGTCTTATAGCTTGTTGTTAATAAAATCTATTTATGATTCACACACTTGCTTCATTTCTTTTTTTTCATAAAGTCTTGCTGGAAACTTTTAGAAATGGTTTAAGCCTTTGCATGCTTGTGGGATGGGTTAATATAGCAGTGGGATGGGTAAGGATAGCAGTGGGATAGATAAGCCTCCAGTGCAAGCATAGTGGGACTGTATGGTCAGCCCTCCCAGGTGCCACACCTTTGCCCCTTTATTATCAATAACAATGTAAGCATTGATCCGCACATTTCAACATGAACACAACTCTTTATTAAATGCCTGTTCATTGTAGGCCCACCCAACATACATGGCCCAATCTCATCCGTGTGATGAGACAGGCTGAAGGAAGCACCCATTAATCATCTATCATCCTGTCTTGCCACTCCACTGCTCCAGCTGGGGAGTTGCACCATTGTCTCAGGAGGTTGCGCTGCTTCTTTGCTTCATGTGAGGCTCTGTTGGGGCCTTGCACATCCTCAGTATCTATCAGGTTTTGCCCTTGCCTCCATTCCCCAGCCTCCATGTCCCCATTGCCTTGTTGGAGGTCCACGAGCCTGTTCTGCAAGACTGGGTAGCGGGTGCGCATGAGATTGTGCAGGATGCAGCAAGCTTCCATGATCCTCCTCATGGTCTCTGGGCAATGCTGCATGGTGGTGAGAAGTACCTGGAACCTGTTGGCCAGGATGCCAAAGGCGTTCTCCACCACCCGCCTTGCCCTGGACAGCCTGTAGTTGAAGATCCTCTCTTCACGGATGAGGTATTTGGAGGTGTAGGGCTTCATGAGGTAGGTTGTGAGGGAGAAGGCGTCATCCCCCACAATGAAGTAGGGCACATCTTGTGTGTCGTTGGGCAGGGGTTCCGGATCTGGGAAGCGCACGATGAGGTTGTGTTCCAGCCTACCCTTGAGGTCACTTGCGTTGTATACCTGGGCATCTGAAGCTGACCCGTTGCCTGAAGCATCAATGTACATGAACTTGTAGTCAGCATCGACCATGGCAAAGAGGATGGTGCTGAAGAAGCCCTTGGAGTTGAAATAAGTGGACCCTGAGTTGGCTGGCGCTTTGCAGGCCACGTGCTTGCCATCGATGGCTCCAACGGTGTGGGGGAAGTTCTACTTCTGATACCACTGCTCTGCAACTTTCTTCCATCCTTCTTCAGTGGAGGGGCACTGGAGGAGCTCGTCCTTGTATTCTTCGATGATGGCCTGCACCACTTCTCTGACCACAATGCTGATAGTGTTGTGTGGCACCCTCCATCCATACTGCATGCTGCTGTAGGTGGTCCCTGAGGCCAGGTGGCGCAGAGTGAGTTCAACCTTGAGCCCAGGGTCCAGGCTGGGCTGGAAGTTGGTCTGCACCGCAGGGCTTCTGTTTTGAAAGTGGGATCCAGATGTGTTGCTCCCCCTTTTTATAGGCAGTATATGTGTCCCTTTGCATCCTTTAGGCATCCTCTAGGCATCCTCTAGACATCCTTAATATCCGAGATAGGTCCCCTCTGCGAACGTTTTTTCCGTTTTACATGCTTTGTTTCCGTGCTGCATCCGCTAGGCATCTGTTCTGCCTCCGTTCTGCATCCGTTCCACTTCCTCCCTGCGTCCGAGCGGATGCGAGTTGCACGGATGCATAACGGATGCCTTGCGGATATAGCGGATGCATAACGGATGCAGAACGGATGCGTAGCGGATGCAGAACGGATGAATTGGATACATTTTCCGCGCAAAAGTTTTGAGCAGCTCAAAACTTTCTGAGCGGATGAAAAGTCCATAAACAGATGCTGGACGGATAGAGAGGAAGAAAAACGGAGGCAGTGAGTACATCGCGTTAACCAACGGATGGCAAGCTTTTTTTGTCTGTTTTACATCCTCTTTGCATCCGTTGGTGCAGTGTGACAGGGGCTTAACACTTCTAGAACAAACCCAATCACAGCATTTGAAGGGTATCTTGGGGGTGGATAAAAGGATGACAACAGCTGCCCTTAGAGCTGGATTGAGAATTTACACAATTTGCCCTTTGTCAAAATCAGTGGACATAATTATAAGTGTACAACTAACACATGGAATGATAGCATTCCAAAATTCCTTGTGTTAGCAATGTAAAATTTCAGTTAAAGACAACTTGGATTGTATAACCAACAAATTATATTAGGATACGTTTCCTTTCTTTTGTATAACTAGAGAACACATCCATTATTGGAATGTCAAATGTCTAGGAAAGAGAGATGGGTATCTTGAACATCACACAAACGACCTTTTGGGATCCATTTATTAAAATAGCATATATCCTGGGCCATCAGAATTTCAAAAAATTACCTCTGATATAACCCATTATTTGAGCAAAACAGTTAAGTAGAGATTTGGATATGTGAGTCAGACTGTGGTAAATTGTAGGACGATGCAGAAATAATTTATATTCTTTATTCTTAACTCATTCTTGCATTCTGTTTTTATACATATATTTGTTTATGTTCTGTGTTCTACATTATGCATTTTAATCTGGCTTAATGGCTATAATAAACTAACTATACTAATGTGGTCATGAGAACCGATAAGAAGCTATTAAAATCTAGTGTTTGGGACTTGTTCTAACCCCAAATATAACACCTCATTCTTCATTGCTTTTTCAGATCAGTGTTGAACCTGTTTCAAACACTCTGACTGATAATAGTCAATTCCCTTTTTTCCATCAGATGCTCCCAAAACAAGGGATCCAGTACCCAGGAATTGTCCAGCTGCTGCTCCATTTCAGATGGACCTTGATTGGTCTCTTTGCTTCAGACACAGCAGAGGGAGTGAATTTCATGAGGACTTTAACTCCCATGTTTGTCCAGAATGGAATTTGTGTTGTTATATCACAACAGGTCTCAACAACTGGGCATACAGCCCCCCTCAGGGAGGCCCTCTCGTCTTTGTTCACTTCATGAATCAACGTCTTTGTTCACTTCATGGAATATGATTCTATTTGGGACATAATTCTTCCTTTCCATTTAGCACTCAGGCATTTTCCAGGACCCATTGAAGGGAAAATCTGGATCTTGACAGTCTTGGGCCATTTCACAATTAGAAAGCACAAAATTCTTAAATATGTCCATAGTATTTGGGCGTTTGCTTTTCAGCGAAAATTTAAGCAACTATATCATCTCTTTGAACCCAATTTATTTGTGGAGCCCCAGGTTGAAGATCATTTTTTTACTGTTTTTACTATTATTTTTACTGTTCTCTTTCAAACCATGTCTTTTCTGTCAAAGGCCGGAGAAAATGTAACCAGAAAGCTCCATTGGAGATTCAGGAGAAAAGGAACACAGTGTGGGTTGCAAATTCCCCCTATTTGTACACTTTCATTAAGACCCTGGTCCACGCTTTGAATGCTGCATATTCCTCCAGTTCCAGGAGGAGAAGCAAGGGGGTCAAAGAGAGGTTGGGCGCTCCAAGGCTGCAACCATGGCAGGTAAAAAGGACTGACTTAAATTATCAGTTCTATTTTTACCCCAATTCTTCATATAAAAGTCTTAAAACAATGGTTTTATTCTATACATATTTTAAGATTCTTCTGGATTGAAACATAACTCTGGTTCCCATATTTTTTTGCTTTATCACTAGTCAGCCACATATAATTAAAAAAATACCTTCTTTATAATTACATTTCCCAAAAAATTTGAAACATTATATATCTCTGAAAATACATCAAGTATTAAATACCACAGGACATCATTGTCTACAATTTCACTAGAAATTTACCATAATTTTATTAATTCTCAACTTAAAATTCCAACAGATCATGTTTAAGCACATGTCACACTGCACTAACGGATGGAAAGAGGATGTAAAATGGAGAGAAACACTTGCCATCCGTTGGTTAACGCAATGCTTCCGTTCTGTACTCAATGCATCCGTTTTTCTTCCTCTCCATCTGTCCAGCATCCGTCGACTGAGGTTCCATCCAGTCAAAAAGTTTTGAGCTGCTCAAAACTTTTTGAGCGGAAAATGTATCCAACGCGTCCGTTCTGCATCCGCAAGGCATACGGGGAACATCCGTTCTGCATCCGTTGTCATCCGTTATGCGTCCGCTATATCTGCTAGGCATCCGTTGTGCATCTGCGCAACTCAAATCTGCTCCAGCAGTAAACGGACACAGGGAGGAAGCGGAACGGATGCTTAATGGACGCGGAACAGACGTGCAGCGTTAGTAGTACGGACGGAGAAAGGATGAAAGTGGATGCAGCTCGCAAAGAAAGCATTTAAAATGGAAAAAATGTTCGCAGAGGTGACCTAACTCGGATATTAAGGATGTCTAAAGGATGCCTGGAGGATACAAAAGAACACCTAGTGGAAAACCTATATTGCCTATAAAAAGGGGGAGCAACTCACCTGCATCTCACTTTCAGACCAGCAGCCCTGCTGTGCAGACCTCTGCAGCCTTCATCTGCCTCTTGCTCTTCCACAGCATCCACTCATGTCCACCATGGATCGTAACACAGTCCTTTTGGTAGCCAACATCGTTCTGCAACAATGCGAAGCCATCTACAGGCTCTTTCAACTCTACTACGGGAAGAAAAGGAGGTGGCCAAGAAGCGTCTGGGTCCGAAGATGGATCGGGAGAAGAGCAGAGTACGGACTGTACAACAACCTGATGGTGGAGCTGAGGAACGAAGACCCTTGTGCATTCCAGAACTTCCTGAGGATGCCTCCAGCCATGTTTGACGAAGTTGTGCAGCGGCTCACACCCAGGTTGACCAAGCAGAGCACCAACTTCCGGCCCAGCCTGGACCCTGGGCTCAAGGTGGCACTGATTCTGTGCCACCTGGCCTCAGGGACCACCTACAGGAGCATGCAGTACGGCTGGAGGGTGCCATCCATCACCATCAGCATTGTGGTCAGAGAAGTGGTGCAGGCCATCATTGAAGAATACCTGGAGGAGCTCCTCCAGTGCCCCTCCACTAAAGAAGGCTGGAAGAAAGTTGCAGAGCAGTGGTATCAGAAGTGGAACTTCCCACACACCGTTGGAGCCATAGATGGGAAGCACGTGGCCTGCAAAGCGCCAGCCAAGTTGGGGTCCACTTATTTCAACTATAAGGGCTTCTTCAGCATCGTCCTCTTCGCCATGGTCAATGCTAACTACAAGTCCATGTACATCGATGCTTCAGGCAATGGGTCAGCTTCAGATGCCCAGGTATACAACACCAGTGACCTCAAGGAGGGGCTGGAATGCAACCTCATCATGGGCTTCCCAGATCCAGACCCCCTGCCCAACGACACGCAAGATGTGCCCTACTTCATTGTGGGGGATGACGCCTTCTCCCTCAGAACCTACCTCATGAAGCCCTACACTTCCAGATGCCTCACCCGTGAAGAGAGGATCTTCAACTACAGGCTGTCCAGGGCAAGGCGGGTGGTGGAGAACGCCTTTGGCATCCTGGCCAACGGGTTCCAGGTACTTCTCACCACTATGCAGCATTGCCCAGAGACCGTGAGGAGGATCATGGAAGCTTGCTGCATCCTGAACAATCTCATGTGCACCCGCTACCCAGTCTTGCAGAACAGGCTCGTGGACCTCCAAAAAGGCAATTGGGACATGGAGCCTGGGGAATGGAGGCAAGGGCGAAACCTGATAGACACTGAGGATGTGCAAGGCCCCAACAGAGCCTCACATGAAGGGAAGAAGCAGCACAACCTCCTGAAACACTGGTGCAACTCCCCAGCTGGAGCAGTGGAGTGGCAAGACAGGATGGTAGATGATTAATGGATGCTTCCTTCAGCCTGTCTCATCACACTGATGAGATTGGGCCATGTATGTTGGGTGGCCCTACAATGAACAGGGCATTTAAAAAAGAGTTGTTGACATGTGTGGATTGATAATTGATAATGAAGGGCCATAGGGAGGGTGGAATGAAGGGCCCACCTGGGAGGAATTGATAATGAAGGACCCACCTGGGAGGGTGGACCATACAGTCCCACTATGCTTGTACTGGAGGTTTATCTATCCCACAGCTATCTTAACCCATCCCACAGCTATCTTAACCCATCCCACAGGTATCCCTGCCCATCCCACAGCTATCTTAACCCATCCCACAGGTATCCCTGCACATCCCACAGCTATCTTAACCTATCCCAAAGGTATCCCTGCCCATCCCACTGCTATCCTTACCCATCCCACAAGCATGCAAAGGCTTAAACCATTTCTAAAAGTTTCCACCAAGACTTTATTTACAAAAATAAATGAAGCAAGTGTGTGAAGCAAAGATAATCTTTATTAATAATAAGCTGTAAAAAAAAAAAATGACCCAACTCAAGTGTCCAAATAAAGTCTACAGGTAGCCACCCAGTCTCTGGCACTCTTGTCTGTCACTCAGAGGTGTGCCCAGTGTCAGGGGTGAAGGGTCCAAGTGCTTTGGAGGTGGGTGCTGCTGGAGTGCTGGTCTGAAGCACCACTGGGGTGCCTGGCCCTGAGAGGACAACAGGGGACGGTTTGTTGAGGAAGCTCTCAGAGAGCTGGCTCAGCCCCGTGATGTTGAGAGCTTCTTCCTCCATGCCATGGGGTGTCAGCCCCAGTACCGATGACAGATGTACTGAGGCCGGGCTTGGCTGTGGGGTGGGGGAAGGAGCAGTGTAGTGGGGCTGTCTGGTCTGCAGCTGGGTGAGGACTGGCGTCAGTGGCATCAGTGGCATGGGTGGCATCGGTGACATCAGTGGAACCGGTGGCAACGGTGGCATCCGATGAGTCTGTGCCTGCACTGGGAAGGGCTGCTGCCTGTGCTGCTGGACCTCCTGGTAGCTGTAGCCCTGGTAGGTGAGGGCCTGTGGAAAGCCTTGGAAGGGGAGTGACATCACCTGGGGTGGAGGAGCAGACCTGGACTGGGTGGGAGCAGGTTCATCTGGATCTGTAGGGTTGTGAAGCAGATCAGTGATCCTGTCCTTCACCACCTGGTACTGGGGTTCCGCCATGTCCACGAAGGTCTGGTTCACATAGGTGAGGAAGGGCTTGCGGTTGGAGCATGAGGAGTCGGTGCTGACCAGCTGAGAGAGGAGATCTGTGCTGCTCCTGATGGTGTCCCTGATTTCCAGCAGGACAGTGTGGCTCTGCCTCTCCTGTCTGGCTCTCTGCCTTTCTGTGGAGGTGGAGCTGGGGGTGGATGCGAGTTGGACTGTGGTGGAAGTGCTGTCTCCTTTCTCCCACTGCACCTGGGAGTCCTCCATGCGCTCCACCACAGTTAGAACAGCTGTCCGCGGATTCTCCGCCGTGGGACGCTCCACAGAAACCTGCCTAGAGACAGGAGCTGACTCTCGGGCGGAAGAGGACTGGCTTTCAGCAGGCTGCCTGAGAGAGAGGGTTGTGAGAGGGGCTGCTCCTCGGTGGCAGATCTCACCCTCCAGGAAGCTGCACTTGGCCATGACGTAGGTCTCTCTGTCCATCAGCTTGACCGCGGCCTGGCCAGATTTCTTGAGGTGCAGCTTCCCATACCAGGTGTGCATGTGTTTCCACCAGCCAAGGAGCACCTCCGAAGTGTAGCCCAGGCTCTCTGCCTTCTCTCTCCAAGCACCCTGCTTCCTTTTGGTGTCCCTGTAGAGTCTGTGACCCTTCCGCCATAGATACTCATTCTCTCTCAGCCACTCCAGCACCTCATCCTCATGTTCCTCCTCGATGGAGTATTGCCTCCTCTCCCGTTCTCACATATGCCTCTTCCTCCCTTTGGCAGGACCACATGGGCCCTCATCAGAGGGGCTTCCAGGTTGTAGGGGCTGCTCCTCCACACCACCACCAGCAGCAGCACCAGCAGGATCAGCAGCAGCAGCAGGATCATCATCAGCATCAGCAGCAGCAGCAGCAGCACCTGCACCTGCACTAGCAGGACCAGGATCAGCAGCAGCAGCAGCGCCAGCAGCACCAGCAGGACCAGGATCAGCAGCAGCAGAGTAAGCAGCAGTAGCACCAGCAGGACCAGGATCAGCAGCAACAGCACCAGCAGGACTAGGATCAGCAGCAGCAGAGTAAGCACCAGCAGGGCCAGCAGGACCAGGAGCACGAGCAGAACCAGGAGCCTGAGCAGGACCAGCAGGACGAGCAAGACCAGGAGCACGAGCAGGACCAGCAGGACGAGCAAGACCAGGAGCACGAGCAGGACCAGCAGGACAAGCAGGACCAGTAGGACGAGCAGGACCAGCAGGACGAGGAGCAGCTTCAGCAGAGTAAGCACCAGCAGAAGCACCACCACCAGAAACAGCTTCAGCAGAGTAAGCACCAGCAGAAGCACCACCGCCAGGAGCAGCATCAGCAGAGTAAGCACCAGCAGAAGCACCACCGCCAGGAGCAGCATCAGCAGAGTAAGCCCCAGTAGAAGCACCACCACCAGGAGCAGCAGCATCAGCTCCTCCAGAAGCAGAAGCAGCAGAAGCCCCAGGCCCAGAAGAGCGAGCCCGTGCTACAGAAGCCCCAGCAGAAGCAGAGTGAGGGCCAGGGGGTGGGAGGGTGGCCCTGTCCCTCTTTCCAGGGCTGGCAGCAGATGGCTGAGGCTTTCTCTTCTTCCCCATGGTTGTGGGGTTGCTGGCTGGCAGGCAGGATGGCAGCAAGGCTGGCAGGCAGGCAGGCAGGTAGGCTGGCAGGGAGGCAGGCAGGTAGGCTGGCAGGCAGGCAGGCAGGCAGCAAGGCTGGCAGGCAGGCTGGCAGGGAGGCTGGCAGACAGGCTGGCAGGCAGGCAGGCAGGCTGGCAGGCAGGCTGGCAGCAAGGCTGGCAGGCTGGCAGGCAGGCTGGCAGGCAGGCAGGCAGGCAGCAAGGCTTGCAGGCAGCAAGGCTGGCAGGCAGGCTGGCAGGCAGGCTGGCAGGCAGGCTGGCAGGCAGGAAGGCAGGAAGGCAGGCAGCAAGGCTGGCAGGCAGGCATGCAGGCAGGGCAGGCTAGCAAGGCAGTCTATGTGTCTGGCAGCAGGTCTTTCCTCTGAATGTTGACCTGCTTGGGGGCTGCTTCCCTTTATATCCGTGGGGCTGACGCAATGCATCCTCCCCGCATGCGCAGTGAATGCTAGGCATCCGCTAGGCTTCCGCTAGGCTTCCGCTAGGCATCTGCTAGGCTTCTGCTGTACATCCGCTTCATCCGCTCGCCATCCCCTGTGCATCCGCTTCATCTGCTCAGCGTCCGCTCTTCATCCACTGTATCCGTTCCGCATCTGCTTTGCTCTGCTCCCCCAGAAGCCTTGCGGATGTGCCATCTGCTCTCATCCACTTCCATCCACTAGGCTTCCATGGAGTATCCGCTTTCCATCCGCCTTGCGTCCTCCCCCCATCCATTCCTTTCTGTGTTGTCCGCTCTGGTTATGCAAATTTTTGCCCCTTTTGAGAGCGGATAACAATGGATGGAACATTTTTCTCGTCCGCTGTGTCCTTTTTACAAACATTTTGCATATGTTAGCCGGTGTGACAGGGCCTTAAAGATCTTCTCGAGGCTTATCTTTCATTCTTCTTCCAGTGCATCAGGAACAAAATTATCAAATTATATGACTGTTTATCTAATAAATTAGTTACTACTACCAGTTTATTGTAAGCAGTGATCAGTATACACACATAATAGTATCAACAAAGTATAAAGGACACTTTAATGAGATCTCTGTATTGGAGCTCCCATCCATTTGTTCTTATATGGGATTCCATAGTTTGTCAAGTCCAGATTGCTGAAGATATTTTTCAGATATTTTTCTATTGGGTTTTATTTATGCACATCTATCTCTACCGTATTGCAAAATAATATTTTTTTCTGAAAGCTGTGAATTTTTTAAAGTGATCTAACCAGCTTTATCTAAGAATAGGAATAAATCATCTATCATAATATCATAATCTATTGATTTAATATGCTTGTGTTAATGAATGTATTGAAAAATAGATGATCTAGGACTAATTATTATTCATATCTCCCCAGTTCTCCAAGAAACAGTGAAAATAATTTGAGTACAATTTTTAAGATAGTCTTTTCCCACTTGGTTATCACACCATCCAACCCCTCACTTAACTTGGTTTCTAATCATTACTTCATGAAACAGTATGTTAATACTTTAATGAAAGCATTCCCACAATCTATTAACAAACTGTAATGATTCGTGGGGATGATCTTGAGGATGAGTGAAATGATGCTGACTAGAAATGATCAGATAACAGGGAGGGAGAACCCTTAGCTGCATAACAGGCAGAGAAAGAAACTCAGAAAATTTTCTGCCTAACATTTCCCGGCATAAAAATTGGTGGGAGATTTCTGCTTTCAGACGTGTAAGATTCTGTTAATGTGGCCTTACAATCAATTAGAATTAGCTCTTCTGATCATGTTTCCCATTTGTTTACCTGGGAGAAGATTAACCTGGGAACTTACTTCCAGATGAATCCATTCTGTTGTTTTGAAGGAGTTTATGAATAATCTTTTTATTATTTGTTTCTTCAGTTGTGACTGCTCTACAATGTTCTGTATAACTGACAAATTTTGTCAATTTGGTTTTATCAATATATGATTGACAAATTTTGCTGAATCTTTTGTTTTTCACTTTTTGTGGTAACTCTTGTTCTCCCAACTAGGAAAACTTGTAAGTTAGATAACTGTGGAAATAAAGTTCAAAAGTGAAGAGACCACATGAGATAAGAAACCAAAATTCCTGCTTTTAATATTTCTGGATGTTTCCATTTTAGTTTCATCCCTTTCTGGCAAAGAATGAGTTTTGCAATTTTTCCATCTTTATTTTGTACTTGGACCAAAATGGAGAGGTAACAGCAGATCTGAACATCAGGACCTGGGTGGTTCTCCCCAAGTTGGATCACATTTATCTGCACCCAGGAACTTTTGAAAGAGGAAGACTAATTATCAGTCAAGATGCTCTTTTATGGTTAAAGTTGCTCAATAAGGTGAGAGAAATTTTGCTATCTTTTTTCTGTTTTCCAAAGCCTGATGTCCCATTTCCAGTGGGCAAAGCCTAGAGTCTCCAGGGTGGTTGGCCCTCCATGACAGTTGGTGTCTTCTAATAGAAGTTCTTCAAGAGACAGGACCCCAGGTGGAGTGGCTTTCCCATGTTTTATGGAAAACTTTCAAGATCTTACTGGTCAGAGGTTTCTTTCTTCACCACAGTTTAATTTCATATTTAAAAAATCTAATGGAATGAAAGTGTTCTAAATTTTTTACAGTAAACTTTATACTCAGTTTTAATGTGACTACATCATTATACTTGAATCTTTTTTCACTTCCATCCCGGTAGACTTTATAAAATAGAAAGTAATTTTTTGTAATGTTAAATTCCAAAAGCAAAAGGGAAGAACTAAATGAAGGATCTGCCAGTTGTTCTACCTCCTGCATCTGTTTAAAAGTAGTCAGAGATTTCTTATTTACCTCAGCGAACCCAGAGATTGTTTGGCTAATGTTTTGTCTAACTCCATTTCACATAGATGGAGAGTCCTAACATATTTTCTTTGGCATTCCTATTTTCTCTGCTCAGTCCCTGCCTCAGTCTTGATGTGTGGAAAGTTGTCATGCTGGATTTGTCAAGAGGGCTCGAGAAGGAGAGCCAGTTTGCTGCTACGACTGCGTTCCTTGTCAGAGGAGACCTTCTCCACTCAGGAAGGTGGGTGACACCAGAGGAAAGGAAAGTTTTGTTTAACTGGATCCATCCAGAGCATTTTCACAAAAAACATGTTGAAAAACATATTGAAGTTTAACAATCTTCCTGCTTATTTTCAAAATGCACAATTTCTAATCTAAAGGGATCAATCAATCTTTTCTAATTAAAAAGATCTTGAAGGAGTAGCTAGATAGGAAGTAAGGCAGATTGCACAAGCTATACCATTTCCAGGATAATTCTTCCATGCTTTAGTTTGGATGTATACTTCCATGGTTTTTTTCGAGTAACATCTCACTTCTTTGAAACTTTAGGAATTGTCTTTGGTTCCTTGCTTTTCCACATCTAAAGCAGACTTAGCAATAGCAATAGCATTTAGTGCTTTATAGCCCTCTCTAAGTGGTTTACAGAGTCAGCATTTTGCCCCCAAGAATCTGGGTCCTCATTTTACCCACCTTTGAAATATGGAAGCTGCATCAACCTTGAGCTTGGTGAGATTCGAACTGACAAATTGCAGGCAACCAGCAGTCAGCAGAAGTAGTCTAACCACTGCACCACATTATATCATGCTCCAAAAATTATATATAAAAAGTTGTATATCATATATATTTATAGCTTTTTGGATTTTTCAGATACAGAAGAATGCACCAAGTGTCCAGATGATAAATATCCAAATGAGGAGAGAGTCCAATGTATTCCAAAAGTTTTAACCTTCCTGTCTTATGAAGAACATCTGGGCATCATCCTGGTGTCTTTTGCCCTGCTCTTCTTCCTATCCACAGGCCTTGTTTTAATCGTCTTCATTAAATATCAAGAAACTCCCCTTGTCAAAGCCAACAACATGGACCTCTCCTACATCCTCCTGGTCTCCCTCCTGCTTTGTTTTGTGTCGTCTTCTGTGGAGCTCCATTCAAAATCCAGGAAAGAAATACTTAGACTCTTTAAAATTAGAGAAAAGATATCTTTTACTGAAAGTGAAGTGGTAGCAACCAAAGAATTCTGAATCTGAGAAATTAGGTGCGCAATTCACATATATAAAGTGATGGAAGTGTTCCCACCCCCAATAGTTCAGATGAAACTTCCAATTAGAAGTTGTGAATATGATCATGTAGGCATCTTCAGGTGATGATGAGGCCTCTATCCGTTGACCTTGGCATACTTTGATAACGTGTTGCAGATGCACAGAGAAAAGAAAGCTAAGCGAGAAATAGAAACCTAACTCTATTACATGCTCCCCCCCCCATTTACACAACAGAAGAATGTAACACCTCCAGCTCACTTCCCAGACTTAATCCTACCTCCCCTCCCCCCCATTTCTTATGACAGCTGAAAGATGCAAAGCGATAGTAGAAGATCTTGAAGGCTGACATCTTCTCTCTTCATTGGTCAACCAAGGAAAGTCACCTGCCTTCTCCGACAAACAGTCTTTAGCCTCATCTTCTCAGTTGCCATTTCTTCCCTCTTGGCCAAAACCATCATGGTGATGCTGGCTTCCTGGCCACAAAACCAGGAAGCCGAGCAAAGAGATGGTTGAGGAAGACCTTGGCCAACTCCATTATCCTTTCTTCTTCTTCTGTCCAAGTGATCACCTGCTCCATCTGGCTGGGAGTTTTTCCCCCCTTCCCTGACTCTGACCTCCACTCCCAGCCTGGAGAGATCATCCTGCAATGCAACGAAGGGGCCGTTGTCATGTTCTACGTCATCCTCAGCTACATGGCTTCCTGGCTGCCATCTGCTTCACGGTGGTTTTCCTGGCCAGGAATCTGCCTGGGGCCTTCAACAAAGCCAAGCTGATCACCTTCAGCATGCTGGTCTTCTGCAGTGTCTGGGTGACTTTTGTGCCCACCTACCTGAGCATCAAAGGGAAATATATGGTGGCTGTGCAGGTCTTCTCCATCCTGGCCTCCAGTGCTGGTCTGCTGGTCTGCATCTTTGTCCCCAAGTGCTACATTATCCTTCTGAGGCGAGGCGAGGCTTCAACACAAAGGAGCGTCTTACAGCCAGAAAAAATGTAAAAGCATGAGACATAACAATCATGATATTTAAAGAATTGTAAAATGTCAATTATTTGAAAGAATACATTAATTATTTCCACTTAGATAATATCCATGAGTTAAAAGAGCATCATATCTACATGCTTCCAAATGGGAAATGTTTGGATTATTGTAATTTGTGTCAGTCTCTTCATCTCAACAAATCTTGGTGAAGGGAATTTTGTGAAAATCATTCAGAGGAATTTGTTGTTCAATTAATTTGACACCTTATTCGTACTGACAGCAGCTAAAAGTGTATCGATGAATGAATGAATTGGAAAAGTGGTAAGATGGCTTGTGTGGGAGCCAAGCTCCAACTATGTTGTTTGACACTCTCCATGAGAGCCATTGGCCATCCCACCAAGCCAGAGAAGATGGAGACCTCCAGGGCCTCTTGCTTAGATGTTCTCATCCAAGGAGACCAAGTCAGTGCTCCTTTCCCATATCTGTTCCTGCCCTGTGAAAGAGGCTTCTCCATGAGATCCACCATCCTGTCTCCATCCCTTATTAAAGCCGGTTCTTTCCCTCAATGCTTGAGCTAGTTGAGACCGGAGTCCAGAAGATGCGGAAGGAGGAGAAGCCCCATGGGAGAGTCAGTCTGCATCCTGACCAGATTGGTCTCCTTGTGGCTGCACCGTATGAATATTTGCAAGCAGGAGTTTGGGGGCATCTCAAACTCCACCAGAGGAAAGAGGGTGTCTCTCTCTCTCTCTTTCTCTCCAAGGTGGGAGCCCAGCAGTGCAACCCTTGAAAACCTCACCTGGGGGTTCACCTCAGTCCTCTTGGGCTGCTTCCAGCCCTGGAAGCCCCAGAAAGAAGTCCTACCAAGGACTTTGCTTCAGGCTCCCCGGAAGTGAGTGGAAGTGGGGAAAAGAAAGGTGAATATTCTGACTGCAAGATCCTGGAGATAATTCTCCATCTCTGGAGATAAATTTCAAGGAACTATAAGGCAATAAAGGCAGTCCTCCACTTATGACCACAATTCTTGTTGCTAAGTAATTTCTGTCTTGTTTCACCACCTTTTTTGCCTCAGTGGTTAAGCAAATGAGTGCGATCATTACGTAAATCATGCGATCGTTAAGCAAGTCTTGTGGTGACCCAAGTGACCCCAAGGTACTAAAAGCATCATAAATACACACCTGAGTTTTGGTGACATGACCATGGGGTGCGACAACAGTTGTTAGTGTGAAAACTGGTCATAAGTCACTTTCCTCAGTGCTGTTTTAATTTCAGTTCCTAAACAAATGGTTGTAAGTGGAGGACTGCCTG
Organism: Laticauda colubrina; assembly: GCA_015471245.1. Lineage (NCBI taxonomy): Eukaryota > Metazoa > Chordata > Lepidosauria > Squamata > Elapidae > Laticauda > Laticauda colubrina. The sequence goes on from BLBF01000316.1 coordinate 182,242, forward strand.
TTATCCTCAGAGCCGTTTTTGACAGTGAGGCTCCTGCTCTTAAGATCCCATCAGAATGGAGCCAGGGGGGACCTTAGGGGTCATCTAGTTCAACCCCCTGCCCAAGCAGGAGACCCCGGACCATTCCATGTAAAGGAGTGGAAAAGACATCCAGGGACAGAGCCCCCCACCACTTCTGAAGGCAGCCTCTTCCCTTGGTCTATGGGGGATGGAAGGCTTTTGGCCTGCTCCTCAGGGGGTGGCTGGAGGGACAGGAGAGGCCTCGACTTCATCCTTGAATTCCTCTCTTTAAAAACGTGGAGAAAAAGAAATTCTCGGCCCTCCTCCTCTGGGGAGAGAGCCTTGCCGGGACCCCTGGCCCCTCTCACAGCCCCAAGGAGAAAAGGCTGCCCCTCACCAGCCCTTCCTCCTTCCCCCAACTTCCTTCCAAGAGGGATCATGGGATCTCCTCCCAAGGCCCCCAGGATCACTGGGGATCAGATTGGAGGGGGCAGCTGCCATCCTGGCAACAGGCCAACTGTCAGACGGAGCTCCATTCAAAATCCAGGAAAGAAATAGACTCTTTAAATTAGAGAAAAGATATCTTTTACTGAAAGTGAAGTGGTAGCAACCAAAGAATTCTGAATCTGAGAAATTAGGTGCGCAATTCACATATATAAAGTGATGGAAGTGTTCCCACCCCCAATAGTTCAGATGAAACTTCCAATTAGAAGTTGTGAATATGATCATGTGGGCATCTTCAGGTGATGATGAGGCCTCTGTCCGTTGATCTTGGCATACTTTGATAATGGGTTGCAGTTGCTCAGAGAAAAGAAAGCTAAGCGAGAAATAGAAACCTAACTCTATTGTATGTTCCCCCCCTCATTTACACAACAGAAGAATGTAACACCTCCAGCTCACTTCCCAGACTTATCCCTCCTCCCCTCCCCCCCATTTCTTATGACAGCTGAAAGATGCAAAGCGATAGTAGAAGATCTTGAAGGCTGACATTCGGCCCTCCTAGAAAAAGGAAAACCATCAGTCCTAGAAGAGAGAGAGGAGAAAATATAAAGACAATTATTAATCATTTAACAATTACAAAAGAATACACTCCTAAGGCTTATCAGGATACTTGGAACGAAATGCTTTGATCAACTTAGGGGTTTTAACGTCGGTTTCGTTAACCCATTCAGCTTGTGAAGAAGGGAAATGTTTCCAGGCTACAAGATACTGGAGTCGACCCCTCCATTTGCGAGAGTCCAGAATTTCTTTAACTTCAAAATATTGTTCACCTTCAAGCAGTATTGGTATGGGAGGGTCAGCCTGGATGGGTCTTAAATAAGAAGTATGTTCAGGTTTTAGCAAACTAACATGGAACACCGGATGAATTCGTCGAAGAGTTTTCGGTAAGTTCAGCTGGACTGTTACAGGATTTATAATCCGTTCAATCGTGAAAGGTCCAACATATTTAGGACCAAGCTTCTTTGACTTTTGAGTGGTTTGCAGGTATCTGGTGGACAGGAAAACTTTGTCGCCCACTTTATATAATTTCTGTGGAGATCTTTTCTTGTCTGCAAACTTCTTATGAGCTTGATGGGCCTCATCTAATGCTTTGCGTGTCACTGGCCAGTTAAGTTGGAGTTGAGTTATCCATTCATCCAATGAATGGATGTTAGGCTTTTCACGAGGAAATTCAGGTATGGGGACAAAATCTTGTCCCAAAGCTACTTTAAATGGAGTAAATCCAGTACTACTATGTACGGAGTTGTTATATGCCACTTCGGCAAATGGTAGTAAGTCGGACCAGTTATCTTGCTGATAATTTATGTAACATCTCAGATACTGTTCTAACACTGCGATAGTCCTCTTACAGGCCCCATTGGTTTGAGGGTGGTGGGCGGAGTTTAAGCCCTGGGTGGAGCCTATCAACTTCAGGAACTCTTTCCAAAAATTTGAGATAAACTGGACCCCTCTGTCAGAGATTATGCGTTCCGGAATGCCATGTAACCTATAGATATGTGAAATAAACAGTTTAGCCAGCGTCTTAGCAGATGGAATCTTGGAACAAGGTATGCAATGTACTTGTTTGGAAAACAAATCGGTTACTACCCAGATAACCGTGTTTCCACTGCTTTTGGGTAATTCTACTATAAAGTCCATAGAGATTTCCTTCCAGGGGGCTGTCGGTCTAGCTACATTCTGTAACAACCCTACTGGCTTGCCAGGAGGTCTCTTCGCCGAAGCACAAATTGGACAGCTAGCTACATAAGCTTCAATGTCCTTCTTTAAAGTAAGCCACCAGAATTGCCGCTTAACCAGGTGTAAGGTTTTCACAAATCCAAAGTGACCAGCCGCTTTAGAATCATGAGCTTGTTGTAGTATTTGGCCCCTCAGCACCTGTGGCACATACAACTTGGTCCCCACCCAAGCCAAACCATCTCTAACTGTGTAGTCATTTGAATGAGCCAGGAACCATTCATCCAGTTTTAAAACTTCTTTTAGTTGTTCGGTTAAGTCATTCGATAAATCCACTTCTTGTTTCTTCTTTTGGGCTCTGGTGATCACTTGGATGGCTAGATGTTCGGTTGAGACAATTGGACTTATCACCTCCAGGTGCATACTATTATATTGGGGTAGTCTAGAGAGAGCATCCGCCATGAAGTTCTTCCCTCCTGGAATGTACTTCAGTGAGAAATTGAACCGCTTGAAGTACTGGGCCCAGCGAACTTGTTTAGGGGACAGCTTCCGAGGTGTTTTTAAGGCTTCCAAATTTTTATGATCAGTCCATACCTCCAATGGATGTTTTGCTCCTTCCAGGAAATGTCTCCAGGTCAGTAAGGCCCAACGAACTGCACAAGCTTCTTTTTCCCAGACAGCCCACCTTCTCTCGGTTTCAGACAGCTTACGGGAGGTATCCGCACAAGGCTGTAAAGCCCATGTCACAATAAACCAACGGATGCAAAGAGGATGTAAAATGGAGAAAAAAGCTTGCCATCTGTTGGAAAATGCAATGTACTCACTGCCTCTGTTTTGCTTCCTCTCTATCCGTCCAGCATCCGTTTATTGACGTTTCATCCACTCCAAAAGTTTTGGGCTGCCCAAAACTTTTGTGCGGAAAATGTATCCAGTTCATCCATTCTGCATCCGCCACGCATCCGCTAGGCATCCATTACGCATCCATTATGCATCTGCTATATCTGCTAGGCGTCCGCTGTGCATCCGCGCAACTCGCATCCGCTCGGATGCAGGGATGAAGCGGAACGGATGGGAACGAATGCAGAACAGATGCAGAACGGATGCAGCACGGAAACAAAGCATTTAAAATGGAAAAAACGTTCACAGAGGGGACCTATCTCGGATATTAAGGATGTCTAGAGGATGCCTAGAGGATGCCTAGAGGATGCCTAGAGGATGCCTTGCGGAAAACTTATATTTCCTATAAAAAGGGGGAGCAACTCATCTGCATCTCACTTTCAGAACAGCAGCCCAGCGGTGCAGACCTCTGCAGCCTTCATCTGGCTCTTCCTCTTCCACAGCATCCAGTCATGTCCACCATGGATTGTAACAAAGTCCTTTCGGCAGCCACCATCGTTCTGCAACAGTGCGAAGCCATCTGCAGGCTCTGTGAACTCTACTGCGAAAAGAAAAAGAGGCAGCCAAAAAGAGTCTGGGTCCGAAGATGGTTCGCCAGAAGAGCAGGGGATGGACTGTACAGCAAGCTGATGGTAGAGCTGAGGAACGAAGACACTCGGGCGTTCCAGAACTTCATGAGGATGCCTCCAGCCATGTTTGATGAACTTGTGCAGCGGCTGACACCCAGGTTGACCAAACAGAGCACCAGCTTCCGCCCCAGCCTGGAACCTGGGCTCAAGGTGGCACTGATTCTATGCCACCTGGCCTCAGGGACCACCTACAGGAGCATGCAGTACGGCTGGAGGGTGCCATCCAACACCATCAGCATTGTGGTCAGAGAAGTGGTGCAGGCCATCATTGAAGAATACAAGGAGGAACTCCTCCAGTACCCCTCCACTGAAGAAGGATGGAAGAAAGTTGCAGAGCAGTGGTATCAGAAGTGGAACTTCCCACACACCGTTGGAGCCATAGATGGCAACCACATGGCCTGCAAAGCTCCAGCCAAGTCGGGGTCCACTTATTTCAACTCCAAGGGCTTCTTCAGCATCATCCTCTTCGCCATGGTCGATGCTGACTACAAGTTCATGTACATCGATGCTTCAGGCAACGGCTCATCTTCAGATGCCCAGGTATACAACGCCAGTCACCTCAAGGAGGAGCTGGAACGCAACCTCATTGTGGGCCTCCCAGATCCAGAACTCCTGCCCAACGACACACAAGATGTGCCCTACTTCATCGTGGGGGATGACGCCTTCTCCCTCAGAACCTACCTCATAAAGCCCTACACCTCCAGACTCCTCACCCGTGAAGAGAGGATCTTCAACTACAGGCTGTCCAGGGCAAGGCAGGTGGGGGAGAACGCCTTTGGCATTCTGGCCAACAGGTTCCAGGTACTTCTCATCATCATGCTGCATTGCCCAGAGACCGTGAGGAGGATCATGGAAGCTGGCTGCATCCTGCACAATCTCATGCGCATCCGCTACCCAGTCTTGCAGAACAGGCTTGTGGACCTCCAACAAGGCAATGGGGTCATGGAGCCTGGGGAATCTAGGCAAGGGCAAAACCTGATCGACACTGAGGATGTGCAAGGCCCCAACAGAGCCTCACATGAAGCGAAGAAGCAGCGCAACCTCCTGAGACACTGGTGCAACTCCCCAGCTGGAGCAGTGGAGTGGCAAGACAGGATGATAGATGCTTAATGGATGCTTCCTTCAGCCTGTCTCATCACACGGATGAGATTGGCCCATGTATGTTTGGTTGGCCTACAATGAACAGGGTGTTTAATAAAGAGTTGTGTTTATGTTGAAATGTGTGGATAATTATTACATTATTATTGATAATAAAGGGCCATAGGTGTGGCACCTGGGAGGGTGGACCATACAGTCCCACTATGCTTGCACTGGAGGTTTATCTATCCCACTGCTGTCCTAACCCATCCCATAGCTATTACCCATCCCACAGGTATCCTAACCCGTCACAAAGCTATCCTTACCCATCCCACAAGCATGCAAAAGGCTTAAACCATTTCTAAAAGTTTCCAGCAAGACTTTATTAAAAAAAAAGAAATGAATCAAATGTGTGAATCATAAATAAACAACAAGCTATAAAACAAAAATGAGTCTCTGGCACTCCTCTTGGTCGCTCAGTCTCAGGGATGAAGGGTTCAGGTGCTGTGGAGGTGGCTGGTGCTGGAGTGCTTGTCATCAGCTCCTCCAGAAGCAGAAGCAGCAGAAGCCCCAGCCCCAGAAGAGTGAGCCCGTGCTGCAGAAGCCCCAGCAGAACCAGAGTGAGGGCCAGGGAGCGGGATTGTAGCCCTCCCCCTCTTGCCAGGGCTGGCAGCAGATGGCTGAGGCTTGCTGTGCTTCTGCATGGTTGTGGGGTTAATGGCTGGCAGGAAGGCTGGCAGGAACCAAGGCTGGCAGGAAGGCTGGCAGGGAAGCAGGCACCAAGGCTGGCAGGAAGGCTGGTAGGGAGGCAGGCACCAAGGCTGGCAGGAAGGCTGGCAGGCAGGCAGGCACCAAGGCTGGCAGGAAAGCTGGCAGGAAGGCAGGCACCAAGGCTGGCAGGCAGACATGAACCAAGGCTGGCAGGAAGGCTGGCAGGGAGGCAGGCACCAAGGCTGGCAGGAAGGCTGGCAGGCAGGCAGGCACCAAGGCTTGCAGGCAGACATGCAGGCAGGGCAGGCAAGGCAGCCAATCTGTCTGGCAGCAGGTCTTTCCTCTGAATGGCGACCTACTTCCGAGCTGCTTCCGTTATATCCACGGGGCTGACGCAATGCATCCTCCCCGCATGCGCAATTAACACCAGGCATCCATTAGGCTTCCTCTGTGCATCCGCTGTGCATCCGCTTCATCTGTTCCACGTCCGCTGTGCATCCGCTGTATCCGTTCTGCGTCCGCTTTGCTGAGGCCCCCCGGGAAGCCCAGCGGATGTGCCATCCGCTCCCATCCGCTTCCATCTGCTGGGCTTCCGTTCTGCATCTGCTTTGCATCCAGCCTGCGTCCTGCCCGCGTCCGTGTTATCCGCTCCGGTTATGCAAATTTTTGCCCCTTTTGAGAGCGGATAACAACGGAAGGAACATTTTGCTCATCCATTGTGTCCTTTTTGCATCCGTTGGGCAGTGTGACATGGGCTTTAGGTCCCTTTCTCGTTGATTTGAAGTAACACCGCTCCAACAGCCACATCACTTGCATCGGCTTGAATCACAAAAGGAGTTTCCATATCCGGGTGCTTTAGCACTGGTTCTGCAGCAAACAGTCGTTTTAGCTTTTCAAAAGCTGCTTGGCAATCCATGGACCACTCCAACGGCTTGCCCGGCCTTGGCTTCACCTCCCCTTTTGTTTTTAAGAGATTTGTGATGGGCATTGCTATCTTAGCAAATGTCGGGATAAATTGCCGGTAAAAATTTGCAAATCCCAAGAAGCTTTGAAGTTGTTTTCTGGTACGTGGTGGAGCCCATTCCAATACAGCACTCACTTTCTCTGGATCCATTTCTATGCCTTCAGATGAAATGCAATATCCCAAATAGTCAATTTTCCCTTGATGAAATTCACACTTTGACAGTTTAGCATACAACTTAGTGGCACACAGTTTTTGTAGAATCGACCGCACCAGTTTCACATGTTCATCCAGAGTTTCCGTGTAGATAAGGATGTCACCAAGATAAACCAGAACCCCCCTGTATAAATGTTCATGTAACACCTGATTGATCATCTGCATGAATACAGCTGGGGCCCCTTGTAAACCAAAAGGAAGAACGTTGAATTGGAAGCAACCCATTGGGCAGTGAAAAGCGGTCTTCCACTCATCCCCTTCCTTAATTCAAATTCGGTAGTATGCTTCTCTCAAATCCAACTTCGTGAAAATCTTCTCCTTCACTAGGTGGCCCAACATGTCCTTCATCAAAGGAAAGGGGTACACGTTTTCCATGGAAATAGCGTTCAAATTTCTGTAGTCCACCACCAAGCGTTTGGAACCATCTTTTTTTTCACGGAACAACACTGGGGCCGCTACCTGGGGCCTAGCAGGTTGAATGAAACCATGTTCCAGATTTTTATCTATAAACAATCTTAGCTCCTCCAATTCCCGTGGTCTCATTGAGTACAACTTTGGTTTCGGGAGCTTCACCCCAGGCAAAATCTCAACAGCACAGTCTGTTGGACGGAGAGGCGGAAGCTCATCCGAGGCCTTCTCACTGAACACTTCTTTTAAATCCCAATACTCTTTGGGAATTTTCTCCTCCCCTTTCACGGGTTCAGTACCTGTGGAAGCTATTTCAATCGGAACCTGAAGCTTCGGCTGAGATCTGCCCTCTTTTTCTGGTCGCTGCTTGGTGCGTATGCGCAACAACCCCTTTCTCCAGTTAACCTGGGGGTTCCATTTCTGGAGCCAGGGCAATCCCAGTATTAATGGTTGCTCCATCCCAGGGACCACAATAAAACGCAGAGTCTCATCATGCTCTCCCATGATCATTTCAATAGGTTCTGTGATAAAACGTGCAGGGCAACCTCCAGCCACTGATCCATCTAATTGGCAAAACGAAATGGGCATCTTCAAAGGTTTTAGTTTTAAGCCCATTTTCTCCACTACTTCCATGTTGATTATACATCTTGTGCACCCAGAATCTAACAGGGCTAGCATTTCCCCTTCGACCCCTGAATTGGGTATCCTCAACTTCACCGGAATGGTCATAGGGCCCACGCTTGGTCTTACCAGGAAGTCGTCTTCTGAGTTGAAATCGTCCTCCTCAGGGGTAACTGGGGTTTCTGATTACTCTCCTGCGGGAGGGGCGACCTCTGCCGTCTCTTTTGACTTTAGTGCCGCTTTGCCAGGCTTCGCTGGGGACTTTTCAGGTTTTTTCCCTTCTTTTGGCGCCCCCTTTGGTTCCAGCTTGACTTTGCAGTTCACAGCCCGGTGACCTTCCTTCCTGCATCGAATGCAGGCCGAGGGGTTGGGTCTCGCCGCCACTCCTCCCTTCTGAGTTTTGGGGACCTCTTGAGGACATGGGGGGGAAGGCTTGCTCCACCCAGAACCTCCCCACCATCTGCTTCGGGTTAAATCAATTTCCACTTCTTCTGCCAGCAAGTACCACATCTGCAAGTCATTTGGGTCTCTTCTAGCAATGCATCTCTGGTACACATCTTCATTTAAACCATGCTTAAATGCTTCTACCAGGGCTTCCTGGGACCAGCCTCGGATATGACCAGTTAACTGTCTAAATTCTTGGATGTAGTCAGCCACTGACCTCCGCCCCTGATTTATGGTCTTCATCTTAATCCGGGCCTTGCGCTCTGCCAGTGGGTGCTCAAACCTAGCCTGCAGTGCAGTCATGAACAGGTTATAGTTCAGCAACTGGGGAGCATTATCATTATGCAAGGTCACCATCCACTCTGCAGCTGTTCCCTCCAGAGCCCTGGTAACACATCTCACTTTGGCTGCTTCTGAGGGAAAATCCTCCCCGTATTCTTCCATATAGCTACAAACTTGGGCAAGGAAAAATCCCAAGGTTTGGGGATCTCCCCCGTATCTTACTTCTAACGGTGGCAGCCTAGGAGCTCTATGCCTTCTAGGAATTACACTTCCCGCTGAGGGCCCCAAGGCTGCTGCTGGATCGGGTTGATTTATGGGAGAGGGGGCTGCTCTGCTTCTTCTAGCTGGGGCTACTTCCCCTCCCCCTTCATACCTTTGTGCAGCTTGGAGTTGTTCAAAGGCTTCATCAAGGAGTCTCCTGGCTTGATTCAGTGAGAGTTCTCTCTTTTCCTTCTCTTGCCATGGCTCCTCTTTTCCACGCCGGTGGGTAGTTGTGATCCTGGGGGGGGGGGTCCTTCTCCAGATCTTTCCAGTCAACCCCCACCGACCATCTGGGCTTCACAGCTGGATCCTCTTCCAGATTGAGCTCTGCTAGCGATTGGGCTTCCTATACCAGCAAAGAATCTTGCCCTCCAATGACTCCCAGGTCTTCCTGATTGAAGATGACATGATGTCCAGGCCCCCTTGGAAGAAAGTTGGGTGTTTTCTCCGGGTGGGCTGGTAGACGTAGATTCAGAATAATGTCAGACAGAGCTCCATTCCAAATCCAGGAAAGAAATACTTAGACTCTTTAAATTAGAGAAAAGATATCTTTTACTGAAAGTGAAGTGGTAGCAACCAAAGAATTCTGAATCTGAGAAATTAGGTGCGCAATTCACGGATACAAAATCATGGAAGTATTCCCACCCCCAATAGTTCAGATGAAACTTCCAATTAGAAGTTGTGAATATGATCATGTGGGCATCTTCAGGTGATGATGAGGCCTCTGTCCATTGACCTTGGCATACTTTGATAACGGATTGCAGTTGCGCAGAGAAAAGAAAACTAAGCAAGAAATAGAAACCTAACTCTATTGTATGCTCCCCCCCCATTTACACAACAGAAGAATGTAACACCTCCAGCTCACTTCCCAGACTTATCCCTACCTCCCCTCCCCCCAGTTTCTTATGACAGCCGAAAGATGCAAAGCGATAGTAGAAGATCTTGAAGGCTGACACTGACTCTCCTAGGTTGTTGCTTCCAGGGAGCCTTGCTCTGTTGCCAGAGGCCCCTAGGGGTTTTGCCAGAGTGAGGGGACCCTCCAGCTCCTAGCCAGGAAAGCAGGGAATGGGGTGGGGTGGGGAGGAGAGAGGAGACCACCAGCCACACATAGTTGAAGGGTTGGAGGTATTAACTTCCTTGAAGATGGGCAAAAAGAAAGGCCACCCATTGAGCCATTGCACCCTCCATGTCCTGGCCAAGCAGGAGATCCCACCCTCCAGTTGCAATCAGGGTCTTTTTATCCAGGGTGATTTGGGTGGAGACCCTGGTTGGACAAGGGGAATTTCCAGGGAGGAAGGAAGGTTGTCTCCCATATTCACTGCAGGACCTTCATGGACGGACAGGTTGCTATCAGGTTGGTTTTCATTCACCTGCTGCAACTTCCTGTTGACCAATTTTGGGGATTGTTTTGGTCTGTTGCAGCTGCTTCTTTGGGACCGCCCCCCCTTGCCTCCCCCATTTTTTGGGTGGGCCTTGACTCCCCCCAAAATAGTCCAATGTGTCCCAGAAAAGCATAGAGGAGACCCAGCCTGAGACCCAGGGGAGGGTTGGCTCTCTGGGAAGGAAGCCTGAGCCCACTGAGGGTCTCCATCTGCAGGGAGCCCTTTCAGGAGGGCAGGAAACCTGGGTGTGAACTAGCCAGGATTGCTCCTTCTTTCATCACCACATCTCAGCCTTGTTTCCTTTCAGCAAGAAAAGCATATTTGTTTCCCACAGATGAATGTCCAAATCTGGAGCTCTGAAACTGGGAGCCAAGTCCTTGTTGACAGGCTCATTCACAGCCCTGCAGAGGACCCTCTTCCCCCCTATGATGAAGGGAAAGGCGGGGGATTTATTTCTTCCTCCCTCTTGGCTCCCCAGGGAGTTTTCCAGCTGCCACCTTGGAAACCAGTCCAGTGAATGGAAAAATACAAGGAATAATGCAGAATTATGTCCTGAGCCAGGAAGCCCTGAATATAGAGAATTCCTAGGTTGGCCTAAGATCTAGGCCTTGATTGTCCCTGTATAATTTCAGGCTCTGGCCCTCCTGCTCTCATGTCTGCTTTCCCCCTTGATAGGTTTCTTTCAAAAGGGGACAGATCAGTCCTGCAAGACTCATTTCAGTCCATTTCCAGGTGGACAATTTAAAATAAATCCTCATTTTAATCACTTTAGACCCAGGCAGCCTCATGGATGCACCCAAAATCCAAGGCCTGAATGGCCCCTTTGGTCCTCTCTGGTATTAGAAATCCCTCTTAAATTCTAAGATTCCTTCCCTCCCTCCTCTCATCAGAGCCATTGTTTAAAAGTGGGGAGGGATCCAATGTCCAGAGCAGAAGAGGATGGCCAAATTCAGTGGTTGAGAGGGGTCGTTTCCAGTGGAGGAAACCTCCTCAGGGGCATCTTGTTAGCCAGCTTGATCAGAACCTCTGGTGCCTGTTGCCCTTCTTCCCACACTTGTGAATGAAGACAACTGGCATTCTTCCATTAGACCTTTGTCACCTGGAAAGCATCCACCTACCCCAAGAAAGCAACCAGGAACAAAGGAGTTCCAACAGTATCTTCAAACCCCTTGGAGTTTTTTTGGTATAGAAAATCTCAGCCCCAGAAATTGGGAAGGTCAGTGGGGTCCCTCTCCCCCAGCAGAAGATCCCCACAATAGAGGAAGAGCCAACAGATCTCCAGAAATCATGTTGCTATAAATCATGTTGTACCATCCACCACACTGTGGGCATCACCACCATCTTTGTAGGGTTTCCCTGTGATAAGATGGGTGGCCAGTAAATTTATTGGATAGATGAATGGATGGAGAGAGAGAGAGAGGGAGGGAGGGAGGGAGGGAGGGAGGGAGGGAGGGAGGGAGAGAGAGAGAGAGAGAGAGAGAGAGAGAGAGAGAGAGAGAGAGAGAGAGAAGAATGGGTAGATAAAGATGATAGAGATAGAGATATATATGGATAGATAGATAGATAGATAGATAGATAGATAGATAGATAGATAGATAGATAGACAGACAGACAGACAGACAGACAGACAGACAGACAGACAGACAGA
>BLBF01000316.1:193963-205633 GCA_015471245.1 Laticauda colubrina
AGACAGACAGACAGACAGACAGACAGACAGACAGACAGACAGACAGACAGAGATGGATAGATAGATCTCAGCTATCTGGACCTTACAGTCCATTCTTTATTTAAAAAACTAATAAAAATCAAAGTATAAAGAATCTTGGTGTATTATAGGAACATGGTAAGATAACACAGGAATGACAAGAAAATGAAAATAAAAATTTCCATCCATTCTATAATTTTCTCCCTATTTACCCAATGATATAGTCCACAAGTTGTCACTTTCCTGCTTCTTAATGAGCTCTTATCCAAAAATTAACATTGCTAGAAAAGATGGAGAATGACATTTCATTTCAGACACAAGCAATTTTAAAATTGGCTGCAATTAAGATCAATATATGGGATTATGACATAAAACAAAATTCCAAATAGGGCCTAAATTCTTAACATTGGGCAGAGTTCAAGGGTGCTGATTGTCATTAGAAGACAGGCAACACTAGAGTTAAATGGCATTAACTTAGAAATGGTACCAAACTCTATAGTTCTGGGTGACCTTCCCCAGCAATCTCTGGAGACAAGAAGCCATGTTGAAGGACAGCAAAAGTCATTTCCCTGGGTGTTGAACTTTCTTCCTCAGCATCACTTTCTGGACTTGCCCTGACAGGAAGGAAGGACCACAACCACAACAGAACAATGACCCCAAATCTGTAATTTTTACAAACATGTTTTATTCCAGCCTCACCTCTGCAATGGAGCCCAGAAAAAGTCCCCTATCCCAAGAGAAGTTGCTTCTTGCTGTAATTATGACCTTTGAGACCTGTGATGCTATATCTCCAGTTTTTGACTTTGATATAGGCATTGGACTGAAGCCTAAGTCATGCAAAGATCATGTATCAGAAAAGGATATTTTCCTTGGATGAAGCTCTCTGGGACCAAGTTTTGTGACAGGGACAGGCTCTGCTCTTGATTGCACCTTTCTTTCCTTTGCAGATGAAACTGAGTGATTCTCTGGTTAGATCAGGAAAGCCACTGGCACTTCTCAGAGTCTTTTTATTTTTCCAACTTCCTGCTGTTTGTGTTAGAAACAGGAAGTGGATTGATTAATGCCATGAATGATGGACCTCCTGCTTCTGCTTCTGCTTCTGCTGGTGTCCCCATTAGTCTGTGCGAAGCTGAGAAGGAATTGCCCATTGAGTTTGGAGCACAAGGATGAGAACAATCCATGGAGCTTTTCCAGGCCTGGAGACCATCTCATTAGTGTGGTCACAACTGAATATGTGTCACCTATAATGTGGCCTTTCAACAGCCCTCCTTCTATACCTTCTCCTTCATAAATCATGCAGGGTGATGGAGTTGCACTCCCTCCATGTGCAATTCTAACACTCTCCTTTTCTTCTTATTTCATTTATTTTTGTATTGCAGGACCTGTCTAATTTCCTGAATGAGTTTTATTTCCATGGCTTCCCTCTTTTGCTTAACTTTGTGGAAGAGAGTAAAATCCAAAGATGGGGTTGAAAAAAAACCTGAAGGAAATCCAGATGATTTTCCTTTCTCAGTTCAATCCTGAGTTCATCACTTGAATAATGACCTTTCTTTAACTCGTGATTGAAACAATTGTAGTTGCCTCTCTCAGACCATTTCCATAGTTGCATAATTGATCATTTGATTTGGATCAATGTTGGCCTAAGACTTAGTAGGTTTGTGAAGGATTATATTTTTAAAAATATTTGTTGTTGCTATTGAATATAATAATATGAATATTGTTTTTACAATAGGAAGAGTTATGCTCCAACAAATACACTAAAATCAATTTTTGCTATTCAAATGGTCCACAAGAATTCCCAGCTCCTGCATAATCTCACATTTGGCTACGACATCCATGAAAACTATATGAGCCCTTCATGCACTTCAGATGTCTTGCTGGACATTTTCTCCACTGGAGAATCCAATGTTCCCAACTATGGCTGTGGGAGGAAGGAGAACCTCCTGGCTCTGATTAATGAAGCTGAGAGGGACATCTCCATCCAAGATGTCAACGTTTGTAGGCACCTACAAAGTCCCACAGGTTTGTGTGTGATTTTCTCTATCTAGTAAGGTGAGTAGGGTGGTGGGGATGAACAACAGATCCAATATCTTCATAGAATTCAAGAGGTGTTTTTCAGAATATTAGGGGACATAATAACTATGTTTTAGTCGATTGTGTCCATCTTCAAATTCACCATTAAAGGCCTGAAGAGCCATAAGATCCCTGTAGAGGATATTCTACTGAATATTCAACTATTGAAAAACTATCCAGGTGTTGTAATGACAAGGCAGTTGAGTTGTTTGATCATGAACAACTGAATCATGATGATCTTTATTGAAGTATACCCTTGCATTTATATAAATTTTTAGTTATATTCCATCATTGGTTAACTTTGGTTACAGCTGAACTTTCGCTACTGTTTAGTTCAGTAATCCATATAATTAATTATCTCTATTTAAAGTTAAACATATGTCTACTTCCCGTCTCTAATCCTCCTTATCCATAGATTTGCCTGAGTTGTATTTGCTTGGAAACATTATTTATCTGAGGTTTGCCATCCAAGATTGAAACATTCCTGCAATTACAACTCTACATATCCCCGTTTTTTATTTTAAATGGAGGATTCAAAGATTTATAAATGTATCGCAATTGAAGAGGATTAAGAGAGAAGGAAGCAGGAGGAAACAATGCGAATAAATTTGGAATACATTGAGTAAAACAACAGGTTGCAATTAGTACAACAATAATAATTATAGCATAAAAGAAAAACTGTCTGAGCCAAGACCAATCAGGGAGCCAATTGGTTAACCATTCAAAAGGTGAGTAATGAGCATGGATATTATTTTGAATATATGATTGTAAATTGGAAAGTTCATCCTCAATAGTTTTCTTCAAAGAATGAAAATGCACAGCACATCCACGGGATCCAACTAACGTACAGAACCCTCCCTGATGGACTAAAAGTCTATGGCAAAACACTGCTGGAGGAAATCTTGATTTAAGTCTTCTATTTCATGCTGCAAATCACGAATAATAGCAGCGGTAGCACTGATGGCTGTTTCAAGTCTGCAGGTGAGATCAAGAATAGATCGTCTGTTTTCTTGAGCAATTATGCCAGGATAAGAGCCTAGAGTAAGGACTCTTGTAACGGCCCCTGCCAATGCACAGTCAAATGTAGAACCGGAAGACAATTGTGTGTCAATAATGACTTCATCATTACATGTAGGCCCCAGAGAGGGAAGCTGCTGTCGAATTGATTGGAGCGTATCTATTTGAACAGGTAGAGTAAAATAACCTCTAGTTGCACATTAATAATTCTGAGGATGAACATAAAGCCCCTGTCACACTGCACCAATGGATGCAAAGAGGATGTAAAGTGTTAAAAAAAAGCTTGCCATCCATTGGAAAATGCAATGCATCCGTTGTGTACTCACTGCATACATTTTTCATACTCGCTATCCGTCCAGCATCCGTCTACTGAGATTTCATCCGCTCAAAAAGTTTTGAGCTGCACAAAACTTTTTGAGCGGATGAAGTATCCAACGCGTCCGTTCTACATCCGCTACACATATGGGGAACATCCGTTATACGTCCGTCGTTATCTGTTACATGTCCGCTATATCCGCTAGGCATCCGCTGCTCATCCGCTCAACTCAAATCTGCTCCAGCAGAAAACAGACACAAGGAGGAAGCGAAACGGATGCGGAACGGACACACAGCGTTAGTAGCATGGACGTGGAAAGGATGAAAGCAGATGCAGCTCGGATATAAAGCATTAAAACGGAAAAAACGTTCATATTGGGGACGTATCTCGGACATTTACAATGTCTGGAGGATGCCTGGAGTATGCCTGGAGTATGTGGAAGGACACCTAGCGGAAAATTGACATTTCCTATAAAAAAGGGGAAGGAAATCACCTGGATCTCATTTTCAGTCCAGCAGCCCTGGTGTGCAGACTTCTTCAGCCCTGCTCTTGCTCTTCCACGGCATCCATTCTTCTCCACTATGGATCATCGCATGCTCCTTTTGGTAGCCGCCATCATTCAACACCAGAACCAAGCCCTCTTCAGGCTCTTTCACCTTTTCTATGGGAAGAAAAGGAGGCGGCCAAGAAGTGTCTGGATCCAACGATGGATTGGGAGAAGAGCAGGGTTTGGACTCTATGACAAGCTGATGGTGGAGCTGAGGAACAAAGACACTCGTGCATTCCAGAACTTCATGAGGATGCCACCAGCCATGTTTAATGAAATTGTGGAGCGTCTGAGACCCAGGTTGACCAAGCAGAACACCAAATTCCGTCCCAGCCTGGACCCTGGGCTGAAGGTGGCACTGACTCTGCACCACCTGGCCTCCGGGACCACGTACAGAAACATGCAGTATGCCTGGAGGGTGCCACACAACACCATCAGCATTGTGGTCAGAGAAGTGGTGCAGGCCATCATCGAAGAATACCTGCAGGAGCTCCTCCAGTGCCCCTCCACTGATGAAGGCTGGAGGAAAGTTGCAGAACAGTGGTATCAGAGGTGGAACTTCCCCCACACCGTTGGAGCCATAGATGGAAAGCACGTGGCCTGCAAAGCTCCAGTCAAGTCAGGGTCCACTTATTTCAACTACAAGGGCTTCTTCAGCATCATCCTCTTCGCCATGGTCGATGCTGACTACAAGTTCATGTACATCGATGCTTCAGGCAACGGGTCAGATTCAGATGCCCAGGTATACAATGGCACTGACCTCAAGGAGGGGCTGGAATGCAACCTCATCATGGGCTTCCCAGATCCAGATGCCCTGCCCAACAACACACAAGATGTGCCCTACTTCATCATGGGGGATGACGCCTTCTCCCTCAGAACCTACCTCATGCCTTACACTTCCAGATGCCTCACCCGTGAAGAGAGGATCTTCAATGACAGGCTGTCCAGGGCAAGACGGGTGGTGGAGAACGCCTTTGGCATCCTGGCCAACAGGTTCCAGGTATTTCTCACCACCATGCAGCATCATCCACGGACCATGAGGAGCATCATGGAAGCTTGCTGCATCCTGCACAATCTCATGCGCACCCGCTACCCAGTGTTGCTTATGGACTGTCAACAAGGGAATGGGGACATGGAGCCTGGTGAATGGAGGCAAGAACGAAACCTGATAGACACTGTGGATGTACCAGGCCCCAAAAGAGCTTCACGTGAAGGGAAGATGTAGCGCAATCTCCTGAAACACTGGTGCAACTCCCCAGCTGGAGCAGTAGAGTGGCAAGACAGGATGGTAGATGCTTAATGGATGCTTCCTTCAGCCTGTCTCATCAAACTGATGAGATTGTGCCATGTATGTTGAGTGGCCTTACAATGAATAGGGCATTAATAAAGAGTTTTGTTTGTGTTGAAATGTGTGGATGAATGATTACATTATTATTGATAATAAAGGGCCATAGGTGTGGCACCTGGGAGGGTGGACCATACAGTCCCACAATGCTTGCACTGGAGGCTTATCTATCCCACAGCTATTACCCATCCAACAGCTATTACCCATCCTACAGGTATCCCTGCCCATCCCAAGTTATTACCCATCCCGCAGGTATCCCTGCCCATCCCATAGCTATTACCCATGCCACAGGTATCCCTGCCCATCCCATAAGCATGCAAAGGCTTAACCATTTTCTAAAAGTTTCCACCAAGACTTTATAAAGTAAAAGAAATGACCCAAGTGTGTGAAGCAAAGAAAACCTTTGTTAATAACACTAAAGTGTAGCACTTTATTTAAAAAGCAAAAGGAACCAAGAAAAGTGTCCCAAGCAATGATAAAGTCAACCGGTAACAACTCAGTCTCTGGCAATGTTCTCAGTCACTCTGAGGCGTGTCCATGGTCTCAGGTGTAAAGGGGACAGGGACTGTGGAGGTGGCAGTGGCTGGAATGCTGGTCTGAGGCGCCATTGGGGTGCCTGGCCCTGAGAGGACAACAGGAGATGGTGTGTTCAGGAACCTCTCAGAAAGCTGGCTCAGCCCAGTGAGGTTGAGAGGCCCTTCATCCAGGACCTGGGATGTCAGGCACAGGACCGATGACAGATGTTCTGAGGCCGGGCTTGGCTGTGGGGTGGAGGAAGGAGGAGTGTAGTGGGGATGCCTGGTGTGCAGCTGGGCGAGGTGAGGCATCTGTGGTGTGTGAGGAAACATCTGTGGCGTCGGTGGCATCTGTGGCGTCGGTGGTATCGGTAGCATTGGTGGCACCTGTGGTGTCCGAGGAACCTGTGCCTGGACTGGGAAGGGCTGCCTGTGCTGCTGAAACTCCTGGTAGTCATAGCCTTGGTAGGAGAGGGGCTGTTGAAAGCCTTGGAAGGGCTGTGACATCGCCTGGGGTGGAGGAGCAGACCTGGAGTGGGTGGGAGCAGGTTCAGCTGGGCCTGGAGGGTGGTGCAGCAGCATCGTGATCCACTCCTTCATCACCTGGTACTGGGGCTCGGGCATGTCCATGAGGGTCTGGGTCACTTAGGTGAGGATCTCACCACCATGCAGGATCGCCCAGAGACCGTGAGGAGGATCGTGGAAGCTTGCTGCATCCTGCACAATCTCATGCGCACCCGCTACCCAGTCTTGCAGAACAGGCTCGTGGACCTCCAACAAGGCAATGGGGACATGGAGCCTGGGGAATGGAGGCAAGGGCAAAACCTGATAGACACTCAGGATGTGCAAGGCCCCAACAGAGCCTCACGTGAAGGGAAGAAGCAGCGCAACCTCCTGAAACACTGGTGCAACTCCCCAGCTGGAGCGGTGGAGTGGCAAGACAGGATGATAGATGCTTAATGGATGCTTCCTTCAGCCTGTCTCATCACATGGATGAGACTGGGCCATGTATGTTGGGTGACCCTAAAATGAACAGGGCATTTAATAAAGAGTTGTGTTTATGTTGACATGTGTGGATCAATGATTGATAATGAAGGGCCATAGGTGTGGCAGCTGGGAGGGTGGACCATACAGTCCCACTATGCTTGCACTGGAGGTTTATCTATCCCACAGCTATTACCCATTCCAAAGGTATCCCTGCCCATCCCACTGCTATCCTTATGCATCCCACAAACATGCAAAGGCTTAAACCATTTCTAAAAGTTTCCACCGAGACTTTATACAAAAAAAGAAATGAGGCAAGTGTGTGAATCAAAGATAGACTTTACTAACAACAAGCTATAAAAGAAAAATGACCCAAGTCAAGTGTCCAAATAAAGTCCACAGGTAGCCAGCCAGCCAGTCTCTGGCACTCCTCTTGGTCGCTCAGTCTCAGGGGCGAAGGGTCCAGGTGCTGTGGAGGTGGCTGGTGCTGGATTGCTTGTCTGAAGTGCCGTTGGGGTGCAGCATCAGCAGAGTTAGCATGAGCAGAAGCACCACCGCCAGAAGCAGCAGCATCAGCTCCCCCAGAAGCAGAAGCAGCAGAAGCTCCAGCCCCAGAAGAGTGAGCCCGTGCTACAGAAGCCCCAGCAGAAGCAGAGTGAGGGCCAGGGTGCGGGATGGTAGCCCCGTCCCTCTTGTCAGGGCTGGCAGCAGATGGCTGAGGCTTTCTGTTCTTCCCCATGGTTGTGGGGTTGCTGGCTGGCAGGGAGGCTAGCAGGGACCAAGGCTGGCAGGAAGGCTGGCAGGAAGGCTGGCACCAAGGCTGGCACCAAGGCTGGCAGGAAGGCAGGCACCAAGGCTGGCAGGCAGGCACCAAGGCTGGCAGGAAGGCTGGCATCAAGGCTGGCAAGAAGGCTGGCACCAAGGCTGGCACCAAGGCTGGCAGGAAGGCTGGCAGGAAGGCTGGCAGGCTGGCAGGCACCAAGGCTGGCAGGAAGGCTTGCAGGCAGGCAGGAACCAAGGCTGGCAGGCAGACTGGCTTGCAGGGAGGCTGGAAGGCAGGCTGGCAGCAAGGCTGGCAGGCAGGCAGACAGCAAAGCTGGCAGGGAGGCTGGCAGCAAGGCTGGCAGGCAGGCAGACAGCAAGGCTGGCAGCAAGGCTGGCAGCAAGGCTTGCAGGCAGGCATGCAGGTAGGGCAGGTTATCAGTAAGGCTGTCAATCCGTCCGGCAGCAGGTCTTTCCTCTGAATGGTGACCTGCTTCCGAGCTGCTTCCCCTTATATACGCAGGGCTTACGCAATGCATCTTCCCCGCATGCGCAATTAACCCTCGGCATCCGCTAGGCTTCCGCTGTGCATCCGCTTCATCCGCTGTGCATCCGCTCCGCATCCGCTCTGTATCCGCTCTGCATCCGTTGTATTCGTTCCACGTCCGCTTTGCTGCGGCCCCCCGGAAGCCTAGCGGATGTGCCATCTGCTTCCATCCGCTAGGCTTCTGTTCTGCATCCGCTTTCCATCCGCTCTGCGTCCTCCCCCCGTCCGTTCCTTTCCGTGTTATCCGCTCTGGTTATGCAAATTTTTGCCCCTTTTGAGAGCGGATAACAACGGATGGAACATTTTTCTCATCTGTTGTGTCCTTTTTACTAACGTTTTGCATCCGTTGGACAGTGTGACATGGCCTTTAAGGAGACATCTGCCAAGTGACTTTTGCCCTTTTATATGACCTTTCCTGCCACAGTCATTAAGTGAATCATTGCTGTTAATAAGTTAAGAACCTGGTTGCTAAGTGAATCTGACTTTGCTTCTCAGAAGGCTGCAAAATGGGACCAAGTGACTTGGGACGCAGCCATAATGGTCATAAATGTGAAACTGCATTTGATGCTGCAAAGGTTATTAACTGTGAAAAATGGTTGAAAGTCCCATTTCTCAATGCAGTTGTAACTTGAATCAGTCACTAAATGAATGGTTGTAAGTTAAGGCCTGCCTGTGTATCTCCACTTGTTCAGCTTCTCTTCCAGGAATTCATCTCCTTCTGAGTCTCCATCATCCACTGACTTCTTGGCCAACAGGTTCAACCTCAGGAAACAAACCATGGTTAACAGATGCATGTGTGAATGTGGCTCCTAGGGAAGAGACCGGGTTTGGAGGGTTGTATGGATGCTAGCGGAGTCGGTTGAGTGGGTGGGGCTTTCATCCGGGTGGGCCCCGAGTTCCATTCCTACCTGGGGCTCCAAGCCAGCTAGGAGGCTCTGGGCCAGCCGCTCTCTCGGAGCCCTGGGAAAGAGGCAATGGCAATGGCTTCTGAGCAGCCCAGCCAAGTTCTCTGGGCCAGCTTCCCCTGGGGGCTTCCAGACAACCTTCCCGCCCAGCTGGCAGAGGCTGAGGGGCCTCTCTGGGCCTGGTTTCCTCCTCACCAGTCAAGCAGCCTCCAATGGGCTGGATTCGGAGAGGGTTTGGCAGGGGGCTGTACTCTGAGGAGGGGGCATGGAGGGGTCCTGCAGGGCCAGGGGGGGGGCTGCAGGGGGTCCATCTCCTTTCTAGTGAGGGCAGGGAGGGAGGGGGGCTGGGAAAGAGGGAGGCAGGAGCCCCCCCAATCTGGTCTGGGCAGCTGAGGTGCTGTCAGAAAGCCCACCTCTGAGGGAGGGGCCCTCCTTGGGATTGGCTGGGAGAGTGGCTCTGACATCACAGGTGGGGACAGATAGAGCTCAAAGCACCTGCAGGCCAGGTGGGGCTGGTGGGATCCAGGGGGGAGGGGAGGTCAGCCTGGGCCCCTGCTGCCAATTTCCCCCAAGGACAGCCAGGGGCTCCTTCCTCCTCCTGCCTTGGGAAGTGTGGAGCCCCATGGAGAGGGCTCCCTCGGGCCTTGCTGTGCAGGTGGGGGGATCTGCCCCATAGGGGCCCAGGGCAGGTGGGGAGGGAATGGAGTGAGGGTCCCCAGGTTGCATCTCTTGCAAGGATCTGAGTCTGGTGTGCCAGCTTTGCACCTAGCAGGTGGGGGCTGCTGTTCCCGCAGGGGTCAGGGGTTGTGTGAAGCCGACCCAGCTTGGTCCAGGCCAGAAGAAGGGCTGAGGCCGGAGGAGGGTCTCTTGGGAGATTCACAGGGCTTCCGGTGCCTTTTGGGGGATCAGGATTGGACCTGGCTCTCCAGCCAAGCCTAGCACTGGTGGGGTCCTTCAGTCCCCATTGCAGGACCCCACGGCAGAGTCCCTGCAAGGGGGTTGGGTGAAGGTCCCTCCAGGTGGCTTCAGGGGCTCAGATCCATTGAGTTGAGTGAGCCCAACTCCTTTGAGCATCATGGGAGTTTGAGTCCTCTTTCACCTGCTTTGGGAAGGAAGGAACCCTCTTTCCTGGGATGCCTTGAGTGGGCCACGTTCCCAGCTGTTGCTGGGGTCATCCAGGTGTTTCCAGGCATTTCTGCAGCAGTTTTAGCAAGCTGGGTGCATCTCAGCCAGGCTTTGCCCACAGGCGGTCACGAGTCTTTCCTGGGGGTGCAGAGGAGGTGGGCTTCAGAGGGAACCAGTCTCACAGCGGCTTCCTTCTCCCTTTCCTTCCCACAAAGGAGCCTCTAAGAGGTGTGGTCTCATCCTTGGAGCCCCTGAAAATATGGATGGAGATTTTGAAATAGGTTGACTCCATTTCATGCATTCTGGCAGGTGGGAACCTTCCCCCGTCCTGTGTTCATGCATGAAGCAGGTCGTCACGCTAAGCCACCATCTGGTTTATGTGTTTTGGCATGGCACCTATTGCCAACATTGCAGTTTTCTTCCATTAACCTGGGTTAAGGGCATTGTGTGGACTCACCTAGTGGGGAGGGTCAACTCAGCCTGTCTGCACACAGGATGAGGAGCTTTTCCTAGGTTCCATTTCTGGCTCCTTGGGGGTTTTCACAGCTGCAACACTTGGAGTAAACTACGGCTGAACGAACAGGGGTTGGTGGAATGTGTGAACCGGATCAGAGTTTGGCATTCAGGGAAAAAAGTTGGGACAATGGGAATGGGACAGAGAAGCAGCTTTATGGGTGGAGGGGGAGTCAGTGATTCTCCCCAATGTCTGGACAAACCTGAATAGAGATTTGGGTGTTCAGAGGATCAACTGGTGACTTTGATGCTCTTTCTCCTGCTTGGAGCCACAGAAATGGTTTTGGATGCTGGTTTCCAGTATTTCCAGTGAGGTCAGGACTGAGGATACTGGGGCTGCTGCTCCCCAGGGCAGAAAGGCTGGGGGCAAATCCCAAGACCAAGAAAAAAGGGAGAACGTGGCTGTGACCCTCTCTGGGTCAGCTTCCTCTCTCTCTCTCTCTCTCTCTCCCTCCTGCCAGGCATTGGGAGGAAGAAAGGAGGGGCTGCTTCCCAGGAGTTTTTGCCAGGTCCTCTGGGTGGATCTCTGTCCTGCCCGGATCGACTGGATTCCCATGTGCGCCTCCCAAAGGCCTGGACTTTAGCCCCCATCATCCTCATCCCCAGCCGTGCCCTTAGCAGAGGCCTCAAAGGAGGCCCAGCATATGCTCTTCCATCCCCCAGGGAGGAGCCAGGGGGCTCAGGGATCCCAGCCAGAAAGCAGTAGCCATGCAGGAGGAGGAGGAAGAGGAGGAGGAGGAGGAGGTTTCAGCTGGAGAGCCTCACTCAGGATCTAGGGAGCTTGGGTGACTCTGCCTGAGCCTGAAGGGCCAGGAAGGGGCCGGATTCATGGGGCATCCCAGGCTTGGGTCCAGGGCGGCTCAGGGCAGCCTCAGAACCAGCTTGGAATGGCTTCCAAACCAGGATCCGGGTCTTTAGGGGATACTGAAGGTCAGTCCAATTCACGATGGCATGTTTCACTTCTGATGGCCATAAGAAGCCACGTTTTCTGCATTCTGCAAGC
>BLBF01000319.1:0-12146 GCA_015471245.1 Laticauda colubrina
AGGTGAAACAGAATGAACATTTGATGTTGACAGAATGGTCCAGATGAATCTTGACAGACTAGAACAATGGGCTGTATCTAACAAAATGAAATTCAGTGTAGAGAAAATAAAGTCCTACACTTAGGCAAGAAAAACCAAAAGTGGACAACCATCTAAATATGATCCAGCAGTGTGCAGCAGCACCCAAAAAAGCTAATTAACAGAGAGATACAATCAAGATCAAGTGAGGTACAAATATCACTCTATAAACCTTAGTAAGGCCACACCTAGAGTACTGCATCCAGTTTTGGTTATATAAAAAAGATGTTGATACTCTAGAAAAAGTACAAAGAAGAGCAACCAGGATGATTTGGAGAGTGGAGGCTTAAACATATGATGAACTGGGCTTGGCTCGTCTGTTGAAGAGAAAGATCAGGGTAGACATGATCGCGGTCTTCCAATATTTGAGTGTCTGCCACAGGGAGGAAGGGGTCAATCTATTTTCTAAAGCACCTCTAGGCGCTTTAGAAGGAATAATGGATGGAAACTGAACAAGGAGAGATCTAACCTGGAAATAAGGAAAAACTTTCTGACAGTGAGAACAATCAACCAATGTAACAGCTTACCTTTGGAAGTTGTAGGAACGCCATCACTTGACACTTGCAAGAAGAGGTTGGACTGGGAAGTTCTGCTTCTGCTGTGGGAAGTCCTGGTAGTCGTACCCTTGGTTGATGAGGGTCTGTTGAAAGCTGTGGAAGGGCTTTGACATTGCCAGGTGTGGAAGAGCAGACCTGGACTGGGTAGGAGCAGCTTCAGCTGGGCCTTGAGGGTTGTGCAGAAGTGCTGTGATCTTCTGCTTCATCACCTGGTACTGGGCCTCGGGCAGGTCCCTCAGGGTCTGGCTCACGTAGGTGATGAAGGGCTTCCGGTCCAAGGATGGTATGTTGCAGTGGATCAGCTGAGAGAGAAGTTCTGTGCTGGTCTTCATTGTGTCCCTGATCTCCAACAGCACACTGTGCTCCTGGCCCTCCACTCTGCCTCTCTGCCTGCATCTTCTGGAGCTGAGGGTGGTGGTGGGTTGGCCTCTGGTGGCTGCTGCTTCTTCCTCCATTTGTGACAGCAGGGCGTCATCCTCCATGGGATCCTACAAGTCCGCCGGCATGGAGAGTGCAGCTTTCAAGGGGGTCTCTGCTGTGGGGCCCTCTGAAGACACCTGCCTGGACAGGGTAGCTGGCTCCTGGCTGGAAGAGGACTGGCTGTCTGTGGGCTGTCTGAGGGAGAGGGGTGTCAGAGGGGCTGCTCCTTGGTTTCGGATCTCACCCTCCAGGAAACTGCACTTGGCCATGGCGTACATTTCCCGGTCAGTGAGCTTGACAGCGGTCTGCCTGGATTTCTTGAGGTGTAGCTTGCCATACCAGGTGTGCATGTGCTTCCACCATCCAAGGAGTACTTCTGCCGTGTACCCCCAGGCTCTCTGCCTTGTCTCTCCAAGCTGCCTGCTTCTTCTTGGTGTCCCAAGGCAGTCTGTGACCCTTTCTCTAGAGGTACTCGTTTTTCCTCAGCCATTCCAGCACCTCATCCTCATGCTCCTTGGAAACGATGTACTGTTTCCTCTCTCCCTTCTACTTCCCTTGCCTCTTCCTCCCTCTGGCAGGGGATTCAGCAGGGCCTTCAATGGCTTGAGCAGCAGGGCCTTCAGGGCCCTGATCAGCAGGGCCTTCAGCAGCAGGGCTTTGAGGGCCTTGGGGCTGGTTCACCACAGCAGCAGCAGCAGCTTCAGAGTCAGTGCCAGGGGGGGAATGCTGGTTCTGGCCTTCTTCACCTTGCCATGGCTTGAACGATTAGGCACGGGCTTCCTCTTCTTGCCTGACTGACAAACCATGGTGTTCCTGTAAGATGTATGTGGCAGCATGTCTTTCCCCTCTATGCTGACTGCATGTGTGCTGCATCCTTTTATATCTGCGGAGCTGATGCAATTCATACACCCCGCATGCACAGTGAACGCTTTGCATCTGATATACATCTGCGCGGCATCCCCTTTGTTTCCTATAGGCATCCGTGATGCATCCGCTTCATCCGCTATACATCCGTCCCTTCATCCTCTGTCATCCGCTAGGCTTCCTATGAACATCCATTGAACATCCCCACCACATACTACCCACATCCGTTCTTTTCTGTTCTTTTCCATTCTGTTTATGAACATTTTCGCCACTTTTTGGAGCAGATGACAATGGATGGAGCCACCCCGGAAATTTTGCTCATCTGCTGTGCCCTTTATGCATACATTTTGCGTCCATCAGCCAGTGGGACCGGGCCTTAAGAGGATTGCGCGTAAGTGCACCAACGTGCCTATCATCTCTGTCCTATTGTTTCTTTTATTTTTCTTATATGTATCCATTTCATGTATTCATAACTATGTTTATCCTTGTACCTATTATCTTGTAAGCAATTGTCAAATCAAGTTAAATAAATAAAAATAAATCTCTTCCTTCACCTTGAAGCATGTGATCGATCATCCTTTTCACTTTGGAGCTCCAGGCCTTGTGGTTGTCAGCCTTCAAGGTCTTCTACTATCGCTTTTCATCTTTCAGCTGTCATAAGAAATGGGGGGAGGGGAGGGCAGGATGAATCTGGGTAGTGAGCTGGAGGTGTTACATTTTTCTGTTGTGTAAATGAAGGGGGGGGAGCATACTTCAGAATTAGGTTTCTATTTCTCACTTAGCTTTCTTTTCTCTGCGCAACTGCAACCTGTTATCAAAGTTTGCCAAGGTCAATAGACAGAGGCCTCATCATCACCTGAAGATACCCACATGATCATATTCACAATTTCTAATTGGAAGTTTCATCTGAACAATTGGGGGTGGGAACACTTCCATCACTTTGTACATCTGATTTAAGCGCCTAATTTCTCAGATTCAGAATTCTCTGGTTGCTACCACTTCACTTTCAGTAAAAGATAACTTTTCTCTAAATTAGAGAGTCTAAATATTTCTTTCTTGGATTTTGAATGGAGCACCGCCTGACAGTGGTCCTGATATTAAACCTTCCAAACAGCCTCCATGTTTCCAGTGTCTTTTTCCCCACTTGGAACTTTTTCCCACTTTCTTCCACAGAACAATGTGGTATAGACAGTAACATGACAAAATCAGTACAGAATTCCTGACCACTCAGTAGGTAGTCCTCAATTGAACCACATCTACATGGAGGGAAGAATGCATTTGGGAATGTCAAGATTTGGTCTTGAATCCGGTGCTCTTTAACATTGTTATAGGTGATCTAGATGAGTGGATAGAGTGGGAAATAATCAAATTTGCAGGTGACACCAAGCTGGGGGGAATTGTTAACATTTTGGAAGATGGACTCAAGATTTAGAAGGATTTTGACAAATTTAAGCATTAGGTCCTATCCAGCAAGATGCAGTTCAGAGGTGATACAAGTAAGGTCCAGGCCTTAGGCAAAAAAAAAAAAAAAGGAAGATTTATTGTCTAAGGAGCATGAGAATAACTTTACCTCACTCAGTGTGAGAGGGATTTTGGAGCCCTAGTACACAATTATTTAAATATGAGCCAGCAGTGTGCTGCAAGTGCCAAAAAAGGCCAACACAGTTCTAGGCTACATTAGCAGAGGGATAGAATCTAGATCATATGAATAATATGATTGTCTTTGATGCATATGCCCTCAGTGTATATCAAAAGAAAAGGTACATTCATCAAGAATCATAAGTTAGAGCAATTAATGATAGTTTTGGGTACAAATAAGGAATCAAACTATACGAGGAAATATAAATAGAAAAGATACAAGCCACAAAGTTACAGTCATACAGTCACAGGTAGGAGGAGATTGGTGATAGGAAAGATGAGAAGATTAATAGTTACAGTAATGCAGACTTAGTAAATAGTTTGACAGTGTTGCGGGAATTGGTGGAACAACTTGCCTCCAGAAGCTGTGAATGCTCCAACGCTGGAAGTTTTAAAGAAGAGATTCAGACAAAATATATTTGTCTGAAATATAGGGTTTCCTGCCTAAACCACGGGTGGACCAGAAGACCTCTAAGTTTCTTCCAACTCTGTTATTCTATTCTAGAATATTCTGATTCTATATATATATCCTCTCTCTCTCTCTCTCTCTCTCTCTCTCTCTCTCTCTCTCTCTCTCTCTCTCTCTCTCTCTCCCTCCCTCCCTCCCTCCCCCCCTATCTATCTATCTATCTATCTATCTATCTATCTATCTATATCACAAGCTATTCCAAAAATACGAGGTCCAGGTATACTTGTAAAAGAAGAAACAGACTACAGGTGATGTGGTAAACCACTGAAGATGTCTCTTCCTTGAGTAGTGCTTATTTTGGGTGCATCACTCTAATTTTTAGAGTTTGATCCGGTTTGTGCGCTACCTTGATTCCATGCCCTAGGAAAATGCATGCAGCAGTTTCAGATATTCCCCATATATATGGGAGCATCCTCCACGTAGCTGTTCCACTGGCACCTTCAATGGGTTATGGATCCTGGGTGTAGTACACCTTTGGATGAAGTCCATGGAATAAGAACTTACAGACCTGAAAAAAATATGCCTGCTCCTTGGCTTTGGCTTTCAGTGTTCTACAATGAGTGTCTACCCTACTAAACAGTGCCTACTAAACAGAGATTGAGACAGAGAGAGATACTAATGTTTGAACTCAATTTCTGCAATGAAACCTCTCAATGTCTCAGGAATTCTGCAAGGGATAAATTAAAGCCAACTAAAACAGACTTCCAGAGATTACAACACGGGCATTTTATTCGAAAGCTTTGAAGAATTGGAGATGAAAGCAACACAAAGAGACATTTTATCATGCTTGATGGACATGTAAATAAGTTTACACATTTGGATTCAAATACATACATTAATGCAGAGAATATTAATGATAAATATTCAATTGAAGCCAGAATTTGAGGATTGAGGGATGAAAAGTTAGAAAAATCCAAGCGCTGATTATTTCAATATATTTCTTTTGGTTTTCCTTGCCTAAGTGTAGGACTTTACTTTTCTTTACATTGAATTTCATTTTGTTAGATACGGCCCAGTGTTCCAGTTGTCAAGATCCATCTGGACCATATTTTTAACATCATCTTTTTACTCTTTTTCAACTCAACTCTGTTTTGGAAGAACAACATTTAGTGGCACTCGTGCCCTTTCCACTTCTAAAATTTGTTAAATATTTGTTGAAATACAGCATTTCCCTTTTCCTATTCAAAAATCAATTTTCTTTCTTTCTTTCTTTTTTTTTTTGATTGGATGCCTCAAAGAATAGTTTTATTGGAAATATATTGGCACATATCTGGTAAAAACCAACTCTGAAAACTCCCACAATTTTCACTGTATTTTTTTTAATACACTTTATTGATTTTA
Source organism: Laticauda colubrina (assembly GCA_015471245.1). Classification (NCBI taxonomy): domain Eukaryota; kingdom Metazoa; phylum Chordata; class Lepidosauria; order Squamata; family Elapidae; genus Laticauda; species Laticauda colubrina. The sequence goes on from BLBF01000319.1 coordinate 5,368, forward strand.
CAGTTAAAACAGACCAACACATATATAAATAGAAGAGAGAAAAAGAAAATAAGAAAAAAAAAGAATAGAAAGAAAAAGATAGAAAACAATTAAAAATATTTTCATCTTCAACAGTTTGTGAGACCTCCTTTTTATCTTTATTTTATGCCATATACACACTTAATCCTTACATATATCTGTATATCTATCCAATCTTCTTTTGCCTTTTAGTGTGAAAATTATCTTTGGTCTATCCATTTGTACCACCGGTTCCAGCTGTCGTAATATATTGAAGTGTGTTTATCTTTTAATGCCAAGGTGAATTTGTCCATTTCTGCACAACTTGAAATTTTTTGAATAATCATCTCCTCTGATGGTACATGAGGCTGTTTCCAACATTGTGCAAAAGCCAATCTGGCCACTGTCAAAATATATATTATTATAAATTTCACTTTTTTGGTATTATTTATCAAAGATCCCAAATAGAAAGGACTCTATTTTAAATTCAATCTATTCTCTTCTCATTTCCTCCATCCAATTTCTAATTTTCTACCACTATTTTTGAGCTTCTGTACAAGACCACCACATATGGAAGAAAGTTCCATCTTTTTTTTTTTTTGCTTTTTGCATTTCCAGCAGTTCGGACTCATATTGGGGTGCATCTTCGCTAATCTCAAAGGAGGAAGGTGCCACCTATAAAACATTTTATAGGCATTTTCTTTGTATGCTACCGATTTTGTGATTTTGTTATTCCTCCCCCAGACCTTTTCCCATTCTGTTAGGGTGATACTAAGTCCTATATTCCTATTCCAGGCTATCATGTTCTCTTTAACAATTTCTTCCTCAAATTCTACCTCTAATAAATAATTATATTTTTTTTTTGCCAGATCCTAATAAAATTTAACTAATTGCTGGAGTTTATCGTTAATTCCAAATTCTTTCTTGTTCTGTTTGCATCTATTTTGAATTTGGAGATATGCCCACCGATCAATTTTTAATCCCCGATCTTGAAGGTCTTGCCCTGATTTCAGATTTCCTTGCATATCCAATCGGTCCTTATAGTTAATCATTTTAGTAATATCCAGATTATTTAGGTGGATCATCGCCTCCATTGTTGAGATCCAAATTGGTATTTTTAAATCATGTTTTTTCCATATTTTCTTCCAATTAGTCAATAATGAATCTCTGATTAGGTGTCTGTGAAATATTTCTGACTAGTTTTCCCAACATCCCATAAAAGAGCATGCCACCCCCTCTGTAAGTCATGGCCTTCTAAGAGTAGTATTCTCTTATTGGTTAAATTCACCCATTCCTTCAACCATACTAAAGAGACTGCACTATAATACAATTCCCAATTTCGGAGTTCATTTCATCTAAATAGTTTCTTATCCTATCTTTGTTAACTTCTTCCTTTTTATATAACTCTTCAAAATATTTATGAGCAATTTCTTTTTTCCATCTATTAGCTGATAAATCAATCTTTTTTCTTTCCTTTTTTAAAGTCTATAGGATAGCCATCTCCTTGGCTTGTTGGCATGCTCAAAATGAGTTTGTCTGGTTGTATTCAAATTTATAATCACTCTCTTGTTCAATTCAATTCAATTTATATTTAGTAATTGTTATCTGATTTTTCAGTCTTAAATCCTTTGGGGTACTCTGTAATTGAGTTTCTAATTCCTTAATTTTTTTGTTGTAATTTGTTTTGCTGGGCATATTTTTCTTTGTTCCTCTTGGCATTATAAGAGGTTATAATTCTTATTACTGCCATCATTTTATCCCAAATGTTTTGTTTCATAGTTGCTCCATTATTATTTTCCTTTAAAAAATAGTTTAATTCCTCCTTGAGTTGTTAGTATATTCTTTTTCTCTTATTAACTGAGTATTTAACATCCATCTTTTCTTGGGTTTTTCCCTACACTTCCATATTATTTGAATTGGATTGTGATCTGCCCATTCATTGGGTCGGATTTCAATCCCTTTTATCTCATTTGCTATTTCTCCATTCATCCATGCCATATCAGTTTGTGTCCATATTTGATGAGGATTTGAATAGAACGTAAATTGTTTTTTCTCAGGATTTAATCTGCTCCATATATCAGTCAAATTTAATTCCTTCATCATTTCCATGCATATTTTGGGAACCTCTCTTTTTCCCCTGTTTTTTCCCCATTACTGTGGTCTTTTTGATAATTAGCAATAGAATTAAAGTCCCCTATAATACAAGTATTTCTTTTTTCCAATTCTACTATTTTTCCAAAAAGATACTTAAAAAAAATATTTTTTATCTCCATTCAGGGTGTAGATTACTACGAAGAGAATTAGGATGGCATTAATCCAGATCTGCAAAACCAGAGTTCTTTCCTCAGGATCCAACCATATTAAATCTGCTTTCATATCCTCTTTAACATTGCAATCCCTTTCTTTTTCCCCCACGTCTGCTGGTGCGGTGAATAGCTTCCCTAATTTCGGGCATTCTAAGTATTTTTCATCTAATTTCTTTATATGAGTTTCTTCTGGACACACTACATCAGCATTTTGTTTGATTAATTTGGCCATTATCTTTTTCCTTTTTATCATTGAGTTTAAACCATTTATATTAATTGATAGTAGTTTCTTTTCTACTTCCATTTAATTAGTTCTGTTTCACTCTTTGCCTTGTGACTGCTCTGGTCTCTCCTTGTTCCTGAAGATGTGTCCTACTTTCTTCTCTCTCTTGTTGTAATTGAATATTTATTTGATTTCTTAAAGTTCCGCCTCTGTTCTTATGATAGCCTTGATCTTCCTGGGAGTTTGTTTCCAGTTCATCCTTACTGCTCTCATCTTCCGGGCCTACTAACCATTCATAAAATTCCTGGGCCTTTTCTATGGAGTCTATTTTCATTTTCCTCTCGTTCCATGAAACTAACATCCCCTCTGGGATTAGCCATTTAAATACAATTTTTTTTCTGATTTAGGTAAGCCGCTAAAAATTTACAATCATGTCTTTGTTCTCTTACTCTTCTTGGTATTTGTTTGAGAACCAAGTCTTCTTTGCCTTTAAACGTGATTGATTCATATCTTGACATCCTATATATGATGCTCTGGACACTCCTTCTTGTAAATTGTACATGGACTTCTCTTGGGCATTTGTGGCATCTCGCATAATTAGTGCTAACCCTGTAAACTTCATCAAACTCCCTCAAGATGTCATCTTTATCCTTTTCCAATCGTCCCGCTAATATTCCTGCCATTAGTTGTTCCAAGTCTTCTTCTTTTGATTCCACTATATTCTGGAATCTCAAGTATGTAGCAGCCTTCTCCATCTCTAGATAGACCAGTGAGTCCTCCATTTCTTTACTCACATTCTTTATTTGTTCATCTACCCTTTCTAATTTCCTTTCAGTTTGTTCTGTCCTTTTCTCTATCTCTTTTATTGTTGCTTCATTTTTCTCCAAGGTCTGCTGTAATAATCCAACTTTGTCCTCTACTGTGGAAATGTCCACTTTCATTTCTGCTTTTAGTTTCCCCATCTCCTCTTTTAATTCATTTATATCTGCTTTGTCTCATTATAGTTTTTTATCATTGTTTCTTGCAGCTTCATCACTGATTCCTGTAAAGTAAGCAGAATAGATTGGATATTGGCATTCAAGGTGTTTGCTTGTTTCCCACACTGGTAATGTTTCTTCAATTGTTTTTTGTGCCATGGGCGAAGCTGTTGTCGGTGTGTTTGTAAACATCGGGGTGACCTTTCTTCCAGTTTTCAGAGTTGTAGTTCTTGTGGAAGTCATTTCTTTTAAGATTTCTTTCTTTTTTTAAAAAAAAAATAAAGTTTTATTTGGGTTTTCACGCATACAAAATACAAGTAAAACATCTTTTTTGAAAATAGCATGGTCCTGGGTTGAATTTCATTATCCAGACACAAAACTCAATTTCATGCTCCTTTTTGTATTCTATTCCAAATCTTATACTATTTTACATTTTCTATATGATTTTTCCCCTCTTTTAATTTTCTCAATTTTATTTATCTCATCTCATTTCAAATCATTGTATTTATACTTTTGTCTGTTCTGTTTCAATTTCACATTATCTTTTCTCATTAAACAATTTTTCTCCTGTAGTTACTAATTGGAGTATGACACCTTTATATCTTTTAATTACATCCATTAAACTCTTATTTAAACTTCAATATATACCTTAAGGTTATGACCTTCAATATAATACATAATACATAACTTCCAATCAAATTCTGCTTGGTACATTCTTATAATACACACTATATTCTTTTAAAAAAAGATTATAAATATATGTAATTATAAACCCTCATTCCATTCCAGTTCAGTTCTATCATTAATAATCATTAAAATCTTAACATCTTTATCATTTATTTTCAATTAAATTCCTTAAAAACACATGTAATCTCCACAATTAATTTTTCCCTTACTTTTCTTCACATATGTTTTATAAATAATTAAATATACCTTTTGTTACATTTATTTATTGACAAGTATTCCACTGAATTACAATAGCTATTTTATCAGACATTTTCATCATACATTATTTCATATTTTCTAAAACTCTTTCTGTTTCGAACATAACCATACTATCTTATGTACCTTTGCAGAATCCCTTCTTTCATTAAATTTTCACCCATTATCTCTAAATAGACCCTGTTTCTTTATATTTTGTTTCTGTCCTTTATAACTTCTTTTCCTTTATTTCTTCCTTCTCATCTTCTCCCTCCCCCTTTTACCCCCTTGTCTCTCTACTTCTAATTCTCTCTTCTGCATTTCCCTCTTCTGTTGTTTTCTGATTTTATACTTATTTTTCACTCTATTTTTTTTGGGGGGGGGTTGCTTTTCCCTATCTTAAACTTTCCATTCTCTTCCCCCCCCCTTTCCTTTTTTTTCCTCATCTCAGGTTGCTTGTTCATTAAAGATGGCTTCTTCTTTCTCACAATCTTCTTGTTCTGCAGGCATTTCTGATTGTTTCTCAAAGTTCCAAATCTCCATTTCTAAAAACTGAAATATGAAGCCACAAGAACCTCTTCCTTCTTGTGCATCTTCTTTGTACTTTTTAAATTCCATTTTCAGTTCTTCTAAAAGTGGAGCCATTTTAAACAGTTTTAAACAACCACCCCATTGATTTTAGTCATTCAAAACCATAACCAAGAATCCAGAAATCATCAAGTAATCCAAATACTCCCAAGTTATATCTTCTTATTTCTTTTTCCTCTTTCTCTTCCTGGGGTTTTTGTTGTGATATTTCAGTTAGAATGTATCTTTTTGAAGTCTTGTTGAGATTTTGCTGTAAGTTCTTTTTTAATTCCAGGCAGTCTCCTCCCTTCCAAATCCTGCCCTTTTGTTCTTTTTCTCTCCTTTCCTGTTTTCAAAAGCTTTTAATTATTCAGAAATAATTATTATCCCATTGACTTTTTATTTTCAGCATTAAATGCCTATTGATGTCAAAATGGATTTTTTTCCAATTTCTTCCTAAAGTCTCTCAACTGTCAGTATAGGAAAAGGATAAAAAAAAAAATCAAATCTCTTCCCTTTTCTCTCTCCTTCACAGCTTAAAAATCTTCTTAGGGAACTATGTTATTGTTTTTTAATAGTTTCAGTTCCAGGGTACCTTACTTGTTCCTTTTCCTGTTTGACCCAGTCAACCAAAACTTTCTCTTCTTATCTTCCTCCTGCACATTCTTTTCCAGTCGAGTTCTTCTTTGTGGTGGCCATTTCTGACCACTGCTACAACCACCTTTGGGAAAGGGAGTAATGGCCAGCTGGGGAGGAGAGGGTCTCCTCAACCCTGCAGGCAGTCTCCCCCATCTTCACCACTTCTACAGGGTGGCTTACCCCAGAAACTAGCCAGCTTGGGGCACTCCAGCAGCGAGCACAGGATCAGAGCCTTGCAGAGACAAGGTTTCGGTCTGTCACTGAAGAAGCTCAAACCAGAAGTCTCAAGATTTGTTTCTGTTGTTGTAATATATTTATTATATTATCCCAAATTAACATTCAGGAATAGGAATCTTTATATTATGATTGAACAGTATCGAATTACTTAATCTATGTATCTGCTGGATATCTGTACTCTTTGCCAATTTACTGGAGTATAAGTTTTTGTAGATAAAAATATTATCATCCTATTATTTTAAATCCAAATTCTAAATCACATTTATAATTTTGTAAGGCCTCAGTGCTCAGCCTCTATACATAACTTCCACATAACAGAAAAAATATATAAATATTATACCCAAATCCAACTATATTTAAATATTATACAAATATATGTATTATATAACCTTATTTTGAATTTTCTTAAACAGAAACAGTATTACATTTGTCCCCAAGTGGATTAATTAAATATTTAGAGCGGTTCCACAATGAATTGTAATATTAATATATAAAATCCTTTATAGTTATTAATTAAATAATACTTAATGTTCTTACTATTTTTCCTATATACTTATTATTTTTCCTATTTCTTACTATATTTCTAATCAAAGTATAACTATCACTATTATTAATCAATCAATTAAATCAGTTAATTCAATTGTTTAATAATCAATGTTCCTTTCCCCAGTATACCTATTTATAAACATTATGAAGAGAGATTGAAAAAGAAGAGATAGTTCATCATAGCGCCGGAGGGTGGGGGAGTAAAGAAAAATGAGCAGGTGTATACAGGAAGAATGGAGTAAAGAAGGGGAAAAAGGAGTTTTAAAGTAAGTTTTTAGCTTTCCGTCTCTAGGTTTTAAGAGCTTACACTCCAAACACACCGGAAGTGGGGAGGTAAGAAATGCTGAGTAGTGACTGTAATTACAC
>BLBF01000321.1:0-14272 GCA_015471245.1 Laticauda colubrina
CGGATGTAAAACCTTTGTTGCCCGTATGCGTCATGGATGTAGATCATACATGGTGGAAAGTTCATCCGCTCAAAAAGTTTTGTGCAGCTCAAAACTTTCTGAGCGGATGAAATAGCAGTTGACAGATGCTCGACAGATAGAGCATATGAAAGACATACACAGTGAGTACACAACGGATGCATCGCGTTTTCCAATGGATGGTAAGCTTTTTTGTCCGTTTTACATCCTCTTAGCATCCGTTGGTGCAGTGTGACATGGGCTTTAAATAAGAGTTGAATGGATAAAATTAAAAAATATAAAGGTGTCATACTCCAGTTAGTAATTACAGGGGAAAATTTGTTCAGTGAGAAAAGATAATATGAAATTGAACCAGGACAGACAAAAGTATAAATATAATGATTTGAATTGAGATGAGATAATCAAAATAAAATTGAGAAAATTAAAAGAGGAGAAAAACTATGTAGAAAATGTAAAACACTAATAAGATATGGAACAGAACATAAAAGTGAGCATGAAATTGAGTTTGTGTCTGTATGAAGAAGTGTAACCCAGGACAAAGCTATTTTCAAAAAAAGATGTTTTATTTGTATTATTATTGTTAGGGATAACATTGTTTACCCTAACTGGTTTAGGTAAAATAATAACTATGAATCATAGTTTTGTATGTTAAAGTGTCTGCAACTTTAACTGTGGGATAGTAATTAAGGGAGTGGTTGTGAAAGCACTTTAAAAGAAGCAAGACTACAGCTTGCTCTCTCTCTCTGGCTTTGATGATCCCTGATTACTGCTTGGAATCAAGACTGCATTGCTCGAACGGGAGAGAGAACAAAGGACTAATTTGTAAGTGAACTGACATAGGATATTCTACATGGACTTTGCTAACTGAATATCCCTGAATGGACTGACTAAATGATACATGACTATTGGACTGTTATTTTGACTATGCTATGAACTTATAATGGAATAAACTATATTCTTGATAGCACAAGCGTATCTGTTATTTTTACTGTATGTTAATAAGCATACAAGCTTAGCTCACTCATTTATCTGTGTGCCTATCTGACTAACGCTGCACATTCTGTTTAGCTTGTCTCCCTAACCCTGGTTGGGGAACCCAGGCTTAACAATTATTATTATTATTATTATTTTGTGAAAACCCAAATAATTTAAAAAAAAAAAAAAAAAAAAAGGACGGCCAGCAGTTGAGTATGTGAGGGAGTTCTGCAGGTTGGCTGGGAAGCTCCGCTCCTGGCCTGAATGTTTGTTAATCAGGGAATTCAGAACTGGCTTAGATCGAGGATTATGACAGGCATGTTTGTACCGAGGCGTTCTGTAGCACCTGTTAGACTGGTACCAGGTGGTGGTAGAGCTAGATGTAGGGTTGAAGGAGTTTAGGACTAAACCAGAGGCTCCCCAGAAATATAACATGGGAAGCCCCAACATGACAGCGGGAAGGAGTGATCCGGGAGGTATCACAACTAATGTTAGGGGCCAATCGACCATAAGGTGTTTTCAGTGTAACATCATCAGCCACAGAGCATTAGAATGTCTATCACTTACTACAGGGAGTATGAAACAGACAGCAAAGGCTCCTGCTGGGGCTGTGACACAAACCCAATATTTTCGAAAAGAGGCTGTCAGTAGTGAGCAGACACAAGGGTTCATGAAGAAGGTGACAACAGAATCTTCATCAACTCGAGATAAGAAACAATATAATGATAAGCAACAACCTTGTGTGGTTTCGGGTCTGTACAACAGTGGTGAAGACAGCCAGGAGGGTACCATGGTAAGCAATCCTGTCAGACAATTTGTGATACCTATAGTATTGGAGAATATGAACACAGGACTCAGAGGCAGGTATGGGGCATTGATTGATACAGGCTGCACTCATTGTCTAATTAGTCAATGAGTGGTTGATGAACTGAAATTAAAGGGAGAACCCCTTCCTGCACCAACAAAATTTGAACAGGTTGATGGGTATTTACTAGGAGGGGCACCAACGATGGTGATGACTGCTCCTATTCATTTGGAGATTGGAGCACACTGGGAACAACTGAGGTTCATTGTGATTCCAGAGATGAGAGAGGCAGTCATTTTAGGATTGGTGTGGTTGGACAGATGGGAGCCCACAATATGGTGGGAAGGTGGGTTTCGGCGTTTAAGACTTTTAATAGGTCCAGAGCTTCCCCAGTCAATTCCAGGGAAGGAGTCAGGAACCATTATATCAGAATCCAGCAATTTGTCCCATCCAGATGTCTACCAGGATTTGGCAGAGGTATTTTGTGAAAAGGAGTGTGAGATTCTGCCATTTCACCACAAAACAGACTGTGCAATAGAGTTGATTCCAGGGCCAAAGCACCCAAAGGAAATGGAGGCAATGCGGAATTATTTGGATAAAAATTTGGCCCAGGGATTCATACAACCCAGACGGTCACATATAGCGGCTCCCGTATTGTTCTGGGAGAAAAAGGATGGGGGCTTATGTTTGTGTGTTGATTTTCGATGGCTGAATGAGGTTTGCATGGACAATTTATATAACCTGCCAATTTATATCCCTTGTTGATCAGCAAGCTATTAGCTATGTTGGCGATATGCAAACTATGGAAGAACACGTGGCACTTGGACAAACTGTGTTGACAAAATTCCTGCATGCCAAATTATTCATAAAGTTATCAAAGTGTGAATTTCATTGCACAAAACTGGATTATTTAGGCTATAGGATATCCAACACGGGTTTGGAAATGGATCCTAATAAGGTGAAGGCAGTGTTGGACTGGGAACCCCCAAAAACTCGAAAGCAAATACAAAGTTTTATGGGTTTTGCTAATTTTTATCAAAAGTTTATACACCAATTTGCCTGTATTGTGTTACCATTTACTGAATTGCTGGAAACAAAAGGACAAGCATTAAAACCGAAACCTAGCCAAATGATTGAGTGATCCAAAGACTGTCAGCAAGTGTTTTCTTGTTTTCTCAAGCATCTGTTTTGCGACATCCAGACCCACAGGGAAAGTACATCATTCAGGCAGATGCTAGCAATATGGCTGTGGGGACTGTTTTACTACAAGAAATGAACAAGGGTTATCACAGTCCCGTGCTTATACATCACGAAAGTTCACTGCTACAGAGAGGGAATGGGCCATTTGGGGGAAAGAAGCATTTGCAGTCAAATGAGTGTTAAGCACATGGAGACATCTGTTAGAAGGGGTAAAGAAATAATTTGAAGTATGGACTGATCATAAAAACCTAGAGGCATTGAAAAAACTGAAAAAGTTGTCCCCCAAACAAGTGAGATGGGCTCTGTACTTCAAATGTTTTAACTTTCAATTACGTTATGTGCTGGGGGGGGGGGCAAACTTTATGGCAGACGCCTTGTCCCATTTGCCACAGTATAATTCAGCTCGAGAGATTGTAGTTCAGCCCTTAATTGGTGAGGTCTCATCTATAGATACAAGTCAAGTAATACAATTAACGGACTTAAAAAGAGACACTTTACAGGAGGTGACAAAACAAGATGAATGGCTTGCTCAGAATGAGACTCTGGTGTTGTATAAGGATGGATTGGCATGGAAGGGGAATAAATTGTATGTACTGATCCAGTGTAGAAAACACTTTAGTGTCTCTTGCTCTTTCTCTCTCCATGATCAGATCAGCAGTCCTGGCAGTATTCCTCAACCATCAAAACACACCGATAGTCAAGGCCGACAAACAATATATCTCCTACCTACTCCTGGTCTCCCTTCTGTTCTGCTTCCTCTGCTCCTTCCTCTTCATTGGTCGACCTGGGAAGCTCAGCTGTCTCTTCCAACAATCTGCCTTTGCCATTCTGTTTTCCCTTGCAGTTTCCTCTGTGTTGGCAAAAACAGTCATGGTGGTTCTGGCCTTCATGGCCACCAAATCAGGGAACAGTGCAAGGAAGATCTTAGGAAAACCTCTCACCAACTCCATTGTCTTCAGCCGTCCCATGGTCCAAGTAATTATTTGCATCACCTGGCTGGCAACCTTTCCTCCATTACCTAACTTGCACTTCCACTCCTTAGTAGGAGAGATCATCTTGGAATGTAATGAAGGCTCAGCTTTGATGTTTTATGCTGTCCTTGCCTACCTGGGGGTTTTGGCCTTTATCAGTTTCACAGTGGCCTTTTTGGTTCGGAAATTTCCCGACAGCTTCAATGAAGCCAAGTTCATTACTTTCAGCATGTTGGTCTTTTGCAGTGTTTGGATCACCTTCCTCCCCACCTACCTGAGCACCAAAGGGAAATCCATGGTGGCTGTGGAGATCTTCTCCATCTTGGCCTCTGGGGCTGGTCTCTTGGCTTGCATCTTTCTCCCCAAATGCCACATTATCCTACTGAGGCCTGATCTTAATTGTAGAGAAAATATGATAAGAAACAGGAATCTCGAACAAATGCAGAAATAGGGCACATTTATATTCATGTTTTAGGCATGTTTAGAATGTTAGAAACTCCATAAAAATGATGACCTGAAGAAGGAACCTGTCCACTAAATAATTCTTTAACAAGTGATAGAGCTGGTCACACTGTACCTATTATGAGGAACAATCACCAAGCCTTTTATTTGCCATGTTTTCCAACTATTCCCAATGAGACCCAATGCCCTGCATTAAAATAATATTTGCTGTTAAAATTTGTTTATTATTTCAAGGAGGACATCTCATTTTATTCCTCTTAACTGAATTTTTACATACTTTTGTCTTTTTGTGTTTGCTTCCATGAACTCCTGAGGCTTTGTGAAATTACTTTCTACTGTTCAATTTTATTTTATTTTTTGAAATGGTAACATTTAAATCCCCCGCCCACTCATTTCTGCTGGGCTGCCTCATCAATTTGGGCAGTTTCCTTGGAGGGATGACTGAAGATTGTTAGTAGTATGTTTAATAAAAATACTCCCCATCAAAGTTCAACTCCAAGCAGATCTGAGCAATCTGATCTGCCAAATAGAATCAATATACCTCAATTACTCCACCCTGTAAATTGCCATGAAGTAGTACCAGATATAGACTTTTACATGTGCGATCTGATTGACTCTTTGAGTTCCTCGAAAGATTCTTTAGGGCTGGTTTCTAGAATGGGACAACTCATCACAGCCAACTCACTGTGAATCAATTCAACAAATACAAAAGTTAAATTGATTTCAGTGGAACTGTGGTGAATAATAACAATATAGTCAATACAGATGACTTTGAATATTGTGCAGAAAATGAAAGAGTTAAAACAGTTAAAACAGCAGTTAAATGTAGTTAAATCCAAATATAAATAAAACTGTGAAAGAATGCACCAGCAATTTGCAATGTAACCATCTCTCAAAGACCCCATTTCCTTGGAAGCCCCAACATTTCTGAAAGGATGCTGGCTTCTGAGATGTCTTCAGTGACAATTGGATCAGGGTTAATCTCACACTGGGGGGAATTATGTTCCAGAGGGATCAAGTGGTACACAACACAACTGTTAAGCCTGGGTTCCCCAACCAGGGTTAGGTAGACAAGCTAAACAGAATGTGCAGCGTTAGTCAGATAGGCACACAGATAAATGAGTGAGCTAAGCTTATATGTTTATTAACATACAGTAAAAATAACAGATACGCTTGTGCTATCAAGAATATAGTTTATTCCAGTATAAGTTTATAGCATAGTCAAATAACCGTCCAATTAGTCATTTACCATGTAGTCAGTCCATTCAGGGGTATTCATTTAGCAAAGTCCATGTAGAATATCCTATGTCAGTTCACTTACAAAATCAGTCCTTTGTTGTCTCTCCCGTTCGAACAATGCAGTCTTGATTCCAAGCAGTAATCAGGGATCATCAAAGCCAGAGAGAGAGAGAGCAAGCTGTATACTTGCTACTTTTAAATGGTTTTCATAACCACTCCCACAATTGCTATTTCACAGTTAAAGCTGCATACACTCTAATATACACTAACTATGATTCATAGTTATTATTTCACCTAAACCAGTTAGGGTGAACAATGTTATCCCTAACAACAACCATGTGCAAAGGCTATCCTAGCCACAATTGCCATCTACACTTTGGACAAGAGTTGTGAGTCCAGAGGGACACCCAGATTCAGGACCCTATCCAGTACCAAAAATGTAAAATCCCACGTTCAGAGACCTAAAACCCAAAGACCATTAGTCTTTTGATGGTTTATTTGAAAATCGTTGACCCCCATCCAGAACCCCACAGGCACCAGGCACAGAGACTGAATATCAACAGTGTTGCTTAGTTCGCCAGGCACAGAGAAGTATAGTTGAATACCATTGTCATGAGGTGCTCCCTTCAAAATCCAAGAAAGAAATACTTAGACTCTTTAAGTTAGAGAAAAGATATCTTTTACTGAAAATGAAGTGGTAGAAACCAAAGAATTCTGAATCTGAGAAATTATGCGTGCAAATCACATATACAAAGTGATGGAAGTGTTCCCACCCCCAATAGTTCAGATGAAACTTCCAATTAGAAGTTGTGAATATGATCATGTGGGCATCTTCAGGTGATGATGAGGCCTCTGTCCGTTGACCTTGGCATACTTTGATAACGGGTTGCATTTGCACAGAGAAAAGAAAGTTAAGCAAGAAATAGAAACCTAACTCTGATGTATGCTACCCCTCCTCATTTACACAACAGAAAAATGTAACACCTCCAGCACACTTCCCAGACTCATCCCCTCCTCCCCACCCTGTTTCTTATGACAACTGAAAGATGCAAAGCGATAGTAGAAGATCTTGAAGGCTGACATTCGGCCCTCCTAGAAAAAGAAAACCATCAGTCCTAAAAGAGAGGGAGGAAAAAAAATACAAAGACAATAATTAATCATTAGACAATTACAAATGAATACACTCCTAGGCTTTATCAGGATACTTGGTACGAAATGCTTTGATCAACTTAGGGGCTTTAACATCATTTTTGTTAATCCATTCGGCTTGTGAAGAAGGGAAATGTTATCGGGCTACAGGATACTGGAGCTGACCCCTCCATTTGTGAGAGTCCAGAATTTCTTTAACTTCAAAATGTTGTTCACCCTCAATCAGTATTGGTATGGGAGGGTCAGCCTGGATGGGTCTTCAATCAGAAGTATGTTCAGGTTTTAACAAACTAACATGGAAAACCGGGTGAATTTGTCGAAGAGTTTTCGGTAAGTTCAGCTGGACTGTTACAGGATTTATAATCCCTTCAATCGTGAAAGGACCAACATATTTAGGACCAAGCTTCTTTGACTTTTGAGTGGTTTGTAGGTATCTGATGGACAGGAAAACTTTGTCACCTACTTTATATAATTTCTGTGGAGATCTTTTCTTGTCTGCAAACTTCTTATGAGCTTGATGGGCCTCGTCTAATGCTTTACATGTTACTGGCCAGTTAAGTTGGAGTTGAGTTATCCATTCATCCAACGAATGGATGTTAGGCCTTTCATGAGGAAGTTCAGGTATGGGTACAAAATCTTTTCCCGAAGCTACTTTAAATGGAGTAAATCCAGTACTACTATGCACGGAGTTGTTATATGCCACTTCAGCAAATGGCAGTAGGTCAGACCAGTTATATTGTTGATAATTTATATGACATCTAAGATACTGTTCTAACACTGCGTTAGTCCTCTCACAGACCCCATTGGTTTGAGGTGGTGTGGGGAGCTTAAGCCCTGGGTGGAGCCTATCAACTTCAGGAACTCTTTCCAAAAATTTGAAGTAAATTGGACCCCTCTGTCAGAGATTATGCGTTCCGGAATGCCATGTAACCTATAGATATGTGAAATAAACAGTTTAGCCAACGTCTTTGCAGATGGAATCTTGGAACAAGGTATGCAATGTACTTGTTTGGAAAACAAATCAGTTACCATCCAAATAACCATGTTTCCACTGCTTTTGGGTAGTTCTACCATAAAGTCCAAAGAGATTTCCTTCCAGGGGGCTGTTGGTCTAGCTACATTTTGTAACAACCCTGCTGGCTTACCAGGAGGTCTCTTTGCCGAAGCACAAATTGGACAGCTAGCTACATAAGCTTCAATGTCCTTCTTCAAAGTAGGCCACCAGAATTGCTGCTTAATCAGGTGTAAGCTTTTCACAAATCCAAAATGACCAGCCGCTTTAGAATCATGAGCTTGTTGTAGTATTTGAGCCCTTAGCACTTGTGGCACATACAACTTGGTCCCCACCCAAGCCAAACCATCTCTAACCGTATAATCTTTTGAATGAGCCAGGAACCAATCATCAAGTTTTAGGGCTTCTTTTAACTGTGCAGTTAAGTCATTCGATAAATCCACTTTTAGTTTCTTCTTTTGGCCTCTGGTGATCACTGGGGCAGCTAGATGTTTGGTCGAAACAATTGGACTTATCACTTCCTGGCGAATACTATTGTATTGGGGTAGTCTAGAGAGAGCATTCGCCATGAAGTTCTTCCCCCCTGGAATGTACTTCAGTGAGAAATTGAACCGCTTGAAATACTGGGCCCAGCGGACGTGTTTAGGGGACAGCTTCCAAAGTGTTTTTAAGGCTTCCAAATTTTTATGATCAGTCCATACCTCAAATGGATGTTTTGCTCCTTCCAGGAAGTGTCTCCAGCTCAGTAAGACCCAATGAACTGCAAAAGCTTCTTTTTCCCAGATGGCCCACCTTCTCTCGATTTCAGACAGTTTATGGGAGGTATACGCACAAGGCTGTAAGGTCCCTTTCTTGTTGATTTAAAGTAACACCGCTCCAATGGCCACATCACTCGCATCAGCTTGGATCACGAAGGGAGCCTCCATGTCCGGATGCTTTAGCACTGGTTCTGCAGCAAACAGTCGTTTTAGCTTTTCAAAAGCTGCTTGGCACTCCATGGACCACTCCAACGGCTTGCTAGGCCTTGGTTTCATCTCTCCTTTAGTTTTTAAGAGATTTGTGATGGGCATTGCTATCTTAGCAAAAGCCAGGATAAATTGCTGGTAAAAATTTGCAAATCCCAAGAAGCTCTGAAGTTGTTTTCTGGTATGTGGGGGAGCCCATTCCAATATGGCACGCAACTTCTCTGGATCCATTTGATTCACCTTGTACCTGCCTACAGACAAAGACTTAAAACCATTAAACCAACAATTAAATCATTGAGGACTTGGTGGGATGAGGCAAAGCTGAAACTCCAGGCCTGCCTCGATTGCACTGATTGGAATGTTTTTAAAGATGCCTCTGCAGACCTAGATATGCTCACAGATACTGTAACATCATATGTTAACTTCTGCGAATACTTATGTGTACAAACAAGGAACTTGCAAATATATATTAACAATAAACCTTAGTTCACAGCTAAACTTAAAGCCCCTGTCACACAGCACCAATGGATGGAAAGAGGATGTAAAATGGAGAAAAATACTTGCCATCCGTTGGTTAACGCGATGCATCCGTTCTATACTCACTGCGTCCGTTTTTCATCCTCTCCATCCGTCCAACATCCGTTGACTGACATTTCATCTGCTCAAAAAATTTTGAGCTTCACAAAACTTTTTGAGCGGAAAATGTATCCAACGCATCCGTTCTGCATCCGCAACACATTCGGGGAACATACGTTCTACATCCATCGTCATCCGTTATGCGTCCGCTATATCCGTTAGGCATCCGCTACGCATCCGCGCAACTCGCATCCACTCCAGCAGAAAATGGACACAGGGAGGAAGTGAAAGGGACACGGAAAGGACGCACATCATTAGTAGCACAGACGTAGAAAGGATGAAAGTGGATGCAGCTCGCATACAAAGCATTAAAACAGAAAAAACATTCGCATAGGGGACGTATCTCGGATATTTAGGATGTCTGCAGGATGTCTAGAGGATGCAGAAGGACACATAGCGGAAAACCTTTATTTCCTATAAAAAGGGGGAGCAACTCCCCCGGATCTCACTTTCAGAACAGCAGCCCTGCTGTGCAGAACTCTTCAGCCTTCATCTTGCTCTTCCTCTTCCACAGCA
This sequence comes from Laticauda colubrina, assembly GCA_015471245.1. Taxonomy (NCBI): domain Eukaryota; kingdom Metazoa; phylum Chordata; class Lepidosauria; order Squamata; family Elapidae; genus Laticauda; species Laticauda colubrina. The sequence goes on from BLBF01000321.1 coordinate 9,949, forward strand.
CCCAGTCATCTCCACCACGGATCGTCACACACTCCTTTTGGTAGCCACCATCATTCTACAACAGTGCGAAGCCATCTACAGGCTCTTTCACCTGTTCTACGTGAAGAAAAGGAGGCGGCAAATAAGTGTCTGGGTCCGAAGATGGATCACCAGAAGAGCCGAGTACAGACTGTATAACAAGCTGATGGTGGAGCTCAGGAACGAAGACCCTCGTGAATTCCAGAACTTCATGAGGATGCTGCCAGCCTTGTTTGATGAAGTTGTGGAGTGGCTGAAGCCCAGGTTGACCAAGCAGAGCACCAACTTCCGGCCTAGCCTGGACCCTGGGCTCAAAGTGGCAATGACTCTGTGCCATCTGGCCTCAGGGACCACATACAGGAGCATGCAGTCTGGCTGGAGGGTGCCACACAACACCATCAGCATTGTGGTCAGAGAAGTGGTGCAGGCCATCATCGAAGAATACCTGGAGGAGCTCCTCCAGTGCCCCTCCACTGAAGAAGGCTGGAAGAAAGTTGCAGAGCAGTGGTATCAGAAGTGGAACTTCCCCCACACCGTTGGAGCCATAGATGGCAAGCACGTGGCCTGCAAAGCTCCAGCCAAATCAGGGTCCACTTATTTCAACTCCAAGGGCTTCTTCAGCATCATCCTCTTTGCCATGGTCGATGCTGACTACAAGTTCATGTACATTGATGCTTCAGGCAACGGGTCAGCTTCAGATGCCCAGGTATACAATGCCAGTCACCTCAAGGAGGGGCTGAAACGCAACCTCATCATGGGCTTCCCAGATCCAGACCCCCTGCCCAACGACACACAAGATGTGCCCAACTTCATCATGGGGGATGACGCCTTCTCCCTCAGAACCTACCTCATGAAGCCCTACAGTTCCAGATACCTCACCCGTGAAGAGAAGATCTTCAACTACAGGCTGTCCACGACAAGACGGGTGGTAGAGAACGCCTTTGACATCCTGCCCAACAGGTTCCAGGTACTTCTCACCACCATGCAGCATAGCCCAGAGACCGTGAGGAACATCGTGGAATCTTGCTGCATCCTGCACAATCTCATGCGCACCCGCTACCCAGTCTTGCAGAACAGGTTCGTTGACTGCCAACAAGGTAATGGGGAGATCGAGCCTGGTAAATGGAGGCAAGGGTAAAACCTCATGGAGACTGTGGATGTTCAAGGCCCCAACAGAGCTTCACGTGAAGGGAAGAAGCAGCACGACCTCCTAAAACACTGGTGCAACTCCCCAGCTGGAGCATCCCTGCCCATCCCGCAGCTATTAACCATCCCACATGTATCCCTGCCCATCCCACAGCTATTAACCATCCCACAGGTATCCCTGCCCATCCCACAGCTATTACCCATACCACAGGTATCCCTGCCCATCCCACTGCTATCCTAACCCATCCCACAAGCATGGAAAGACTTAAACCATTTCTAAAAGTTTCCACCAATACTTTATTTCCTGAATTAAAAAGAACTGAACCAAGTGTGTGAAGCAAAGACAAACTTTATTAATAACAAACTGTTAAAGCAAAAGGAATCAAGAAAAGTGTCCCAAGCAAAGATAAAGTCAACAGATAGCAACCCAGTCTCTGTCACTCTTCTCAGTCAGTCTGAGGCATTCCCATGGTCTCAGGGGTGAAGGGTCCAGGTGCTGTGGAGGTGGCTGCTGCTGGAGTGCTGGTCTCAGGCGCCATTGGGGTGCCTGGCCCCGAGAGGACAACAGGGGATGGTGTGTTGAGTAAGCTCTCAGAGACCTGGCTCAGTCCTGTGATGTTGAGACCCCCTTCCTCCAGGAGATGGGATGTCAGTCCCAAGACCGATGACAGATGTTCTGAGGCTGGGCTTGGCTGTGGGGTGGAGGGAGGAGGAGTGTAGTGGGGCTGTCTGGCCTGCAGCTGAACGAGGTGAGGCGTCGGTGGCATCTGTGGCATCTGTGTCATTATTGGCATCGGTGGCATCGGTGGCATCGGTGGCATCTGTGGCATCGGTGGCATCGGTGGCATCGGTGGCATCGGTGGCATCGGTGGCATCGGTGGCATCGGTGGCATCGGTGGCTCCTGTGGCAGGTGAGGAACCTGTGGCTGGACTGGGAAGGGCTACCTGTGCTGCTGGAACTCCTGGTAGCCGTAGTCTTGGTAGGTGAGGGCCTGTGGAAAGCCTTGCAAGGGCAGTGACATCACCTGGATTGTAGGAGCAGACCTGAACTGGACGGGAGCAGGTTCAGCTGGGTCTGGAGGGTTGTGCAGAAGACCAGTGATCCTGTTCTTGATCACCTGGTACTGTGATTCTGACATGTCCAGGAGGGTCTGCTTGATATAGGTGAGGAAGGGTTTGCGGTTTGAGGATGGTATGTCGGTGTGTACCAGCTGAGAAAGGAGATCTACGCTACTTCTGATTGTGTCCCTGATCTCCAGCAGGACAGTGTGGCTCTGCCCCTCCGGTCTGGCTCTCTGCCTGCTTTCTGTGGAGGTGGAGCTGGGGGTGGGTGTGAGTTGGTCTCTGGTGGAAGCGCTGTCTCCTTCCTCCAACTGTGTCAGAGAGTCCTCCATGTGCTCCGCCATGGTGAGTGCAGCTGTCGGGGGGGTCTCCATCATGGAGCCCTCCACAGATACCTGCCTGGATACAGGAGCTGACTCTTGGCCAGAAGAGGACTGGGTCTCTGTGGCCTGCCTGAGAGAGAGGGTTGTCAGAGGGGCTGCTCCTTGGTGGTGGATCTCACCCTCCAAGAAGTTGCACTTGGCCATCACGTAGAGCTCTCGGTCCATCAGCTTGACCGTGGCCTGGCCAGACTTCTTCAAGTGCAGCCTCCCGTACAGGTGTGCATGTGCTTCCACCAGCTGAGGAGCACCTCCGCAGTGTAGCCCATTCTCTCCACCTTCTCTCTTCAAGCTGCTTGCTTCCTTTTGGTATCTCGATAGAGCCTGTGTCCCTTCCGCCAAATATACTCGTTCTCCCTCAGCCATTCCAGCATCTCATCCTCATGTTCCTCTTCCATGGAGTATTGCCTCCTCTCCCGTTCTCATGTTTACCTCTTCCTCCCTCTGGCAGGGCCATCTGTGCCCTCATCAGAGGGGCTTCGAGGTTGTAGGGGCTGCTCCACCTCACCACCACCACCAACAGCAGCAACAACAACAGTAGCAGCAAAAGCAGGACCAGCAGGACCAGCAGCACCAGCAGCACCAGGATCAGCAGCAGCACCAGCAGAGTAAGCACCAGCAGCACCAGCAGCACCAGCAGGACCAGGACCAGCAGCAGCAACAGCAGAGTAAGCACCAGCAGAAGCACCACCACCAGAAGCACCAGCAGAGTAAGCCCCAGCAGAAGCTCCAGCACCAGGAGCAGCACCAGCAGAGGAAGCACCAGCAGAGGAAGCACTAGCACCAGGAGCAGCAGCAGCAGAGGAAGCACCAGCAGAAGCAAATTCAGGACCAGGAGGTGGGATGGTGGCCCTGTCCTTCTTGCCAGGGCTGGCAGTAGATGGCACAGGCTTCCTCTTCTTCCGAATTGTTGCTTGCTGACTGGAGATGTGTCTGGCTGCAGGTCTTTCCTCTGAATGGTGAATGTTTGTGAGCTGCCTCCTTATATATCTGCGGGGCTGACGCAATGCATCCTCCCCGCATGCGCAGTGAATGCTTTGCATCCGCGTCATCCGCTCGGCATCTGCTCTGTATCCACCCTTTCCGCTGTGTGTCTGCTTTGCTGTGCTCCCCCGGAAGCCCTGCGGATGTGCCATCTGCTTCCATCCGCTAGGCTTCCGTGGAGCATCCGCTGTACATCCGCCCTACGTCCTCCCCCCATCCGTTCCTCTCCATTGTTGTCCGCTCTGCTTATGCAAATTCAGGGCACTTTTGAGAGCGGATAACAACGGATGGAACATTTTGTCGTCTGCTGTGTCCTTTTTACATACTTTTTGCATCCGTCGGCCGATGTGACAAGGCCTTGAGCAGCTACATTGTTCCAAAGAGGAAGCCTACAGAAAAAGTGACAGAATGCTATACAACCAGGCCAGAACCATATTAACAAGAGAGATCAGAGCAGCAAAAAGAAGCTACTCTGAAAAGTTAAAGAATCAATTCTCAACAAATGAACCAGCATACATGAAAACTCTTAAAAACATCACTGGCTTCAGCAAACCTCCTTCCCAGGCAGAAGGAAATCAACAACTAGCAGATGACCTGCATGTGTTTTACTGCAGGTTTGAAAAGAAACTACAGCTACCTACCTCCACAGCCCACATCTCAAACACACCAATAACAGCCAAGCCTCCGACAACTGGCCCCAGTCCATTGGGTTCACAACCTCTGGTGATCACTGA
>BLBF01000322.1:1405-23834 GCA_015471245.1 Laticauda colubrina
GAAGCCCATCTGGACCTGGTGCTTTCCCATTATTTTGTCTTTTAAATACACCCTTTCTGAGGACCATGAGGAGGAGGTGCTGGAATGGCTGAGGGAGAACGAGTACCTGTGGAGAAAGGGCCACAGACTCTTTCGCGACACCAAGAAGAAGCAGGATGCTTGGAGAGATAATGCAGAGAGCCTGGGCTACACTGTAGATGTACTCCTGGGATGGTGGAAGCACATGCACACCTGGTATGGCAAACTACACCTCAAGAAATCTGGGCAGGCGCTGTCAAACTCACTTACCGGGAGATGTACCTCATGGCCAAGTGCAGCTTCCTGGAGGGTGAGGTCCATCACCAAGGAGCAGCCCCTCTGTCAACCCTCTCCCTCAGACAGCCCATAGACAGCCAGTCCTCTTCCAGGCAGTAGACAGCTGCCCTGTCCAGGCAGGTATCTTCGGAGGGCCCCACGGCAATGACCCCCCGGCAGCTGCAGTCCCCATGCCAGAGGACTTGTAGGATCCCCTGTCACTAATGGAGCAAGAAGCGGCAGCCACCAGAGACCTATCCACCCCCACCCCCATCCCCAGCTCCACAGGAGGCAGGCAGAGAGGCAGATTGCAGAGCCATAGCAACACTGTCCTGTTGGAGATCAGGGACAGAATGAAGACCAGCACAGAACTTCTCTCTCAGTTGGTCCACAATGACATACCATCCTCGGACCGGAAGCCTTTCATCACCTGTGTGAACCACACCCTGAGGGATATGCCCAAGGCCCAGTACCAGGTGATGAAGGAGAAGATAACAGCACTTCTGCACAACCTTCAAGACCCAGTCTAGGTCTGCTCCTCCACCCCAGGCGATGTCACCGTCTTTCCAAGGCTTTCAACAGCCCCTCACCAACCAAGGCTATGAGTACCAGGACTTCCCACAGCAGAGGCAGACCTTCCCAGTCCAGGTCCAGGTTCATCGCACGCCACAGACGCCTCACCTCGCCCAGCTGCAGACCAGACAGCCCACTACACTCCTCCTTCCTCCACCCCACAGACAAGCCTGTCAACGGGCAATCTCTCATCAGTCTTGTGCCTGACATCCTAGGTACTTGATGAAGGGCCTCTCAACCTCATGGGACTGAGTCAGCTCTTTGAGAGCTTCCTGAACACACCAACCCCTGTTGTACTCTCGGGGCCAAGCACCCCAATGGCGCCTCAGACCAGCACTCCAGCCACAGCCACCTCCACAGTCCCTGCCCGCTTAACAGCTGAGACCATGGACATGCCTCAGAGTGACTGAGAATAGTGCCAGAGACTGAGTTGTTACTTGTTCACTTTATCTTTGCTTAAGGCACTTTACTTGGTTCATTTTACTTTTTTAATAAAGTCGTACAGTTTACTTAAGACAGTTATTAATAAAGATTATCTTTGCTTCACACACTGGGTTCATTTTTTTTTGTACTGAATAAAGTGTTGGTGAAAACTTTGAAAAAATGGTTAAGCCTTTGCATGCTTGTGGGATGGGTAAGGATAGTTTTGGGATGGGTAAGGATAGTTGTGGGATAGGTAAGGATAGCTGTGGGAAGGAAAAACCTCCAGTGTAAGCATAGTGGGACTGTATGGTCCACCATCCCAGCTGCCAAACATATGGACCTTTTTTATCAATAACAATTTATTCATTGATCAACACATTTCAAAATAAACAAAGGTCTTTATTTATGCCCTATTCATTGGAGGGCCACTCAACATACATGGCACAATCTCATCAGTGTTATGAAACAGGCTCAAGGAAGCATCCATTAACCATCTATCATCCTGTCTTGCCACTCCACTGCTCCAGCTGGGGAGTTGCACCAGTGTCTCAGTAGGTTGCACTGCTTCTTCCCTTCACGTGAAGCTCTGTTGGGGCCTTGTACATCCACAGTGTCTATCAGGTTACATCCTTGCCTCCATTCACCAGGCTCCATGTCCCCACTGCCTTGTTGATGGTCCACAAGCCTGTTCTGCAACACTGGGTAGCGGGTGCACATGAGATTGTGCAGGATGCAACAAGCTTCCACGATTCTCCTCATAGTGTCTGGGTGATGCTGCATGGTGGTGAGAAGTATTTGGAACCTGTTGGCCAGGATGCCAAAGGTGTTCTCAACCACCCGTCTTGCCCTGGGCAGCCTGTAGTTGAAGATCCTCTCTTCACGGTTGAGGTATCTTGAAGTGTATGGCTTCATGAGGTAGGTTCTGAGGGAGAAGGCATCATCACCCACGATCCAGTAGGACACATCTTGTGTGTCATTTGTAGAGGGTCTGGATCTGGAAAACCCATGATGAGGCTGCGTTCCAGCCCATCCATGAGGTCACTGGTGTTGTATACCTGGCTATCTGAAGCTGACCCGTTGCCTGAAGCATCGATGTACATGAACTTGTAGTCAGCATCAACCATGGCAAAGAGGATGAAACTGAAGAAGCTCTTGTAGTTGTAATAATTGGACCCTGAGTTGGCTGGAGCTTTGCAGGCCACATGCTTCTCATCTATGGCTCCAACGGTGTGGGAAAAGTTCCACCTCTGATACCACTGTTCTGCAACTTTCTTCCAGCCTTCTTCAGTGGTGGGACAATGGAGGAGCTCCTCCACATATTCTTCAATGATGGCCTGCACCACTTCTCTGACCACAATGCTGATGGTGTTGTGTGGCACCCTCCAGGCATACTGCATGTTTCTGTATGTGGTTCCAGAGGCCAGGTGCCGCAGAGTCAGTGCCCCCTTCAGTCCAAGGTCCAGGTTGGGATGGAATTTGGTTCTCGGCTTGGTCAACCTGTGTCTCAGACGCTCTATAATTTCGTCAAACATGGCTGGTGGCATCCTCATGAAGTTCTGGATTGCACGTGTGTCTTCATTCCTCAGCTCCACCATCAGCTTGTCATACAGTCCAAACTCCATTCTTCTCCCGATCCATCCTCAGACCCACACAGCTCTTGAACGTCTCCTTCTTCTCCTTCTGTATAAAAGATGAAACAGTCTGAACAGGGCTTGGTTCTGGTGTTGAATAATCGCAGCTACCATAAGGACTGTGTGATGATCCATGGTGGAGAACAATGGATGATGTGGAAGAGAAAGACCAAGGGTGAAGAGGTCTGTACACCACTGCTGCTGGACTCATACTGAGATCCAGGTGATTTCCTCCCCGTTTTTATAGGAAATATCGGTTTTCCGCTAGGTGTCCTTCCACATACTCTAGACATACTGCAGACATCCTAAATATCCGAGATACATCCCATATACAAACGTTTTGTCCGTTTTAATGCTTTATATACGAGATGCATCCACTTACATCGTTTCTATTTCCGTGCTACTAACGCTGTGTGGACGTTCCGTGTACCTTTCGTTTCCTCCCTCTTTCCATTTTCAGCTGCAGCGGGTATGAGTTGAGAGGATGTTTAGAGGATGCCGAGAGGATGGAGCGGACGTTTAACGGATGATTACGGACATAGAACATTTTTTGCCCATATATGTCGTGGATGTACATCGTACGTGGCGGAAAGTTCATCTACTCAAAAAGTTTTGTGCAGGTCAAAACTTCTTGCGCGGATGAAATTTCAGTGGAAGGATGCTCGATGGGAAGATCGTATGAAACACGTATGCAATGAGTACACAACGGATGTATCGCATTTTCCAATGGATGGCAAGCTTTTTTGTCTGTTTTACATCCTCTTTGTATCCGTTGGTGCAGTGGGACATGGGCTTAAGGAGGAAAGGCAATACTCTCCAACAGAAGAAACAGAGACTCACTGAGACTAAACAACCCTGGTTTCTGGCTCCATCTTATGGCCATTTGAGGAACCACACCCAATTACAATTTTAGCATTCACTTAAAGATACAGTATTAAAATGTCTATCCTGGTTTATATATTTCCAATCCAAACAACTGTTAGGTAACTTACATTCCTAACAGTGTGTTTGTGTTAGTGTTTGAAAGAGAGAGCGGGGGAGAGAGAGAGAGAGAGAGAGGCCTACCATATAGGAAATGTGACTAAAAGTGCTAATTCTACCTTATTTTCAGGTTCCATGAACAGAACCTTGAAAGTCTGAAGGTAACCCTTCTGACTAAATTTCTGTCTTCTTTATCTTATCTTTTTTAAAAAATTGGTGGCATATGAATGTCCTGTAGACATAATCTATGTTTTTGTTTGTGTAGTTTTATTTAGATCTAAATATATATATTTATTTTTGTTTTTATATTTTCTTTTTAATGGTTTAATGTTTTGGTTGTTTTCCATAGTCATTTGTACATATGTATATGTAATGTCTCACCAGTACCAACAAAGTAAAAAGTCCAAATATCAAATTGAAAACACAAATAAGCAAGCAAGTCCAGGGATTACTGGGTTAAATTACTTGAGCCGATATTGTTCTTGGCAGCCTCATGCTAGATGTCTGCCAAGTTTGATAAGAAAGCAGGAACATAAATCAAAAGCTGTTGACAGACACAAAATCCAGCGAAGCCTCTCTCACTAGTTAACACGTTGTCCCAAACAAGAACCCAGAGCTAATACACTCACTTTTATTCTCTGTGGGGCATGTCAGTCTCTCATCTCAGTCTCTGATTTGTCCTTTCTTTTTGCTTTGCATCTCACGCTTTTGCCTGCATCTTTGCCTCGCATCAAACTAACATTTCTCAGCTTTATCCTCAGTTAGAGGCTCTGATACGCTTTGATTATCTGATTATCTGATTATCTGCCAATACCTAAGGTACAATCAGGGAGGAAGATCCTGCTGAGGAGGAAAGTCCTGTGGAGGAAGTCAATTCCAAATCCTCTAACAAAGCAGGTTCAAACCTCAGAGCCAAATCCTCCCCTTCCTCATTGTCCAAGTCTGTGTCTTCCAGCAAAGCAGGCTCAAACCTCAGAGCCAAATCCTCCTCTTCCTCACTGACCAAATCCTCAACCTCTGACAAAGCAGGCTCAAACCTCTGAGTCACAACACTATCCCTCACCGCTGGCCCCTTCCCCTGAGTCTGTCGATTAGGACGAGGTTTCAATGGGAACTGTGTATGGAATCTCCGGTAAAGTCCGGGGCGTGGACTGTGGAAGCATCCACCCAGGAAAGAGCATCCGGTCCATCCCCCAGCCTCTCGATGAAGTATTGAAAACGTCCTTTCAACCAGCGAGAATCCCGAATGCTGACCACCATGTCATCAGCAGCGGGATCATCGTCGGGTACAGATGGAGGAACCATAGCATCGGGAGAATGGAGAGTACACGAAGGGTTGTCAGAAACCAGAAGGGAATGGTGGAAGACACGAAGTATGCACATAGAGCACAGTAGGGTGAGCTAATAAGCAACGGGATTGATAACTGCCTCGATAGGGAAGGGACCGATGAAGCGATAGTCCAACTTTTTGATCGGACGATCAACCTGTAGATGCTTCATGGATAACCACACCCTGTCCCCCCATGGCTAGCGGAGGCATCGCACGGCGTGAATGATCTGTGAACCTTTTATAGTCCTCCTTAGCCCTTTCTAATTGCTGTGAAATGAATTGGTGAACCGAATGTAGTTCTGACAAGAAGTCCCGCATCTCGGGAACTGGGGAATCCAAGAGCGACAATGGGAAAAACCTTGGATGGAAACCCACATTTGCATGAAAAGGTGTCATGTGAGTGGAGGTGTGCTGGGAGTTGTTGAAAGTGAACTCCGCTAAAGGGAGATAAGTCACCCAATCGTTCTGTCGGTGGTTGACAAAACACCTTAAATATTGGGTGAGGATGCCAATCACCTTCTCTGTCTCACCATCAGTCTCCGGATGGTGCGCCGACGACAAGCACACCTGTACTTGCAGCGCGGTCATGAGGCTCTTCCAAAATTGAGCAGTAAACTGGATACTACGATCCGAAACCACCCTGTCTGGTAGACCATGCAGATGGAACACGTGTTGCAAAAATAACTGGGCAGTAGTACGAGCCGATGGTAATCTCCGACAAGGGATAAAGTGAGCCATCTTGGTCAGCATATCAACCACCATGAGCACCGTCGTATATCCCGACAAAGAGGGCAAATGTGTTAAAAAATCCATGCAAATTGCCCCCCATGGTCTGTCCGGAGTCGGCAGTGGTTGAAGGAGACCAGGAGGTGCACCCATCGCGGCTTTCGCTTGTCGGTACGGTACACAGCATGCGACATAGGTGTAGACATCATGCCGGACTCGAGACCACCAAAAAGTCCGTGTGACAAGATGAAGGGTCTTAAAAAACCCAAAATGGCCGACAGCAGGGTTGTCATGACATTGAGTGATAATAAGGGCTCTAAGTGTTCTTGTTGGCACGTACAAATGGCCTCGATGTTGCAGTAAGCCCTCCTCCAAAGTCCATGGGGAGTCAGGTCCTATTTTCCCCATTCTCTGCTGTGACCAAGCGTCTAAGCGCTGCGCCTCTCGTACCTGAGCCCTCAAATCCACTAGTTCCTGGATAACAGCCAAAGATTCCGGTGGCAGCACCGTATGTGGAGGAAGGGTGTCCTCGGGACAAAGGTACTCTGGTTTACGGGACAAGGCATCTGGTCTCCGATTTTGACCACTGGGGATATAAGTCACAGAAAAGTTGAACCTGGCAAAGAATAACCACCATCAGATCTGTCATTGGTTCAACTTCCTCGCAGTGGACAAATGTTCCAAATTATGATGATCCATCCGAACCTTCACCCTGTGCCGGGCCCCCTCAAGATGATGTCGCCAGGTCTCAAACGCAGCCTTGATAGCCAGCACCTCTTTTTCCCAGATAGTATAATTGCGCTCAGAAGTAGTGAGTTTCCGAGAATAGTACGCGCAGGGGAAAAGAGGTGCACCATCTGTTGGGGCTTGCAACAACACAGCCCCAATAGCCACGTTTGATGCATCAGTCTCCACCACAAACGGACGATGTGGATCAGGATGCCTCAGGATAGGTTCTGCAATGAAGGCCTTCTTGAGAGCCTCAAAGGCCTGTTGCTGCACACCCCCCCCCCCTGGAAAGGGACCTTCTTTCTAAGGAGCTGGGTGATGGGATCTGTCAGCTTGGCAAAATCTGGGATGAAGGTCCAGTAATAATTAGCGAACCCCAAGAGACGTTGAATGTCTTTAACTCGACGAGGGGGTTCCCAAAGCCTCCACTTTATGCGGGTCCATGGCAATGCCTTCGGGAGAGATGATGTGCCCCAAGAACTCTATGGAAGTCTGGAAGAAAAGGCATTTCTCCAGCTTCACATAGACGTGATGCTCCTGAAGACGCTGCAATACCTGATGAACTTGTTGAATATGGTTGTCCCTGGACCTGGAATAAATCAAAATGTCCACCAGGGATACCACCACGAACCGATTGAGCATGTCCCGGAACAAGTCATTCATCAGGTGCTGGAAGACTGCGGGGGCGTTGGTCAACCATGGCATCACAATGTATTCAAAATGGCTGTATTGGGTGCCAAATGCCGTCTTCCATTCGTCCCCCTCTCACATCTGCACCAGGTTGTAGGCCCCTCGAAGATCGAGTTTGGTGAAGACAGTAGCCTCCCGTAACCACTCCATCAACTCTGGAATGAGCGGCAAGGGATAACTATTCCTCACCCTAATGGCGTTCAACCAGCGGTAATCGCAACACAAGCGCAAATCTCCCATCTTCTTTTTAACGAAAAGAATGGGAGCAGAAAGAGGGGATGATGACGGCTGGATAAACCCCCAGGCCAAATTCTTTTCCAAGAAATCACAAAGGTTGGCCAATTCAGGCTCAGACATAGAATACAGGCATCCCTTGGGTAGTGGGGCATCAGGCAGAAGGTCCACGGGACAATCATAGGGTCGATGCAGTGGTAACCGATCCGCTAAATACATACCTTCTCGCTAAATACATCAGAAAAATCAGATAGTTCAGGAAGTACGGAGACGGCAGGGGTGGCAATGTCCTGGCCAGCACAGGTGTGTCTTAAATGGTCCACGCACTGGAGACTCGGGAATGAAATGACATTCTGCGCCCATGCCACCCGAGGATTGTGTAACCATAGCCAGGCCATTCTGAGGACCAAGGGGAGATGGAGATCTGCTGTGATGTAAAAACTAATCGCCTCCTCATATTCCCCAATGACTAGGCGCAATGGCTGGGTAGCGAAACGAATGGGCCCAGCCCAAAGTTCCCACCCATCAATCATTTCCACCTTTATTGGAGGCTCCACCGCAACCAAGGGAATGTCAAAATGTATTGCAAAGGCCTGATCCATAAAATTAGTGGTGGCCCCCGAGTCCACCAACGCAATTGCAGGAATCCCTTCCGATCGGGACGGCAAGAAAACCTGAGTGTCTAAAAGTAAATATCTAGGGGGTCCAGAGTTCACCTCTGCTACATCGGGTGGTTAGTTGATACGTGCCCGACCTAGGATTTCCCTGAGGCTGGGCCTGCCCCGTTTCCCGACTGAGCAAAGTTAGATTTGGGCATTTGCTTGCATGTCCCCCTTCGATTAAGAGAACAGGAATTTGCAAAATGACCAGGCCCCCCACAATACAGGCATAAGCCTCCCTGAAGTCTCCGGATGCGTTCTTGGGCCGTCAAATGAGGTCAATCCCCACCCAACTCCATTGGCTCCTCAGCCATGGCCACGGCATTATGGGAGACCCGGGGCATTGGTTGTACAGAACGTTGTGGTATTGAGTTGGATGGCTGCTCCGGAACTGGGCGCCTAGTCTTGCACCGTTGAAGATGGGCATCAATGTGCAAGCATTGCACCCCAGAGCATTGAGGGTCGAGGCCGGCTCCAGGTGCATCAATTCGTCCTGTAATTCCTCCGACAGGCCATCCTGGAAAGTGTCCATCAAAGCCGCATTGTTCCAGGCAGAGTCCAAACAGAGCAGCCAAAATTCTGAAATGAATTCCTGCAAGGGGTGTTTCCCCTGGTGAAGTTCCTTTAGGCATCTGGCTGCTGTCTGAGCCTGTATGGGGTCCTCATACATCAGTCTCAGGTGATGCCAAAACCCCTGATAGTCATTTAGTAATGGACTGTCTTGCACTAATAAAGGAGTGGCCCACCTAGCAGCTGAGCCAGAAAGAAGGCTTATAACAAACCCCACCCAAGCCCGGTCATCAAGAAAATCCTCTGGCCACAGATCCATAAATAATTTACACTGCCCAGAGAACTTATCTGGCACAACTACCGGGCATTTCCTATGGAGAGGGGCAAGAGGAGCAGTACAAGCCTGCAACAGAATGAGTTGATTAAGCAGCTGTGTAACTTGCTGCTGCAAAACTTGATTATCTTCTTGCAGCTGGTTAAGCTGTTGCTGCTGCTGCTGCTGCTGCTGCTGCTGCTGCTGCTGTTGATCCATCTTGGTCAAAAGATGGCTTTTGTTTAGGTTTGGGACAAAAATGTTATGTCTCACCAGTACCAACAAAGTAAAAAGTCCAAATATCAAATTGAAAACACAAATAAGCAAGCAAGTCCAGGGATTACCGGGTTAAATTACTTGAACTGATAATGTTCTTGGCAGTCTCACCCAAGCTGTCTGCCAAGTTTGATAAGAAAGCAGGAACATAAATCACACACAGAATCCTGTGAAGCCTCTCTCACTAGTTAACATGTTGTCCCGAACAAGAACCCAGAGCGAACACACCCACTTTTATTCCCTGTGGGGCGTGTCAATCTCTCATCTCAGTCTCTGATTTGTCCTTTCTTTTTGCGTTGCATCTCATGCTTTTGCCTGCGTCTTTGCCTCGCATCAAACCAACATTCCTCAACTTTATCCTCAGTTAGAGGCTCTGATACGCTCTCCTGATTATCTGCCGACACCTAAGGTACAATCAGGGAAGAAGATCCTGCCGAGGAGGAAAGTCCTGGGGAGGAAGTCAATTCCAAATCCTCTAACAAAGCAGGCTCAAATCTCAGAGCCAAATCCTCCGCTTCCTCACTGACCAAGTCCTCGACCTCTGACAAAGCAGGCTCAAACCTCTGAGTCACAACATGTATATGTATTTATTTTTGTTTTCATATTCTATTTTTAATTGTATAATTGATTGAATGGTTGTTTGCCCCCCAGTGTCATTTGTTCAACATGGGCCCTGTACAAATTGGATAAATAAATATGTACACTTTCAATATTATTCCTTCACTCGTCTTGGTAAAGAACTCGTGCTCTTTATTTCATAATGTTTTATAATCGATATTTGTTTGGTTATCTGATTTTCAAACATCAGTAAAGATACAATATAAGCCTGTCTTTTGTAGAAAATTCTTTATTGCATCCATCTAGGGGACCTTCTGTCCCGGGGTGGGTTTCCAATTTTTTAACAACCTGTTCTGTGGGCATGACTTAGTTGGTGGGTATGACTTTGTGGTCATGTGACTGGGTTGGCGTGGGCAACTCAACATCAGTCAAATTGAAGGGCACTTGTCACCTAGCTTCTCATGCCTTTGGCGATGCTGCAACGGTTGTGTGAAATATGGTCATCAGTCACTTTTTTTCATTGCCATTGTAACTTTGAATTGTCACTTAATGAACTGTTGAAAGTGAAGGATTACCTGTACAAAAATAAAAAAAAAATCTTCTTGGCTTGCAAAAAGGTGCCCTAAATGCCAATGATTAGATTAAAAATACCTGCAAACCAAAGTTACAAATCAGGCAGTGTGCTAGAACACCTTGAGGAATTCGAATAGTTAAAATGCAGTGATAACTATCAGCAGCCAACTCTTGTTCATAAAGTGAAACACTTTAGGAGAGAGGTCATTTAAGCTCTCCAGAAAGAGCACTCCCAGGAGAACTAATCCTTAGATCCATTTGTACCAGTTAAAGCTATCAGTTGGTCTCACTCCCCTCACTAGATATCCTAAGGAAATCATCCAGATTTAAGGAAAGCTCACATGCCCCCCAGAAAGGTATTTAAAAAATCAGTCCCAAGCTTGATTCTGCCTCTTGGAAGTTCACCCCAAAAGGACAATGCCAGTTACCACTAAAGCAGTGAAGGAAGACCCCTCCCCAGACAGAAAAAATGTTGAGGCAGGAGAAAATTCAAACACAATGCAAATAATTAAATCACAACAGTATCTGTTGCTTGTTAAACCAATCAACAGAACAAATAGACACAGAAACTAACCAGATTTCTCAACCAGGATTCTTTTCAGGAAGAGAGATTAACCTTTTTCCTTCTAAAAAAAGCTGAATAGGGATAATTATCCCGTCAATAAACACAGGATTAAACATCGCCAAGGACAGAATTAAACTTCACCAAAAATCAGTTTTGGACCAAAACTCAGAAAGATTATGTAAACTCACATTTTAATGTCAATCTTTCTAGCTAGCCAAGAAGCCTTGCTGAATGTGGGCATCTTAAATCTTAGTTCCTTGTCATTAAAGCTTCTTCCTGCAGCTCTGCTTATTATTCAATTACTTCTTCAAAATGCTAACTCCAACAAGAGAGTATTCCTCCCATCAGCTGTGTAAAAAACTTAGAATAACCCTTCCCCTTTAAGAAAGTCAAACTGTCAGGTTTCAAGTGAAATGCCTACATATATGTCAATTTCAGGCTGGACACAAGCAAAGTACCAGCAAAGGAGAAAAAGAAAGCCGTAGAGAAGCTCCGGAGAAAGTAAGCCTAGTCCTTCCAAGAATGTAATAAGGGTTAATGGAGAGGCAGTTTCACAACACTAGAATGTAAGGAATGTCTTCCTTGCAGGACTAGGCCTGTAAAGTGGGAAAAAACAAAAGGAGATTTCTTCTAATAACCATTTCTGCAAACTGCTTAGAAAGTTAACAACAGGTTCTTGCAAATAGGTGCAAACCAGTAGAATCCCACCCCTGCTTCTGTCCATCAAAACTTTGAGTATAACTGAATTGAAGTTTTAAACAATCAGGGGAAACAAGTCCATGGACTCGTTGAGAACCCGGGATGGTGATAAACCTTTTTTTTTAAAGTAAGGTCTTAATAAATCTAAGAAATGTTTTGTAAGAATTTATAAAGCCCCAAAAGAACAAACCTTGTTTGTTTGTTGGGAAAACTTCATATGGCATATCTTTGAGAGAAGATCAGGGCTCCCATTCAAGTTCACTCTATGAGGAAGTCAGATTCACTTAAGAACCATGGTACAAACTTAACAACTGCAGTGATTCATTTAACATCTGTGGCAAGAAATGTTGTAAAATGGGGCAAAACCCTCTTAATTAAGAACTGAATTCTATTAAGTACCAGACCTGCCAACCCCTGATAAAGGAAAATCTGGAGACCCATGAAAAAAAATGTGGAGATTCTATAAAAAATAGTGAGATTCACGGTCATGTGAATAACTAACCAATCAGAGCGTGTTATATCCGGTGGTAGAAAAAGCAAAATGGAGGCGCCCAGAGTAAAAAGAAATGTGCTGTATGTATATATGACTGTATGGTAATATCGATATTGTGTGATCTGAGAAGTGGCATCATGTCGTTTGTGTATCAGATTTATGCGTGTATAAGCCGACCCCCAAATTTTGAAAAAAAAAAAAAGCGTTTTAAATTTGGCGTGAGATTGAGAGCCTTGTCGTGAGACCATGAGACATGACAAAAAAATCGTGATACGGCAGAACTGTGAGAGTTGGCAGGGCTGAAGTACTCAGAATATGAAAGGTGATATTCATAATTCTGCTGTGAGTTTGCAATAAGCATTTTACTGTTTATGTTTCTATCATTGTGATGATTCCAGAATTTTACCTGTTTACTTCCACAAAATTACTTGTGTATTTTCAGCATATAGAAATACAATATTTTTGTTATTAAAGCTTCCAAATCAAAACTGGAAAAATCTGGATGATCATTAAATGGAAGCAAAATGCGTCAGTAATTCTCTTACAGAGCAAAATAGGAGTTTATAGGTTTTTTATTATATATGTTTTATATATATGTTTGTGTATATGTAGCTTTCATAAATATCTTAATTCTCTTTCAAAAATTAACAAGGTATCATGTAACGTAATTCTCAACAAGCTTATTTCTTAAAAAGTCATATAACACCAACTTGGGTTTTTGACTCGGTTTTATTGCAAAATTAATGGGATAATTTTCCTTAATTTTGAAGTGATTGGGAGAAAAATGGTGATGATTAGATTCTTATTTCAATAGTCTTATGATATATTTTCATTTAAACTATCTCCCTCCCTTCCTCATATTAATACACTCATACAATTGAAACTACAAAATTCAGTTTGAACTGTGAATTGGCAAAAGGGCAGTAGAACAGATTGGTCTTAATTGGGGCAAATTCAAACCTCATTTCAGAAATAGTCCTTAAATAAAATACTAATTAATTAAATAAATAAATACTAAATAAAATACCAATTTCATTTCAGCTTTGGTCCACCTATTATCTTTTTCTTCTGCATAGAATTGGACAAAATTGTTAGGAAAATGACATTTTAGAATGAGGACATCCACCCCTTCCAAATTTAGTCAAATAGGTTGTAGGATTAATATGATCAAGAGGGATGTTATGTAATTTAATTGTATGCCAATTTTACCACAATATTCAGATTAATTTTTCCCAATAAGTTGATACTGAGCCAAGTACAGACATATGATAGAGATGGGTGATACTACCCCTTTATTTTAAAGACTTTCATTTTTATACGAGGTTGCATAGTAGGAAGGAATATTTTGACATTCTTGAGCTGTGCATTTTGTTAATAAAGCTGAAATTTCAGCTTCCATACCTAGAGTAAAGCCCATAAAATAGTGAATTAGGGATACCCCAAATGCAAGGAAAGACAAAATAAAATAGTTGCTCTATCATGTATACTTGAGGATCATGAGAATGAAATGCTTTTATTTTTGACAGAGTGATTTTTATCAATGCAAACACCTGCTAAAGCCCATGTCACACTGCCCAACGGATGCAAAAAGGACACAGCGGACGAGCAAAATGTTCCATCCGTTGTTATCCACTCTCAAAAGGGGCAAAAATTTGCATAACCGGAGCGGATAACATGGACGTGGGGAGGACGCAGGGCGGATGCAAAGCGGATGCGGAACGGAAGCCCAGTGGATGGAAGCGGATGAGAGCGGATGGCGCATCCGCTAGGCTTCCGGGGGGCCTCAGCAAAGCAGACACGGAAGGGATACAGCGGATGTACAGCAGATGCACAGCGGATGAAGCGGATGCAGAGCGGATGCAGAGTGGATACACAGCGGAAGCCTAATGGATGCCTGGCGTTAATTGCGCATGCGGGGAGGATGCATTGCATCAGTCCCGCGGATATAACGGAAGCAGCTCGGAAGCAGGTCGCCATTCAGAGGAAAGACCTGCTGCCGGACGGATTAGCTGCCTTGCCTGCCCTGCCTGCATGTCTGCCTGCCAGCCTTGCTGCCAGCCTTGCTACCAGCCTTGCTGTCAGCCTCCCTGCCAGCCTTGCTGCCAGCCTGCCTGCAAGCCTTGCTGCCAGCCAGTCTGCCTGCCAGCCTTAGTGCCTGCCTCCCTGCCAGCCTTGGTGCCTGCCTTGGTGCCAGCCTTCCTGCCAGTCTTGGTGCCTGCCTGCCTGCCTGCCTGCCTGCCAGCCTTCCTGCCAGCCTTGGTGCCTGCCTCCCTGCCAGCCTTGGTGCCTGCCTTGGTGTCAGCCTCCCTTGCCAGCCTTCTTGCCAGCCTTGGTTCCTGACAGCCTCCCTGCCAGCCAGCAACCCCACAACCATGTGGAAGCACAGCAAGCCTCAGCCATCTGCTGCCAGCCCTGGCAAGAGGGACAGGGCTACCATCCCACCCCCAGGCCCTCACTCTGGTTCTGCTGGGGCTTCTGCAGCACGGGCTCGCTCTTCTGGGGCTGGGGCTTCTGCTGCTTCTGCTTCTGGAGGAGCTGATGACAAGCACTCCAGCACCAGCCACCTCCACAGCACCTGCACCCTTCACCCCTGAGACTGAGTGACCAAGAGGAGTGCCAGAGACTCATTTTTGTCTTATAGCTTGTTGTTAATAAAGTCTATTTTTGATTCACACACTTGCTTCATTTCTTTTTTTTTAATAAAGTCTTGGTGGAAACTTAGAAATGGTTTAAGTCTTTGCATGCTTGTGGGATGGGTTAAGATAGCTGTGGGATGGGTTGAGATAGTTGTGGTATGGGCAGGGATACCTGTGGGATGGGTAATAGTTGTGGGATGGGCAGGGATACCTTTGGGATGGGTAATAGCTTTGGGATGGGCAGGGATACCTTTCGGATGGGTAATAGCTGTGGGATAGATAAACCTCCAGTGCAAGCATAGTGGGACTGTATGGTCCACCCTCCCAGGTGCCACACCTACGGCCCTTTATTATCAATAATGATGTAATAATTATCCACACATGTCAACATAAACACAACTCTTTATTAAACTCTGTTCATTGTAGGACAACCAAACATACATGGCCCAATCTCATCCGTGTGATGAGACAGGCTGAAGGAAGCATCCATTAAGCATCTACCATCCTGTCTTGCCACTCCACTGCTCCAGCATCTCAGGAGGTTGCGCTGCTTCTTTGCTTCATTTGAGGCTCTTTTGGGGCCTTGCACATCCTCAGTGTAGATCAGGTTTCGCCCTTGCCTCCATTCCCCAGGCTCCATGTCCCCATTGCCTTGCTGGAGGTCCACGAGCCTGTTCTGCAAGATTGGATCGCAGGTGCGCATGAGATTGTGCAGGATGCAGCAAGCTTCCATGATCCTCCTCACGGTCTCTGGGCAATGCTGCATGGTGGTGAGAAGTACCTGGAACCTGTTGGCCAGGATGCCAAAGGCATTCTCCATCACCTGCCTTGCCCTGGACAGCCTGTAGTTGAAGATCCTCTCTTCACGGGGGAGGAGTCTGGAAGTGTAGGGCTTCATGAGGTAGGTTGTGAGGGAGAAGGCGTCATCCCCCATGATGAAGTAGGGCACATCTTGTGTGTCGTTGGGCAGGGGTTCTGGATCTGGGAAGCCCACGATGAGGTGGCCTTCCAGCTCCTCCTTGAGGTGACTTGCATTGTATACCTAGGCATCTGAAGATGAGCCGTTGCCTGAAGCATCGATGTACATGAACTTGTAGTCAGCATCGACCATGGTGAAGAGGATGATGCTGAAGAAGCCCTTGGAGTTGAAATAAGTGGACCCCAACTTGGCTGGAGCTTTGCAGGCCATGTGCTTGCCATCTATGGCTCCAACGGTGTATGGTAAGTTCCACTTCTGATACCACTGCTCTGTAACTTTCTTCCATCCTTCTTCAGTGGAGGGGTACTGGAGGAGCTCCTCCTTGTATTCTTCGATGATGCCCTGCACCACTTCTCTGACCACAATGCTGATGGTGTTGGATGGCACCCTCCAGCCGTACTACATGCTCCTGTAGGAGGTCTCTGAGGCCCGGTGGTGCAGAGTGAGTGCCACCTTGAGCCCAGGTTCCAGGCTGGGCTGGAAGCTGGTGTTTGCCTTGGTCAACCTGGGTGTCAGCCGCTGCACAACTTTGTCAAACATGGCTGGAGGCATCCTCATGAAGTTCTGGAACGCCCGAGTGTCTTAGTTCCTGAGCTCCACCATCAGCTTGTTGTACAGTCCGTCCTCTGCTCTTCTGGTGAACCATCTTCGGATCCAGACTCTTTTTGGCTGCCTCTTTTTCTTCTCACAGTAGAATTCACAGAGCCTGCAGATGGCTTCGCACTGTTGCAGAACGATGGTGGCTACCGAAAGGACTTTGTTACAATCCACGGTGGACATGACTGGATGCTGTGGAAGAGGAAGAGCCAGATGAAGGCTGCAGAGGTCTGCACCACTAGGCTGCTGTTCTGAAAGTGAGATGCAGGCGAGTTGCTCCCCCTTTTTATAGGCAGTATAGGTTTTCTGCTAGGCATCCTCTAGGCATCCTCTAGGCATCCTCTAGACATCCTTAATGTCCGAGATAGGTCCCCTCTGCGAATGTTTTTTCCGTTTTAAACGCTTTGTTTCCGTGCTGCATCCGTTCTGCATCCATTCTGCATCCGTTCTGCGTCCATTCCACTTCCTCCCTGCGTCCGGGTGGATGGAGTCCCGCGGATGCGTAGCGGACGCCTAGCGGATATAGCGGATGAGTAACAGATGCGTAACGGATGCATAGTGGATGCAGAATGGACGAACTGGATACATTTTCCGCGCAAAAGTTTTGGGCAGCCCAAAACTTTTGGAGCGGATGAAAGGTCCATAAACGGATGCTGGACGGATAGAGAGGAAGACAAACGGAGGCATTGAGTACATCGCGTTTTCAAACGGATGGCAAGGTTTTTTGTCCGTTTTACATCCTCTTTGCATCCGTTGGTTCAGTGTGACATGGGCTTAAGATAACCTACTTTAGTTCAGTTCTTAAGGTATAAAGTAGCAGTGCTAGAAAACACTACCTCATTTTGTGTTGCTTGGATCCTTACAGGATGAGAGCTCCAAAAGATTGTATAATTTGATTTGAACAAGTGAAAGTATCAGATTAAAACAATGTGTATTTTAATGTCTCCCAGTACTTTTCTGCACTCATTTTCCAGAAACAATATATATGGAACATCTTCTAAAATCTGTGTTTACAACTCTATTAGCACAAGACTCCAGGGCAACCAAGTAATATGACAGGTTTGAAGGTTCTCTCTTTTATCTTTGCACATTTTCTGATAAGATGAAATAAAATACCTTGAAATTTGCCCAACATTTTAACATTGGGGCTAATTCAATCAAACCCCCTAACTATTTCAATCATAGACCAGCATCAGGTAGTATAAAACTGTAAAATTTACAACCGGTAATTTTTAAATCCTAGATGGTAAAATAGAGCAAAAGAAAAAAACACACACACACACAGAGAGAGCTAAAGTATTAGCAGTACTATCGCTAATATCAGCAATTACTATATATTAATACTAAAATTATATAGAAGAAAAATGATTCAACACAGAATATAAAATGGTGTAAACATGAATAAATGCATGAATAACAACTGAAAAAAGAAAGCTATGATTATAATAAGCAATCTGAGCTGTAAAAACACATAAAACTTAGCATTATGAGCACAGAACTATGAAAATTATAGCTGAGCTTAGCTTAAAGAAAGATTAGCTATATATCATAGATGGAATGGAAAGCAAACTCAGCATTTCTGCTTTCAGCCAGTTTCCTGCTTTAATATTACTACTTCTTCAGCTTTTCTCTGCATTGCATCTACCAGTTTAAATGTCTGTTTACACCATTGACAAGTGCATAATGGAAGAATAAAGACTGCAGCAATATAACTAACATTTTGTTGTTTCATTGTGAGATTTATATCCCAGATCTCCATTTTAAACTACCCATCATAGCATCTTCTCTATTTTTCCCCATTATAACAACCCTATCAGGGATGGGATGCTACCAGTTCAGCCCAGTTGTATAGAACCTGTAGCTGCGAAGAGCAGCTGACACTGAACCCATTTGGTGTTTGGCCTACCTGCCTGCCTGGCCTCTAGGCTGTCTTTTATTCCCTGCTTTTCCCTCCTCAGCTGCTTTGCGCGGCACAGCTGAGGTTGCAAAAGTAGGAAACAAGAGAACTTTCAAATGCTGTGCACTGGAGCGCAGCACTTGTTAGCTATCCAGGCAGCACAGCTGATGATTTCTTGCAAATGCTGCACATATGATTGTCCCCAGTTCGGAGAACCAGAAAATCTCTCCACTGCCTGGTCCCTCCCCTCCCCATCCACTCACTCCTTACCTGGCATGCGAGCCATCCAACTTGCCTGGTTTGGTAAGTCAATATCCCCCCCCCCCGACCATTAGATGTTCTGCTCTGCCAGGAGATTTAGATTAGCTAGAAAGCAGGAAATCCTTGGATTTCTTGCTTTCTAGCTTATCTAAAAACAGAGCCAAACCTTCCTTAGGATAGAAGGTTTTCAGTGCAGAATCAGGTAGCCAATTGCAGATAGAAAGGTCTCTAAATTAACCTGTGATTCTATGAGCAGCTCAATCTGCCTGCCTGCTTTGGAGTAAAAGTTGCTCTTTTTTGAATAAAAAAATTCAATATTTACATACATGGTGTGTTGCGAGTTAGTTTGCTTGCAAGCAAATTTTATGTGACAGACTCAGATAGCTGATTGCAGATAGATAGATCTCTAAGTGAATATGTGATTCTGTGAGCAACTCAATCTGCCTGCCTGCTTTGCCTGCTTTGGGGTAAAAGTTGCTCTTTTTTAAATAAAAAAAATCAATAGTTACATAAATATTTATAATATTTACATACAAGCCATGCCCAAGCAGTCACATGACCACCAAGCCACACCCACAAATTATGCCAAACCAACAGAACCTGTTGTTAAGAAATTTGAATCCCACCTCTGAACCCTATGAGATAGTTTGGGAGGAGAGATAGTGACTGGCTTATTTTTATGAACTTTTATGGTTGTGCCTGAACTGCTCAGGTCCTGGTTACTTCAAAACCAAGATGTTCTTACAGTTTATGTATAACCAATCTGTTTTTCTTACTCTTCAGGCAAGCAAGTGATTTGGGCAATAAAATCCAGGGAATCCTATTGTTATATATTTATTATATCTTGCCTATTCTGTTCAGAACTGCTTCAGGAATTGGCTATATCTAGTCTAGTGAAAAGAAGAACTAGGGGTAACATGATAACAGTGTTCCAATATTTGAGGGACAAAGAGTTGGACTAGAAGACCTCCAAGGTCCCTTCCAACTCTGTTATTTTGTTTGTTCTGTTCTGTTTTATTCTGTTGTAATGTAAGCATAAAACTATTGCTGGTTTCATTCTCCAATTCTATCATATACTGGTTAGAATTAGACTGGATTCCACTTATAAAAAACTGAGATACTCGTGTTTTGTAGTTGCATGATTCTGCCACTTCATTTTGATATCAATATTATAAGTATTATAAAATATGCATTGTACTAAATGCTAATAAAATATGAAATATATTCCCAAATGGGCATGTTTCTGTTTTTAAACAGTTGATATTCCAGCTGCCTCCCATCAATGACCTCAAAGTATGTAGCAGCACTAGACTTTTGGAGGTTTGGCTTTTTCTTCTTTGGGTTAAATGGATTATTGATGAGCTATAGGATGACTACATCATTTGGAGGCTTCATAGAATTGCTGTAATGAACCATGTACGCTGCATATTAAAGCTTGTAATGTTCAATGTCCATGGTTCATTAGCACAATTTTGTGTGGACACAGCCTTTCCATGCCTGTGTGATGCAAATTTCCCACACTTAGTGTCTTTTTCAAACAGTATTGGTCTTTCTCAACATTAGCAGTTTCAAAATGTGTGGATTTCAGCTCCCAGAATGAATCATTGATCCCAGAATGAATTCAGATCCCAGCTGGCATGTCTGGGAGTTGAAGTTCATGTACATTTTAAGGTTGCTAAAGTTGAGAAACTGTTCTATATCACGCAGGGTTTTAATGTCTGCTTGAGAGAAGGCTGCTTGCAAATATGTATTTCTGAATCATCCTTGCTTAACACAAATTAGAATTGTTAATAATCCACATTTCTGAGGCAAATTATGCCTATAGCTCTATAGTGCCTCTGAAATATCATGTTAGATTGGTTCCCAGCGGATTAGGTCATACATATTAGACTTCATGGGATCTTTGAAACAGCAAGGACAGGTTTGAAGGAATGTATAGGATGACATATTATAATAAGGCAGAATGGCAACTAAATCATCTGAACATGCCAGCTACAGAACTATTTTATCTTCTTGCTTAAATAATGTTAGAAGACTGATGTATTTAAGTTGGGGGAAAGGAGACTTTCAATCAGGATTTCAGACTTTCCTTTCAGCAGTAGTTTCTCCTTCTTCTCCTCCTCCTCCTCCTCCTCCTTCTCCTTCCCCTTCCCCTCCTCCTCCTCCTCCTGAACAAATCACTTGCTGTTATTTAAACATGGCCTTAATTTCTCCTGAAAAAACATATTCTAACAATATTATAAATAGAAACATGCAATTAACATTTTCATCTTGCCCATTTGATTCAAAATATGGTGACTGACCAAACCAGGTGTTTCCATTTCCAATTCCATCCTGGCAGGCTGCACTTATAGCATTTTACTTACAGTAGAGTGTTTGGCCAATACTTGGGATGGTGCTATATTAATCCTGTGTGATTAAACATTAAAGCGTTAGTACAGGTAATCCTTAATTTACAACTGGCTTTAAATTGATAGGCCTCTCTCAGTGTACTTATGACTCAGGTCCGAGGTTGCAGTGTCTTGGAGTCAAGTGGACCATGTTGTAGGAATATGGGAATGTTCTTTATTGGCCAAGTGTGATTGAACACAAGGAATTGTCCAGGGCATAAGCTCTCAGTGTACATACTAACAACAAAGTGATTTTATAGATCATAAACCATAAGATACAATCATAAATCATAAGATATAAACATGTGATAAATCAAAGGATATTAGTAGGAGAAGGCAGAAGAAAAGATAAGAAGATGAGACCGATGAGAAGATGAAAAGGATAATAGCAGTACAGTCCTACTACATGGGTAAATATCTTTAGACATGAGACGGTGCTTGGGAGTTAGATGTTCATAGACTGATGGTTTGGGAGGAAAAACTATCATTGTGTCTAGTTGTTTTGGCATGCAATGCCTATAACTGTGTCTGAGGGGAGATTTTCCTCAATCATTATATGATGTTTTTGTTAAAAACTGCCATTTAGTTCTGTTTTTCAACAAAGACAATGCACAGCAATCCATTGATTCACTTGATGATTATGGCATCATTTTATGTAAAAATGGGTTATTTTGTAACATATTTTATAATTGTCACAATTTATAACCATGACATGAAAGCTACATTATGATAATAACACTCAGGCTGCAAGCTTATCAAGGAGAGATCCAACCTAGAACCTAGACATTTCCTAACAGTGAAACAATTAACCAATGAAACAGCTCGCCTTCAGGAGTTGTGGGTGCTCCATTACTGGATCTTTTAAGAAGTGACTAGACATCCATTTGTCTGAAATGGTACATAGCTGTAATGGCGAACCTATGGCACATGTGCTGAGCCATCGCCCATTCTTCTGGGTTCCAGTGTATGCAGGCGCACTGGCCAGCTGGTCTTCACACACGTGAGAGCACCGGAAACTGGAAGAACACTCCCTAGCACACATGCACATGCCAGACAGCTCATCTTCATGCATGCATACGTGTTAGACACTGGAAGACCAGGTGGCCGGTGCTGAGTTTCCAGTTTCCAGCACTCCCGCACACGCTGGAGATCTGGTCTTCTGGTTTCCGGTGCGCAAATGTGCACTCCCATTTTGGCACTCAGTGCCGAAAGGTTCGCCACCACTGGTATAAAGTTTCCTACTTAAGCAGGGGACTGGACTAGAAGACTTTCAATGTTCCTTCTAACTATGATGATGATAATGTTCTGTATCTCAGGGGAGAAATCAATGATGACAGACAGGCAGGAGGTATTTATTTATTTATTTATTTATTTATTTATTTATTTATTTATTTATTTATTTATTTATTTAT
>BLBF01000322.1:23844-39730 GCA_015471245.1 Laticauda colubrina
TATTTATTTATTTATTTATTTATTTATTTATTTATTTATTTATTTATGTCTTCCCTAGAATTCAATGATAGATTGAATGATGACAGACTGATAGATGGTAGATGATAGATAGATAAGAGAGAAAAGTTCTGAGGTTCTCATTTTGGATGCAGGGAACTAATACTATGCCTTATAAAAATGCCAAAACTATTTCTAATGTTATATTAACAACTCCTTACCAAATCTCCTACTTTGTAGAACTTTGTATTCTAGTCCTTCAAAAGAGTTATAAATGACTCCTACTATCTGTTGCAGAAAATAAAATACTACAAAGATTGTGTTACAGGTTTTGAAATCAATTTGCATGCTGTCCTTGTTTAAAAAAAAACATATTGGGGATTTAGGATCTAACCAGCTAATCCACTTAAGACTTATTTAATTATCTCTGTGCTCTGTTTTATAAATCTCCATGAACTACTTATACAAAACTGATACCTTCTCATTGCCCAGTGCAGTATAACACTTGCACACAATTTAATCAAGAGGAAAATTAATGCAAAAAATAGCAAGAAAAATTACACTGCCTATATGGTAGCAATTTTCCCCATTCACAGCTAATAATGTGATATAGATGAATGGCATCTTACATAATAAAAATCTAGTTCCATTATGTTTCTAGAGGAAACATGTGGAAGAAAAGTTTTAAGCATCTATATCATTTCATTTGAAAAGTCCACCTGCCTCATGCATGATTGCACTATAGAAACTTGACTCACTATTTTATAAAAGATTTGGTAATTCATAAATGCTAAATACTTTCCTTAAAAAAAAACAAGTTGATATCCATCTAAGCAACACAATACTAAATGTATCCAAGTTTCATTTAAATGAGTGGACTGAAAACATCCACAATGTTCACTATTTAATTTAAATCTATGATTGTAGTCCGTGATATGCAGGCTGTCTGGCTTTATATGCTTCTTTAGCTGTCTTCTTAGGTCCAAGATACTGTACAATCCCCACTTATGCAGGAATTTTTATCATCATCATCAAGATCATCATCATCATCATCATCATCATCATTTTTCTAAGCACAGGAAACAGAAAAAGCCACAAAACTGAAGGCTATTACTGAGAAGGCGCACGGGTTTTTAATTTTTTGAGGACTTTTCTTCATATGGATAGAAAAATGTATAACTTGTAATAAAATGTAATAATTATTTTGATGTTGCCTGTCTTTCAATATTATTCTGAACACCTTTTCAATTTTATCCCTACTAACATAGTGGTCTCTTCAATTGTAACAGCCTACTGCCTGTATTCCAGTTGTGAGTTTGAATTTGCAGATGTAAACTTGGAAAGTATTTGAAAAGCCACCCAAATCTTTTTCAGCACCAATAAAGAGTCATTAGATCTGTTTTCTTCCACCTAAACCTCAAGGCATAGTCTTTGCAAGTAAGATCTTGATTAGTGGTGATTATATTAGCACATCTCCCCTCTCTGTAAATGACTTCTATTCCCCATTAAACAAGTCATCATTTATTCCTTTCTTGTCTGTGGTAGTCTCTTTTCCCAAGATTTTCTCCTCCTCATGCTTCATGAACTACTGCTTCTCACTGACATACACAAGTGTAGAAAAGACTGATCACTTGGTAGTGAATGTTCATCATGTCATTGATTCATTGTGTGTCTGTTTTAGGTACTCCCCTTAACTAAGCATTAAATAGATGACTTCTGTATAATGGAGTTATCTTCTATCTGAATTCTCTCACCCATCTGTGAATGACAGCTATGAAGGGCATCTAGTATACATTCAGTCAATGTGATGCTTCATAAATTAAACTTGCAGGCCTGAATCATTAGTAGGGATAGGTTAAAAAAAACCAGAAGCCATTGGTAGTATTCATCCTGCTATAATTTGGCTCAAAAACAGCACTCCAAAAGGGTTTGTAGTAACAGGTAAACTGCAAAAAAGAATTATATTTGGAAGAGATGCATAAAAATGTGCATATCATGGAAATCTTGATGATTTGTGAATTTGTTTCAATTTGCAGGAAATTTGATGGCACACCCTAATACAGGAACATGTGCCATATATTGAGTTTGTAGCTGTGTTTGTTACAAAATTAGTATCAAACACTTTTGATTTTTATAAACATTTCATTTTGGGATGAGATTTTAGAAAACAAAGAACACCTGCCATTGTGGCAACTGGTGGTAGCATCACTAATCAAATAGTTGCTGCATAATAAACATTATCATTTCATGAGACAGATTAATTATTTTTCTGAGATAATACATTGTTTCATAAGCAATATAAAGTTGAAATGATATGTGAATAAAGGATAAATCACAAAATAGGATAATTAAATAAGTTAGGTATTGACTAATAGCCACTAAATAATATACTTCAAGTGACTGTTTTTAGAGAAATGCATATATAATAAATTATATGATTTCAGTCACTTGGTAAATAACTGTAATGACTGCATAGAGCTTATAAGCTCTTTAAAAGAACATTTCTCTAAAAGCAGCTCATTGGAAGATTAGGGGTTTTCTAAGAGTAGTAAAGTAAATCATTATTTTATTCTGTTTTATTTCTTTATGAAATGGTTTTCATAGTTTAAAGAGCACTTAGTTCTTATTATTTTGTTCTAGAGTACACACATGCAAAAAGAATTATGACATACTATTAATCAGAGTTAAAAAAAAACAAGAAATAGAAATCTAATTTAAGTCATGAATTTTAGCTTCAAAGCCTGTTGTTTGATGCTGTGAAACTTCTTAAAATGGATGTTGGCACCAGATCTATTTCCAATTAAGGACCCTTGAGGAAAAGAACAATCAGGTTTTTTTTTTTTTTTTAAGGAACTCAGATTTAGCTAGCAGGAGACAGAGACAGAAGTTCCTTTAGCATTCTGTGAAGAGTAATTTTGAGAGTGACAGATTATCTCTCAGCAGTCTTGAAGATACCAAAACAATACAGCACTACCTGATGAAGATCACATAAAAGAGCTTCTATTAAATGATGACCATGCTACTCAGCTTAAGAATTAGTAGGGCCTGATTCAGACACTTCCAAAGAGGTGCATGAAAAATAGTCTGGACATTTATCATTCTAAGAATTGGTATAAGGAATTGCTTCTTCTAACCTCAAGGATCCTTTCAGGGGTCAGAAATTCTGCCAGATACAAACTCACACTTCAGCTTGAGAAGTTAAATCACTACCCTGTTTTTCCAACAATACGGCCTCCCCCAATAGGAAGTCCCAGCATGTTTTATAGGCATGAAATGAAATTAAGACCCTCCCCCCCAAATTAAGGCATGTGAAATGGGGGGAATGGTGGGGGGGGGGGCTTGCCGTTAGGAAGTACTTTTGTTGCACACCCAGATATGCTGCCTGCGTTGACCCTGATACGAAGTGCCCCACCAATGCCGAGGTCAACATCCAAGCTGTCATCGCCCACCTGCCAGAAGATGCAAGGGGGGGGGGGGTTAAGTCACCCCCGAAAAGACGACCTAGCCATTTTTTCGGGGCTCAAAAAAAAATAAGACCTGGCCTTATTATATGAGAAACACAGTAATTAATTCACTGGATTAAAATGTCAGACTCAGCATAGAACTAGAAATTACAGCAGACCAGGGAGTCTGGCTTCAAACAGCAGCACTGTATTTTTCTTTGCTTTCTTCTCCTTAACATTTAGTGATATTTAACATGTGACATGTTTAAGATGTGACATTATTACTACTTTTCAAGTTTTCCTGCTCAATTTTATTTTTTAGACTGTTATCTATCTGCAGGTAAAGCAAGCTCACAGTATGACAGAACATTGTCACACAGAGAGTATTCTTCTGTAGGAATCTAAATGCTCTAAATTCTGCCATTTAGAGCAGAACTTGTATGATTAACTATATCCAATATTTCAAGAACATGATCCCAAGTGTACCAAGTTAAATGTGGTGAGGCAATTTTACCAACTGATTGGGTAGTGAAATATACTATCATTAGAAAATCATACTAAAATAGGAATGCCAGACTGCAAGCTTTATTATATTTTAGGGCAGTATGTGGGTATATTAGGTAAAAATGGATTTTGGGTAACAAAACATGAACCCATTACTCAATTAAGGTAAAGGTAAAGGTTCCCTTCACAAATATATGCTAGTTGTTTTGGGCTAGTTGTTCTGGCTAGTTGTTAGGGGGTGATGTTCATCTCCATTACAAAGCTGAAGAGCCAGTGCTGTCCGGAGACGCCTCTGTGGTCATCTGGCTGCATGATTAAACACTGAAGGGGTACAGAACACTGTTACCTTCCCACCAAAGTGATCCCTATTTTTCTACTTGCATTTTTACATACTTTTGAACTGCTAGGTTTGAACTGCTAAGTTGGCAGAAGCTGGGACAAGTTAACGGGAGCTCATTCATTACTCAATTGGGGACATTTAAATTATCTTAAACTGTTTTACCTATATCGGGTTAAAAAAGGTCTTTCTGATCAATAATTTTGATAATGATGGAAAAAAATTGGTAAACATTGCTTTAGGATCTCAAAATCATATTTTGTATTTCCAGAATTGTGGAATCTCCCAGAGTTCCAATTCAGTATTCTTGCCCATACTAACCCACTGCACATTTTATTTATTTACAGTTGCTGACCTCTGTGAAAGTTGGATACGCTCATTTTAAGTACATTTCCCAAAGAAGCAGTGAATTCCTGCCTCAGGCCTACAAACACTTGAGACTCTTTATTACTAACTAGATCCACTGGCAGAGAAAACAAGGACATTCACCTGAAGACAATCAGAGATGCTATGTCTGTCCTACTCAGCATATTATGGATAAAGATGACATTCAGTCAAACTTGACTACTGATAATTGTGTTTATTAAGTAGTTGTCAGGGGCTTTTCCAGGATTTTTTTAAAAAAAACTTCCTCAGTATAGATACTGGATAATGATAGAAGTGGTAGTGAAAGAAATATTAACCTTTTATCTGGAATAGTTTTCTTGATATTCAAAATGAAGAGTACTTATAACAAAGATCAAGGTCAAGGTATATTTTAAAGAAAATTACTACACTTCAGCTGTTGGTAAATGCTGTTCATTTTTTCTTTAGTTTAAATAGAGTCTGCAGTCTCTTTTTCTGTCTGATATGGATGCAGCATAAGGATGCTCAGCATGATGGCAGTAACCACTTTCAAATGTCAGTAAGCAAACCTAACTCATTCACAGATGACAAGAGCTGGGCACTGTGGTCTGCTCTGTCAAACTCTAGATAGGCTGTTTTGGCAATGTCAGTCAAAAGTTTGTCAATAACAAGTCCCTATCATTCATCTGTGGAATCATCCTGAATTTCACTTTGAAGTGGAACCCCTTATGGCTTCATGATGCACATTTATATTCCTTCTAGATAATACTGCATTGCCTTCACTTCTTTCACTGCTAATCGCTACTGACATTTCTATGTAGTGCTAAATGTGGATGAACTTGTTTTGTAATAGTAAATTGCTGGCCATGAATAGCTAGCAAAGAATACAAGCAGTAACCCACCTTGACTTTCTTTCTCTGTCAACAAGTTGTTCAAGGGATTGACAGCATGCAAAAGTCATTGCTGAGAGTGAATACTTGATTTGGTGGTCGTGCTCCTCAGAACATGCATGCATTTTGCTCTGTGGAGCTAAAATAAAAGACAAACCACTGGTGAGGAATGTTCTATAAGTTCATGAATGATTTTATTGCCAATGGAAAAAAAGATAAGAAAGGAATGCCTTTCAAGTTGCATTTACCTGGTTTTGTTCTCATACATTTGATTCTTTGAGCTATTCAGCATTTTATTTTTCCTCCAGAAACTCAAATACTCCCAGCAGGAAAAAAAAAAGACTATTCACATAGCTTTGGATAAAGTCAAAAGCTAAAGAGCCTCTCTTGGTGGATTCTTAGATAGAAACAGAAGACAAAATGGAGCTGGAGTCCCAGAAGGTGCCTGTGAAAACACAGTGGTCCACAATGGCAGAGGAGTAATTTCCAAAGCTACTATGGAGAACGCAGCAGCATATGTTAGGGCATTAGCTGAACCCTCTCCCTGGGACATCTGGAAAAAAACATCTGAAAAGATTTTCTGAAATACAATGCATGCTTAAAAGAAGGAGCAGAGATTACATGTTGATTCCAAGTAATAGTGAGGATAGGGTCAGAACAATGGATCCAAAGCAGAGGTGGTATTCAGCAGGTTCTGACCAGTTCTGGAGAACCGGTAGCGGAAATTTTGAGTAGTTCAGAGAACTGGCAAATACCATCTCTGACTAGAGATTTTTACAGTAACCTCCCCCTTCCACGCCCACCAAGCCACACCCACAGAACCCGTAGTAAAAAAATGTGAATCCCACCACTGATCCAAAGGTGTCAATTGTATGTCAGAACTGGATAGACAAAAGCCATTCTTATACAGTACATCTTGAGTCTGGGGGCACATCTTTTACATATCCTTTCCCTGCCACACACCCCCAAGCCACACCCACAGAACCAGTAGTAAAGAAATGTGAATCCCACCACTTTGAACAAGAAATTATCTGGGCTATCTCATGATGAATACATTTAGAAAATAAGAAGATAATATTTGCCAGTTGAGTATATTTTGTTTCTCATTCCACATTATTGACTGGGGCCTCTCTTGTCTGATTGTTCCTAGGCAGCATCTCTTCCAAAATCCTTTATACATTTCATTAAAAGACCTAAGAATGGACCACCTCCAGAAAAAACACCCCGGTTGCCTGATAGATGACTCTGTGCACAAAACATTTTCCACGTGCTAAATATTAGATATTGAAAAGACAACATATTTTAACCTCTCCCTTCTGTCTCTAGTGACCTTTGTGGTTTTTTTCTGATCAAATAAAACTTGGGCTGATCAGTTATGACTCATTGTCTTTGTTTGTTTTGCTCCATTTGATGTTTGCCTCTTGTGTTGAAACACATTGCAACCTGTAGACTTAAGAAAGAGCCATATTGGTGCAATGGTTAGAATGCAGTAATGTGGGCTATTTCTGCTGACTGCTGGCTGCAGTTTGGCAGTTCACTTCTCACCAGGCTCAAATCCTTGACTCAGCCTTCCATCCTTCTTAGGTGGGAAAAATGAGGAACCAGACTATTGGAGGCAATATGCTGACTATGCAAAACTGCTTGGAGAGGGCTGTAAAAGCACTGTAAAGCAGTATATAAGTCTAAGTGCTATTGCTATTGCTGTGCTTCAAGATATTGAAACATATAAAAAAGGCATGTTATGGTACTTTGGAGAATAATCTGAATCTTACAGTCTGAATTTCAGCAAAATGTTAAACATTTTGTTTTTTATTGTGATACAGTAGGTCATTAAATATAAGACCATCTGTTCTCAGCTATAAGTTAGCAGATGTTGTAGAATCAATTTTTTTCCTCAGCTTTCTTCACCCAGGAATATATTATGGCTGTCATGCTCACCTTTTACTCCCAGCCATATTCCTTGAATTATGGCTATTATATGGTTTATACTTCATTGCACCTATTCTTTCAAAACCAAACATTGTACATAAGATTATAAATTGCTTTTCTTGTTTGGTCAAGAACAAAGATCTATGTGTTGTTGGCTTTATTCTAATTTTTAATTGAGAAAAAATCACTTTAATTAAACAAAAGCCACTGCAAATTGGTTAATAGCCTGTCATTCTTAATGGTGAAGTAAGTATACTGAGGCTTATTTCAGAATACACAAGTGGATTTAAATTGCTGAGAACATTAAGACAATAGCCAGGTTTGAAGATTGTTGGGACTTTAAAAATCAATAAAGAAAATAAAAAATAAATTTTCCACGAGTTCATGGAATGGAAAGCAGAGAAGTGGTCAAATATAACTTGAAAGATGGAATAGAAATTAGCATTTAAAGATCAGAACCCACAAAATTCAATGGAGCTGCAAAC
This sequence comes from Laticauda colubrina, assembly GCA_015471245.1. Classification (NCBI taxonomy): domain Eukaryota; kingdom Metazoa; phylum Chordata; class Lepidosauria; order Squamata; family Elapidae; genus Laticauda; species Laticauda colubrina. The sequence goes on from BLBF01000322.1 coordinate 31,775, forward strand.
CAAGTCAGTATAAAGTAATGGTTGCAATCATGTTTTGTGTGTGTGTGTGTATGAGAGAGAGAGACACAGAGAGATATGACAGTTGTGATCATGTGATCAAAGCCCAGCATCCTTTTAATATTGAATGTTAATCATCATTGCCTATTTTCAAATTTTAGATATAGTTTTTATGTTTAATTGTCAGCCTTCAAGATCTTCTACTATTGCTTTGCATCTTTCGACTGCCATAAGTAATGGGGGGGGGGGAGGAAGGGAAAGTCTGGGAAGTGAGCTGGAGGTGTTAAATTCTTCTGTTGTGTAAATGGGGGGGGGAGCATACAATAGAGTTAGGTTTCTATTTCTTGCTTAGCTTTCTTTTCTCTGCGCAACTGCAACCCATTATCAAAATATGCCAAGGTCAACAGACAGAGGCCTCATCATCACCTGAAGATGCCCACATGATCATATTCACAACTTCTAATTGGAAGTGTCATCTGAACTATTGGGGGTGGGAACATTTCCATCACTTTGTATATGTGAATTGCGCGCCTAATTTCTCAGATTCAGAATTCTTTGGTTGCTACCACTTCACTTTCAGTAAAAGATGTCTTTTCTCTAAACTAAAGAGTCTAAGTATTTCTTTCCTGGATTTTGAATGGAGCTCCGTCTGATATTTAATATTTTATTTGTATACCATCTAGAGTTCCGCTGGGAGGTAGATGGGCAGTTTCAAGACAGAGGGATAGTTGGGAAGGAAGAGAACTATCAGATTATGAGAACACAAGTGAGAAGTCAGATGAGGAGACCTGAAGTAATTGCAATTTACAAGGACATACATTCAATTTTGCAGGCACTAAGATTGTTGGTTGAGTAGGTACAAAAATAGCCAGGGAAATGATTGAGGCCTAAAAAACAGGCCCCTTGCCAGTCAGTTATGCAGATTTACTATAAGTTTATCAGATATTTATGAACTGAGGACTTGGCAAAACAAGGAAACAACAGCTGAAAACTTAATAGTCGGCCATCAACACCCCAATCAACTGCTAAAAAACCACAGAAAGAGGCACCACATAAATATATGCACAGAATAGTCCAAAGTACACTTTCTGGTGAGAGAGAAGGATGGACTCCTGCACGAGTCCAAAGGTTTAGAAGACTAAACCTCTGGTCATAGTAACCAGGTGTCAGCTCCTATGGGAGGTTGCTGAAACTGGTTCAATAAAAGATTTCACTCATAGTCTTGATGTAGCAATGTGTGTTTAATTTAGCTTCCTCTACCAGCAGCAACAAACGGAAAGCCCAAGTAAAGCCAGTGCTGAGAGTTTCTGCCTCTCAGCACTGTTTATATTTCCCATTCAACCCCCATTAATTAGCTAACATCTGCCCTTAGAAAAACACTCAACATCCATCTACAGTAATCTCACGCATGACCACTCAACCCCCCAAATAACACCTTCCCCCTCTCCGAGTGTTGTCCTTCAACCCCGATCCACCCGATATCCCCTATGTGGAATGCTGACCAGCTGAAATGACATCTCAAAGTATTTCCCGGCTGGTAAAGGAGAAGAGAGGGAAGCGTTGTGCTTAGAGCTTTGCAAAACACCAAACAGCTGATAAGGCATTTTCCCAGCCAGTCGCACCAAAGTGAGGAGAGGCGGTTGCGCCTGGCTTCATCAGCTGCCATCGACATCGACTCGGGACCTTCAAGGTAGGTAGCTCTCCCCCAACCATATCGACGTGTCGGGCTTCATACTGTCGGCAGCGTTGTTGAAGCCCGACACCAGGAGTATAGAACTCTACTTGCAAGGAGTCCATCCATGCAAGGAGTACATAGAACATAGAATAATTGGCTTGAAGGGAGTTTAGTACTTAGAACCAATCCAACTCCCTCCTCAGGTGGGAAACACTAAAACAATTCCAGACAAATGATTGTCCAAAAAGCCTCCAGTGATAGAACACCCACAATTTCTGGAAGTAAACCATAATTAAGTGTTCTCACTGTTAAGAATTTTTTCCATTCCCTCGTATGATTAGAGGTGTGAGATTTCATGTAATATGATCCAGATCAAGCCTTCCACATGGAAATTCTCTGGGGAGATTTGGATCAATCACTCTTCCTCTGATTAAGGTCTTATCACAGGGAAAAATATTAGTGATGGGGAAATGCTAGATATGCCACATGGAGGAATGCTGATAGAGAAATTTAATAAGCAACAAATGAATGAATGAATGACTAAATGAAATGAAATGAATGAATGAATGTCTTTCTTTATCTGGAACCAGAATGCTTCAAAAAAATTTTTATAACCATTACAGAAATGCCCAATTTCTATAAAATTTGCCCTTTCTCCATAGCTTGATACTTCTTTTGTAAAATGTGCCCTTGCCTGCCTCTTTTGACCAAAAATCTGAGAGTAACGAACAAAACTTTCCTTAATATTACAGCCTGTTCTGCTAAAAGACCTCTTCTCTGAAATCCAAAACTTTCATCTGTAAATTATTTTCCATCTGGATTGCTAAGATAGAATTTTCTAGAGATATATAAAACAAATGATGCAATATCTCTTATTGAGAACATTGTAAAAAGGGGAAAATATGTTCACCTTTGCTCCATTTTGCTATAATAAATCACTTAATTTTTTAAAGAGTGAAATCTCCCATCATTTTATACATATACATGTAAAATTTCTTATGTTTAAAGAAGATTTCTTTAACTGTCTACTTCATATTCCTTGGCTCCCTGATCTGATTGTCCTACACACTAAATTAGATGCTTTAGTTAAGAAGAATAATGGGGCTTGTGCTGAATCCTTTGTAATAATCTTATTTCAGAAACAGGTTCTGACCATCTCAGCTCATAGAAGACCTCCTTTCAGATATTACAGGCTGAAAGAACCTATTACTACACTCATCTTTTGGCAAGGACATTTAGTTTCAGGGGACAATACTGTCTTCAATTTAAGAGACACATATACCTTTGCACAAGGGGATGATTCTTTCATTCCTGAAATGTGTGATCAGAAGTGTGCCACATTTCAAGTTTTAGTATAGGTTCTTCAAAACAAGTTTAAAAAGTCACAAATCACAGATAAGTGGGTAAATGTAGCACATTCAGAAAGTATTCAGACCAATGGTGGGATTCAATTTTTTTTTACTACCAGTTCTGTGAATGTGGCAGGGGAAGGATACTGTAAAATCTCCAGTCAGAGGTGGGATTTGCCGGTTCTCTGAACTACTCAAAATTTCTGCTACCAGTTCTCCAGAACTGATCAGAACCTGCTGAAGACTACCTCTGATTCAGACCCTTCACTTTTATCAATTTTGTTAAGCTGCAGCCTGATTCTACAGTGGTTGAAATTCACTAATCTACATGCATTAATCTACACCATAATGACAAAGTAAAAACAGAATTTTAGAAATGCCTGTAAATTTATTGAAGAAAAAACTGAAATATCACATTGCCATAACTATTCAGACCTTTCACTCAGTACTTTGTTGAAGCATCTTTGGCAGCAATTACAGCCTTGAGTCTTTTGGGGTATGATGCAACAAGCATTGTACATCTGGACTGAGAGATTTTCTGCCATTCTTCCTCACAAATCCTCTCAAGCGCAGTCAGATTGGATGATGACCGTCAGTGGACAGCCATTTTCAGGTCGCTCCGAAGATGTTCAATAGGGTTCAATTTGGGCTCTGGCTGGGCCATTCTGGAACATTCACATAGTTATCGCTAAGCCACTCCTCTGTTGTCTTGGCTATGTGCTTAGGATTGTTGTCATGTTCCAATATGAACTTTTGGCCCTGAGTACTGAGCTACTGAGCACCATGGAACAGGTTTTCATTGTGTATATGCCTGTATTTTACTCCATTCAGCTTTTCCTCAACCCTGATCAATCCCTGATGTTAAAAAACACACCACAATATGATGTTGCTACCACTGCTTCACTGTTGGGCTTCAGTGGTGGTTCTCTAAATCTATGTGTGGTTCTGTGTGCAGACGCTTTGCTTTGAAGCCTTCTATAAAGAGGTGTGTGCCTTTCCAAATCATGTCCAATCAATTTAATTTACTGCAGGTAAATTATCCCGTCAAGGGAGTTGTTTCAGGAATGATCAATAGAAATAGAGGACACCAGAGCTAAATTTCATGTGTTGTTGCAGAGTCTGAATACTTATGCCAATGTGATATTTCAGTTTTTTTCTTTTTAATAAATTTACAAACATTTCTAAAATTCTGTTTTTGTTTTGTCATTATGAGGTACTGAGTGTGGATTAATGAGAAAAAGGTGAATTTCAACAACTGTAGAATCAGGCTGCAGCATAACAAAATTTACAAAAGTGAAAGTGAATACTTTCTGAATGCACTGTAGATAAAATACATATCAATGAAATTCTTTCAATGAAAATAAAATAGTTTCTATGGAATAGCCATAAAGAATATTGGATTCTTAGACACAGATTTCTTAAACGAGATAGATTTCTAAAAAGCTGGATCCTAAACACAATGTGGCACAACTCTTCCCTTCCCTGTAGCTCTAGTACATGACAAAACAAGTTGGAATGAGAAAAAGTGGAAATATATTTTTGTGCATAACTGAAAAGTGGAATTTTTAATAGTCTTATTTTAAAAAAATTGCCAAAAGCTAAGACCTTAGCAAATGTCAAAAATACTATTTTATTCATGTCATATATAGCATTTATTAGATACATAGATACTTTGTAGAGTTCTGCACTTGCTGTATAACAATAAGTTATAGAAAATGATGCACGAGTTCAATTTTAGAAACTAGCATTTGGATGAAGCAGAAGGATACTCAATTGGGTATTTTTAAACCAAATACTAGTTATAAAAGGAGGGGGAATAATCCCTTTCTCTTTACTCCTTTAATTAGCAAAATGAAACAGCTGTTGATTTATGAATAGGCTTCAGTAGCTTGGATAAACTGACCTCTGATTTCATTGACATCAATGGGACAAGTGAATCATGATAACCTGAGCCTCATTGATTTTGAGGGGAAGGAAATAAAACTTGCTTAATCTGGGCTTAAAGCTCTTGGGCTTAAAGCCCAAGAGCTGAAACAACTGCATTCTTTGTTTATGGTATAGTGTGAAATGTAATTGATGTTTGATGTTGAGATTGGTTTCTATTGTTCTGATAATGATTTGTCTGTAAGCCATACTGATCCGACAAATTAGCTCACTTGCTATTCATAGAAAGCAAATGGATATTTATCCATTGTTTTCTTAGAGTGTTTTTAGTAAAAAATCTCTTTATTTGCTTAGAGTTTGGTGAGTGGATGGCATACAAATCTCTGTCAATGAAATGTTTAAAAAGAATTCAGCATTCTATTATATTGATTTGTATTTTTCCTTGCTACCCTAATGGCACTCAAATCAGCCTTTAGTGATGCTTACACATCTGTTGCCAAAATGTCTTACTTCCAAGGTGGTCTATTGGATTAGGATGAACATTTTAATGTTCCTTCCTTTATTAGACCTGGCTGAGTTAATTTTTAACCTACAGCAGGACATGCAGTGCAGTGTCAGCCAAACTGCCAAGTACAAAGTCAGCTGAAAACCAATCTATACTTTCCCCTGATTTCCCATTGAGATTTCCGAGAATCTCCTGGGTATATCCAGACAATCGGGCATAGCCAGATCCAGTGATGACCAATTTCAGACTGTAACTTTTCATACCTGCCAACTCCTGATAAAGGAAAATCTGGAGACCCATGAAAAAAAATCTGGAGATTCTATAAAAAATAGTGAGATTCTATTTTTTTCCCAATCAAGATTAAACAAACCCCTTTTCCATCGAGGAAAGTCATTAACAGTTTATTTAAATGTTTTATTTGTCAGTTTATTTAAATGTTTTATTTGTGTTCCCTGTTGTAAGAAGATGCAGCTTTCTTTGATGATTCTAATAGGTCATCACTAGGACAAAACTTATAGCAAGCTGTCATTTCTTCTGGATAAGCCAACTTCATGGCCAAAATGTTAGACAAGGTGCCATCAAGGTGCCATTCTTTTTCTTTTAACATCAGACATGGGTATATTTTAATGAATTTTACTACAGAACTTTACTAAATGCAGAGAAACTGGACACAAAGTTGCATGTGACGATCGCAAACACTAAAGCGGTCACGTGAATAACTAACCAATCAGAGCATGTTATATCCGGTGGTAGAAAAAGAAAAATGGAGGTGCCCAGAGTAAAAAGAAATGTGCTGTATGTATATATGACTGTATGGTAATATCGATATTGCGTGATCTGAGAAGTGGCGTCATGTCGTTTGTGTGAGAATCAGATTTATGCACGTATAAGCCGACCCCCAAATTTGAAAAAAAAAAAGCGTCTTAAATTCACCGTGAGATTGAGGAGCCTCGTCGTGAGACCGTGAGAAATGACAAAAATTCATGAGACTCACGGCAGAACCATGAGAGTTGGCAGGGCTGACTTTGCCTCTCTTCCTCTCTAATTCATTCTTTGGCTCTTGGTTGAACTAGGATTGAACTAGGTGTCAACTCTGCCATCTTCACTATGCATTGCTAAACTTGCTGGCATCTTGTCATAAATGGAAGGAGGGGCAGGGGAAGTTAGGGAAGTTATACTGGTGGTGTGAAGAAGGATGTAAGTGGGGTAGGAGGACATTGACAGGAACCAGAGGTGCTAAGCAGCCAGATTCCATCACCACAAAGGAAAGAATGTGAAACCTCTCCAGGTACATCTACAATCAAAGCAGTTCCCAAAATATCAAACCAAAATGTCATTGGACATTGATGGTCTGGTCGGGGGTGTGTGTAAATAAGGGGATAAATTTGTATCTTTTCATAGGAATATTCAGACCTTGTTTTGCTGCAACCACTGATCCTTAGTAAAAGAACCTATCACTTCAACTAAATGGAGTCGATGGTCTTTCTTTCCTTGGGACTTAGCTGGGACAGGTCTGACACTAGGTTTGAATTCCAATTGTTTTTTTCTGAAAAGAAAAGAAAAGAAAAGTAATGTAAGAGTTGGAAGCAATGGTTCTACTTTTCAGAGTTCATTATTATCTAGAATCATATTAAAAATAAGTAGAATTTAAAGAGCATTCTCCCCTTCCCATCAACTCCTCATTCCTGAGATCCGGTTGGCTCTTTGTAGCTTGTGTATTTACCTATCTTTGTTTTGGTTAGTTTTTCTATGTCTTTCAATTGGGTGGTTTTATTGCATTATTATTTCATTGTGATAAATTGATCAAATAAATAATCTACATGAATTAGGACAAAATTTGTTAAATAAGTAATTTCAATATTTCATTATGACCAAAATACTTGTAACTGAACATCTTACATCATTTTAAACCCATAGATGACTTTTCAGATCCAATTAGTGCATTGATATACTAATCAGCACAGTATAAACCAAGAGAGTGGATACCAGATTTTGACAGGCCAATGAATAGTTATTTTCTCTCTCACTGAAAGTTAGCGATTAAATAAGTAAGATCATGTGCTAAAATCTGAAATATTGAATTCATTTTTGACATTAGATTTTAACTGGTTAGGTTTTTGTTTTACTCAATACTTTGAGTAAAACAAACATTTGATAATTTTAAATGCTGAATTATATTCTGGAAGGGGGTACTCTCTATATGTGGCTCCAGATAAACATATGCATTAATTGTCTTACTTTAAAATGTGATAAAGTAATCTCAGTTTGACTCCTATTTTTGGAATGTTGCTGAATGGCCACATCTGCCTGAGATATTATCAATGGGAAAACAAACTGGAACCATTAGCAGCTGCATGGGAAGCCCATAGACATCCATATATAAAAGAAAATATATAATTACAAAGTATAGTTATATTGAGTGTAAATTGTTAGGGATAACATTGTTCACCCTAACTGTTTTAGGTGAAATACTAACTATGAATCATAGTTAGTGTATGAAGCTTTAAATGTAAAATGGCAATTGTGGGTGTGGTTATGAAAACCAT
>BLBF01000322.1:44730-71322 GCA_015471245.1 Laticauda colubrina
TGTTTAGCTTGTCTACCTAACCCTGGTTGGGGAACCCAGGCTTAACATAAATTATATCTTGTATCTATACATTTAGCATAACCCAGGTATTATATCATAAAAAATGAATCAAGCACATTTTAATTGCTGCATTGCAATTGTGGGGTGGGACAGTGGAGCTGATTTAATTTAGTTTAATTAATTCTCCATTGCTGCATTATTTTCTTCATATAAGGGCGGCAAACACTGAGGAACCATTGAGTTCAAAATTATAGCACTTTAGGAGCTATTTGTACGACAGCAGTGTCATTTGCTGAATTCCTCTCTCTTCTGTTTTATTCACATTTTGTGCAGAGATGTGTGTTAATTTATACTTATCAATTCATGCAATTAATGTCATATTCAAGGCTAATTTGATCTCAGAATTCAACTCTGATTTGAATAGTAACTCTGTAAAGATCAATGGTCCACAGAGATGCTTTGTGTAGATTGAACAATAACTGGTGTTCTTTGCCCTCTTGAGATAATGTGAATAGGCCGAAGTCTGATTGGATCATTAATTAATGAGAACTCTGTGTTAATTGAGGATTCTTAACTGATTTTATCATTTGCCCAAATTACTTGCATTTCTCTTGATTTGTAGCTGCACTGCATAATACTTAAATACTCATGTGATTGTAAATGTGGCACTAAATGGTTCTGTTATAATAACTGAGACTTAATTCTAAGCATATATGTATTGGGGAGTATAGAATGGTTGCAAGATTTCTCAATGCAATAATGTTGCAATACGGTATCCATAGGAGTATTTTTAAAAGTTTTTACTGCATGCATATCTAATTGCACACAGATCATCACATTATGGATATGGTTCATGTTAGACACACTAGCTCTGGAAATGATGTATATACAATATGTGTTAAGTGTCAGTATGAGATATTCTATTAAAGGTAAAGGTTCCCCTTGCACATATGTACTAGTCATTTCCAACTCTAGGAGACAGTGCTCATCTCCATTACAAAGCCAAAGATGTCTCTGTGGTCATGTGGCTGGCATGACTAAATGCTGAAGGCAGATGGAATGCTGTTACCATCAAAGTGGTCCTATTTTTCTACTTGCATTTTTACATGCTTTGAAATGTCTAGGTTGGCAGAAGCTGGGACAAGTAATAGGAGCTCATTCTGTTACATGGCGCTAGGGATTCGAACTGCCAACCTTTCTGATTGATAAGCTCAGCATCTTAGCCACTGAGCCCCCGTATATTATGGCAATACAAAATTTCACATCCCTATGATGTAGTTCTTGCAGTATCCATGATATGCCAAAGAGTGAACCAAAACCAACTGGGAATAAAGTGTAGAATCTTATGGTGTCATGTGGTCATCTTTGTCTTGTGAAATTAAATAATTTTTTAAAAAATCATATCTCATTTTATGAAATTTTACATGGTGTACACATAAAAACAAACTATTTTTGATTCTTCTATTATACAGTTATGAACAATTCTCCAACTATCCATAAGATGCAAACTAGACTGTGTGAAGGATTCAAATCTATAGAAATCTCATGAAGAGATATGATAAAAAGTTAAATACTCTTAGGGCTCATTTAGAAATTATTTAAACTTTACTGCCTTTAATTATCATTTTTGTACCAATAAAGGAGAACCATCTTTGTGCTTTGGCTAATTCATGTGTTCCTCAGCTAGGCACAAAAAACAACAACCACTCTGCTGTAATATTTCCTGGCACCATTCAAACTAATTTGAGTTCATGTCTAATGTAAACCTAAGAATTACAGAAGAAACTGATAGTTGCTTGTTATAGAAATACCTTGAAAGTTTCTGCAAATTGATGTGTGCTCTGCAAAGTTATACTTTGAAATGGGTGACTTTCTGAAGCAAATGTCGTTGTACCCGGCTGTCTGTGTGATATTAAGCACTATAACCCACTCTAATGTAGGTTAATTAGTTCCATATCCTCTCTATACAGTATCAATTTTGCAATGATAATATCTCCACAACCAACTGAAAATGCAAGTAACTTGGCAAAATTTATATAATCATAGATCCCAGTAAAACTGAATTTACAGTTACTTTACTCGTCCAGTTATGTTTTAACCACAGATCAATGTCAACTCTGCAGTCCTTTAACACAAGGGCTCCCAATGTTTCGGGCACCAGAGACAGGTTCTGTGGACAGAAGTTTTTCTGCAGACCAGAGGGGGTGTGGTTTCATATGCTGCCTGCATCCCATGAATGAGGCTTTGCTTGTTTGCGCAGTCCAGTTTCTGGAATGCCGCTGCCCAATACTGGTCTACAGACTGAGGATTGAGGACTCCTGCTATAGTACAGACAATTATTTCCTTGTATTCCTCTGAATCAGGGGTGTCAAACTCAAGACCCATAGGCCAGATCCGGCCCACAGGGTGCTTAAATTTGACCTGACGGGCCATGCTGGAAACAGTGAAGGATTGGCCCATGGTGCCTCTGCCAGAAAAAAATGGTGCTCGAGGGCCATATGTGGCCTTTGTGAGCTCCATTTTCACTGGCAGAGGGTTGAAGGAGGTTGTCACAGCCAAGAATGGAGCTCGTTTTCACTGGCAGAGCACTTGGGCCACCACAGGCGCCCCAACATGAGTGACATTAAGCTAGCCATGCCCACCCTGGCCATGCTCACCCCGCTGCCCCCTGAGGTCAAACACAATCCTGATGTGACCCTCAAGGAAATTGAGTTTGACGCTCCTGCTCTGAATATATCAATCTCTATAATGGTATAATGTTTTCTCTGCCTCTGTCAGGAGAGATTGACATCACTTCTGTGCTACAAAAATGGAATAGAGAAAAAGTCCTTGAAATTTATTTTCTGCCCCCAAAAGGATGCAGGAACTAACTTCCGTTTTTCTAAAGAATTACACAAGCAAGGAGATAAAGTGAATCAGTTTACACTCTGCCATTTTGTAATATGTCATCCTGTACAATGACCATACTTTATGTCTTTGCTAGTGCAGGTAGAATATGTTATGCAATGTGAATGATAATAAATGTTATAAAAGTCATTTATTCAAGAAAAAAAAGCTGATGAAAGGGAGCTCATAAAAACATCTTCAGGCATAGCTGGATAAATGATGAAATATAGATGTTGTATGAAGGGACTGTGTGACTTCGCTTCTGTGCAAAGGCTATCTTTGTACTTGATAATTAGAAGAATGCCAGTATTGTCCCTGTTTATAAAGGGAAAGGTAGCATGAGGGATTGCAAAAAAAAGATTGGTATATTTTATGCCTGGTGTGTTGAAAGAAGAATTCTGAGTGGAAAAGTAGAGAGGGAACAGAGAATAAAATTTGGGGAAGTACATTGTAGGGTTTCTTGACCAGCTCTTTGTTCTTCTAGAGATCATTCAGAGAGAATATTTATTACTAACAACAATTATGCATGTTAAGTTAGATAGAGCGTATGATAAAATTTATAGGTTTGAACTACGGAATGTTTTGCAGAAGTATTAAATTGAAGGTAGACTGCAAAATGTAATAACAGTGGAATATGAAATAAGTAAATTATGCATGAAAATAAGTAGAATACTTTGTGGTTGAATAATACACGGCAGTGTTTATGATGGATATGTATAATGCTTAGCATATTTATAAGTGAATGCATTAGATAAGTTAGTGATGTGTAAAAGATTTGTTCTTTTAGGATAGAATTATAAATGCAGTTTTGCATTTTTGGTTAAGAACCAACAATTTGCAGCAAATATTATATAGCTTGCATAAAGCAATGAGGAGTTTGGAACTAAAAATGCATAAATCGAAGACCCAAATAGTTGTGCTTCACTGGGAAAACTGCACAAACAACTTCGCATAAAACTAGAACAAACAGATGAATTTGCAGAATGTTGATTAAAGATGGGAAAATAGATTGAAACTTTTTAAAGAGATAAAAACGCTGATCTAGACAGGTAGTATATGCAGTGTATTGTGAAAAAGGAATGTTTATCTCAATAGATTAAAAACCTGCATGCAAGCGTATTCTCTCCTCTTTGTTTTGCAGAAGTGAGAAGGCATTTGAACACACTTTTTCCCATGTAAGTGTGCAACTACATCATTTGCACGATTCCAGCCTTGCACAAAAGTCATCATCGTGGTGTGTTGCACACACCACTAGGGATGCCTCCCCTTCTTTCACAGTGTTTACATCACTAATATGCAGTTATTAGTCTTTCTGGCTCCAAATATAGTAAAGAGAACAAGCCAAATACAATAGAAAGCAATTTAACAATTTTCTATCTTGTTGTGCCATGTATTTCTGTTTTACAAAAGGATATAAATTAAATAAATTCCATCAATAGGATAATTTTTAATGCTGATAAGAGCAAACCAGTCATTCTTTATACACAAGACCCTTCGCTTGATGATTGACTATTCCCTGTTACTGCTGAGCTCATGAATATACAGAATCTCTGCTTAATGTATTTCAGGCTTGGTCTTGCAGAGCTGATGTGAATTATCCTTTGACTTTCATTCTCCTGACTCGCATGGGCTAAAACCAGCATATATTCTAGTGTATTTATAATGTATTCATGGGGAGCAAATCTTAATGGAAACAATTTCCTCTTCTAATCTAGGATACTAAATTTAGATGCTTGACTTTCATAATATATGAAGGAAATAAGCTGTGCTAAGAACAAAATAGTTGTTTTACAATCAATGAAGTCAACTTTCTTAGTACAAGACAAATAGATGCAGTTATTTTTGTATTTCTTTCTAGGGGATTTAGGATAAAAGGCTATTTTAGGATAAAACATCTATTTGAATTTTTTTCTTGAAATTATGGCAATTCTTGATTTTAGCTGCCACTATGAATCTTTGATTGGAACTATGATGATAATATCATATGCATCATTGTATCATGCAAATTATACTAAGTATGATCACATAGTTATGTCATAATAGAAATGATATCACCTGCTCCCCTTTCTCCTTGGGTTACCATGGTTGGTTCCATGGTAATCCATGGTTACCATCTTATTTTCCTATTTCCTTTTGTAAAAACTTATTTTCCAACACCACTCCTAATGGTAGTAGAGGAAGGAGATCCAGAAAAGAGCTGGTTACTATACAAACTGCACTACTTCCTTCAAATTAGGCAACCATAACTCCCAAAGTTATCTGTGCTCCATGTTAATCTTGTATGTTATTAAGATATAAATAAACATACAACTTAGAGTAAGTGGGAAGGGACTTTGGAGGTCTTCTAATTCAATGCCGTACTCAAGCAGAAAACTTTATTCTACAAGGGTCTTCAAACTGGGCAAGTTTAAGACTTGTGGACTTCAACTCCCAGAATTCCTGAGTTATCATGACTAGAGGAGGAATTCTGGGAGTTGAAGTGCAGAAGTCTTAAAGCTATGAAGTTTGAAGATCCCTGCTATACCATTTCAGAAGGTGGCTATCCAGTGGTTTCTTAAAAGGCTTCAGTAATGGACCAACCATAGCTTCTGAAGGCAAGCCATTCCACTGGTTAATCAGTCAATCACTTAATCAATCAGAATAGAGCTGGAAAGGATTCTGGAGGTCTTCTAATCCGATTCCCTACTCAAGCAGGAGACCCTATACTATTTCAGACAGGTGGCTGTCCAGTCTTTTATTTAAAACCTCCAGTGTTGAAGCACCTACAACTTCTGAAGGCAAGCTGATGTGTTGAGGTAGTTGAATGTCAACAAACTGATCAGATGAAAATCTTGTTTGCCTGTTTTAAATAGAGTTGCATTTCTCTAAAACAGCAGAGAAGTTGCTGTAGAATTTCACTGCCATTACAGGGCACAGGAAATTCTGATGCCAGAAGGTATAAGAATTGCCAATATGGAAATCCCATATTGCAGTAACTGTGAGAGGGATTTTGGAGTCTTAGTGAACAACCAGCTAAATATGAGTCAGCAGTGTGCAGCAGCAGCCAAAACAGCTAATGAAATCCTGAATTGCATTAACAGAGGGATACAATCAAGATCAAGTGAAGTACTAATACCACTCTATAAAGCTTTAGTTAGACCACGCTTAGCGTATTGCATCCAGTTTTGTTCACCACATTATAAAAAAGATGTTGAGACTCCAGGAAAACAACACAGAAGAGCAACCAGGATGATTAGGGGACTGGAGACTAAAACATATGAAACATATGGTTATAGGAATTGGGCATGGCTAGTCTAGTGAAGAAAAGGACCAGGGGAGACATGATAGCAGTTTTTCAATATTTGAGGGGCTGCCACAGGGAGGAAGGGGTCAAGCTATTTTCTAAAGCACCTGTAGGCCAGACAAGAGTAATGGATGGAAACTGAACAAGGAGAGATTCAACCTGGAAATAAGGAGAAACTTTCTGACAGTGAGAACAATCAAACAATGGAACAGTTTGCCCTTGGAAGTTGTGGAAGTACCATCACTTGGGACTTTCAAGATGAGGTTGGACTGCCATTTGTCAGAAATAGGATCTCCCGCTTGGGTGGAGAGTTGGACGAGATGACCTATAAGTCCCTTTCAACTCTGATTATCTGTTATCTGTTATGTTCTTTCCTAGACAAAGCTGGCATAATATTCACACAGGACCGGATAGTTGAGAGGTCCTTAAGGGTGCATTCATAATACATGTGTACTAGCCAATGATTATCTACTGAGGCAGGTGCAAGGTTTTTCTTCTCAAAGCATGATTTTAAGATGCTCTCTCACATTTCATTGCTTTACAGCCTGTGTAACCACTGAAATTACAGGGAAGATCATCCTCCATATGTGGGAGCCACAGTGCCTTTCATTCATAAGCAGACTTTTTCTATGGTAAGTTTATGGAACATTCTTTTCCATGAAATTCATGGAATTATTTTATTTTTTCACCCAGAATATTCCTGAATGAATGAATGCTGAATTAATGGGTATTTTGCCTTTGTTTAGTCCTTTTCTACATCCACATATTATTGGGTACCTGATATTATTTTTATCAATTTATTTGATATTTTTCACATCAGAATAGATATGCTGGAAATGTAATAATCAACATTAATTAGAACATAGATTAGAGAATAGGAAGCAGTTGTAGTCTTATTTTTAGTCTATTTCTTTATAGAGGGATCTTTGAATGCATTAGATAAGATTACTTTGAAGTCTAGCTCCATTCCTGATGAGTTCATAACTATGCTCACATATTTGATCATGCAGAAGTATCTTTCATTATTTTCTTTTGGGATTTCAACTAGAGTAAAATATTGATGCATATATTATAAGTACCAATTCTAGCTTTATTTTTTGCGATCAGCCATTGTTAGCGAGGACTTGTTTCCTGGTTGTCTTGGATGAATGACAACACTTCTAAAAGAAGGGATTAAAAAAAAGGAATGAGAAAAAGAAAATAAATATCAGAAGGAAAAATAACAGCAACATAAAACCATAATTTTTGATAGAAGGCTACCACTCCAAAAGGTAAGTACAGGCATCTCTAGGAATGTTTAGATTTTTCTTGTTCCCCTTGATTATTGCTTTTTCAGTAAATCTCCACATGGCTATTTCAGAATATCATGCTCAGAGGTATCAGAAGAAGTGATTCAAAGGGGAGCAAATGGCAAAATCAGTGTCTCAATGATGTGATGCAAAGCTGGCCCCAACTTTGTGCAAGTATCCACAAAAAGAGTTGGGACTCATATCAAAACACATGAAAGGGATTGGGACTTATGTCAAAATTGCTGTGATGCTCCTTGTGTAATTTTGACTAAAATGACAACTCCTGCAGACACCTTTGCATGCTGATATATGACTGGGTAAAATAGCATTAGCAATAGCACTTTGATTTATATACTACTTCACAGTGCTTTACAGCCCTCTCTAAGCAATTCACAGAGTCAGCATATTGGCACCAACAATTTGGGTCCTCATTTTACCCACCTTGGAAGGATGGAAGGCTGAACTGCCAAATTGCAGTCAGTCAGCAGAAGTAATCTGCAGTACTGCACTCTAACCACTGTGCCACCATAGCTCTTCTGTTTTCTGTCCTTCATATTATGTCTTTTGTCATTATTTATAAATGCATTTTTTGCAGATTGATAATATGTGTTTGTTAAACACATGTTAATTGTTTGTTAATTGTGCCAGACAAGACTGGAGATTTTGCAGTATCCTTCCCCTGCCATGCCCACCAAGCCACGCCCACAGAACCGGTAGTAAAAAAAAATTGAATCCCACCACTGGGGATAACCCAAGGTTCTGTCCAAAAGGATTTTAACAGACTGGAACATTGGGTCCTATCAACAAAAAGCAATCTAATAAGAAGAAAAGTAAGGTCAAAAACTTAGGCAGGAATAACCAAATGCACATATATAGTATAAAACCAGTGGTACCTGGTACACCTCTAGTGACTCTGAGAGGCATCTAGGTTTCCTAGTGAGCAACCACTCATGTATGATTCAGCAGTGTACTGCAGCTGCTCAAAAAACTCTCCAATGCAGTCCTAGACTGCATCCACAGAGAAATAGTATCAAAATCACATGAAGTGATAATACCACTTTATGTTGTACTAGTAAGAGCACATTTGGAATACTATATCCATTTATGGTCAACATGATACATAAAAGATGTTGAGACAAACATCAATGTTTCTAAAAATGCAAACTTAAAATATATTTGAAATAAAAGGTATTTGGAATATAACTGTCACTCCAATCCTTTCCTTCAATAGACTAATAATCTTTGTTGCTCTTCTTTGCACTCTTTCTAGTTTGTCACATGTGAGAATTTGTTACCTATCAGCATAGAGCAGCAGTAGGAAAGACAAAGATGAATAAATAATGGTGATCACTGAATTAGTAGAGTCATTGATGGAAAAGCACAATTCCTTCTTTTAATAATGGTGATCAAGAGTGTTTAACAGGTTGGTGTTATATGAAGCAGAGTGAGTTTAATTATCATTATGATGAATCCCATGAGAGACATGAATTGATTTAATTAGTGGAGTATAATTTTGTAACTTTAGAATTGTTGCTCAGTTTTGCTGCATACTTGGCTGATTCATTGAAAGATTCCATTCTACATACATTTATCCTCTGTCCCCAGAAACAAAAAATTAAAAAACATAAAATAAAAAATGGGTTTAGGTGCTAAAGTCTACTCAGGCTTGTGCCATCAAGTTATTTCTGATATCCTTCTTAAAAAGAAATTAGGGACTTCAAAGTAACACTTTATTACCCCAAAGGATATGATTTTCAGGAAGCAACTGGATTTTCTTGTTTTTCTTTGAACACATTTTGCTTCTCATCCAAGAAGCTTCTTCAGCTCTGACTGGATGGTGGGGAATGGAAGAATTTATATTCATTGCAGACAACTGGTCATCTGCATTTTTTAGAGAGTTGTTGAGGCCACCTTGAGGTTTATCTGTGTCCTCAGGGTCACTGAGTAGCATAAATGTATGGAGAGTTCTTGGCTGCAGGATGTTTTCTGCCCTGTATTCCTTCACTGTTGAAGACAGGTGCAGGCTGTTGAGGGTGAGTCTGTGTTGTCTGCATCTCAAACTGAAGTGCAAATGGTTCCGGTAGTCTGCAATTTTTCTGGGAATCCATTCATACTCCCTCACCATTCGAAGGATGTTCATCCCAAAGTCCATAGCTAAAGGCTAGGTCCCACTGGCCGATGGACGCAAAACGAATGCATAAAGGACACAGCGGATGAGCAAAATTTTGGGGGTGGCTCCATCCGTTGTCATCCGCTCCAAAAAATGGTGAAAATTTGCATAAACAGAATGGAAAAGAATGGAAAAGAACGGACGGGGGTAGTATGTAGCGAGGATGTTAAGCGGATGTTCATAGGAAGCCTAGCGGATGACAGTGGATGGAAGTAGATGACACATCCGAACGGGTTCCGGGGGTGAATTGCGAAGCGGACATATAGCGGAAGGAGTGGATGCATAGCGGATGAGGTGGATGCATCACGGACGCCTATAGGAAGCAAAGCAGATGCTGCGCAGATGTATATCAGATGCAAAGCATTCACTGTGCATGCGGGGAGTATGAATTGCATCAATTCCGCGGATATAAAAGGATGCAGCTCGCACGCAGTCAGCATTCAGAGGAAGGACATGCTGCCACATACATCTTCAAAGAACACCATGGTTCGTCAGTCAGGGAAGAAGAGGAAGCCGGTGCCTACTCATGCCAGCCCTGGCAAGAAGGACAGAACCAGCATCCCACCCCCTGGCACTGACTCTGAATCTGCTGGTGCTGCTGGTGCTGCTGGTGCTGCTGGTGCTGCTGGTGCTACTGGTGCTGTGGTGGACCAGCCCCAAGGTCCTCAAAGCCCTGCTGGTCCAGCCCCTGAAGGCCCTGCTGCTGAAAGACCTGCCAGAGGGAGGAAGAGGCAAGGGAAGGAGAAGGGAGAGAGGAAACAGGATACCGTTTCCGAGGAGCAAGAGGATGAGTTGCTGGAATGGCTGAGGGGGAACGAGTACCTCTGGAGAAAGGGCCACAGACTCTATTGTGACACCAAGAAGAAACAGGCAGCTTGGAGAGACAAGGCAGAGAGCCTGGGCTACACTGCAGATGTACTCCTGGGATGGTGGAAGCACATGCACACCTGGAATGGCAAGCTACACCTCAAAAAATCTGGGCAAGCTGCTGTCAAGCTCATTGACCAGGAGATGTATGTCATGGCCAAGTGCAGCTTCCTGGAGGGTGAGGTCCGCCACTGAGGAGCAGCCCCTCTGACACCTCTCTCCCTCAGACAGCCCACAGACAGCCAGTCCTCTTCCAGCCAGGAGCCAGTGAGCCTGTCCAGGCAGGTGTCTTCAAAGGGCCCCACGTCAGAGACCCCCCTTACAGCTGCACTCCCCATGCCGGAGGACTTGGAGGATGATGTCCTGCTGTCACAAATGGACGAAGAAGCAGCAGCCACCAGAGACCAATGCACCCCCACCTCCACCTCCACAGGATGCAGGCAGAGAGGCAGACTGGAGGGCCAGAGCCACACTGTCCTGTTGGAGAACAGGGACACAATGAAGGCTAGCACAGAACTTCTCTCTCAGCTGGTCCACTTGGACAGAGGATCCTCCAGCAGCCACACTTTCATCACCTACGTGAGCCACACACTTTCATCACCTACGTGAGCCACACCCTGAGGGATATGCCTGAGGCCCAGTACTTGGTGATGAAGGAGAAGATAACAGCACTTCTGCACAACCCTCAAGGCCCAGCTGAAGCTGCTCCTACCCAGTCCAGGTCTGCTCCTCCACCCCAGGTGATGTCACAGCCCTTCCACGGCTTTCAACAGCCCCTCACTACCAAGGCTATGACTACCAGGACTTCCCACAGCAGAAGCAGACCTTCCCAGTCCAGGCCCAGTTCATCGCACGCCACATATGCCAGTCCTCACCCAGCTGCAGACCAGACAGCCCCACTACACTCCTCCTTCCTCCACCCCACAGCCAAGCCCGTCAACGAACAATCTGTTATCAGTCTTGTGCCTGACATCCCAGGTACCTGATGAAGGGCCTCTCAACCTCACAGGACTGAGTCAGCTCTCTGAGAGCTTCCTGAACACACCATCTCCTGTTGTACTCTCGGGGTCAAGCACCCCTATGGTGCCTCAGACCAGCACTCCACCCACAGCCACCTTCACAGTCCCTGGCCACTTAACAGCTGAGACCATGGACATGACTCAGAGTGACTGAGAATAGTGCCAGAGACTGAGTTGTCTCAGTTCACTGAGTTCACTTTATCTTTACTTAAGACACTTTACTTGGTTGATTTTGCTTTTTTAATAAAGTCATACAGTTTACTCAAGACAGTTAATAAAGGTTATCTTTGCTTGAGACACTTGGTTCATTTTTTTTACTTAATAAAGTGTTGGTGAAAACTTTGAAAAAATGGTTAAGCCTTTGCATGCTTGTGGGATAGATAAGGATAGTTGTGGGATAGATAAGGATAGTTGTGGGATAGATAAACCTCCAGTGCAAGCACAGTGGGACTGTATGGTCCACCCTCCCAGCTGCCACACATATGGACCTTTATTATCAATAACAATTTGTTCATTGATCAACACATTTCAAAATAAACAAAGCTCTTTATTAATGCCCTATTCATTGTAGGGACACTCAACATACATGGCACAATCTCATCAGTGTTATGAGACAGGCTCAAGGAAGCATCCATTAAGCATCTATCATCCTGTCTTGCCAGTCCACTGCTCCAGCTGGGGAGTTGCACCAGTGTTTCAGGAGGTTGCACTGCTTCTTCCCTTCACGTGAAGCTCTGCTGTCCTTGTACATCCACAGTGTCTATCAGGTTACATCCTTGCCTCCATTCACCAGGCTCCATGTCCCCATTCCCTTGTTAATGGTCGACAAATCTGTTCTGCAACACTGGGTAGCGGGTGCGCATGAGATTGTGCAGGATACAGCCAGCTTCCACGATGCTCCTCACAGTCTCTGGGTGATGCTGCATGGTGGTGAGAAGTATCTGGAACCTGTTGGCCAGGATGCCAAAGGTGTTCTCCACCACCCGTCTTGCCCTGGACAGCCTGTAGTTGAAGATCCTCTCTTCATGGGTGAGGTATCTAGAAGTGTAGGGCTTCATGAGGTAGGTTCTGAGGGAAAAGGCATCATCCCCCACGATGAAGTAGGGCACATCTTGCGTGTCGTTGGGCAGGGGGTCTGGATCTGGGAAGCCCGTGATTAGGTTGCGTTCCAGCCCATCCTTGAGGTCACTGGCATTATATACCTGGCCATCTGAAGGTGACCCGTTGCCTGAAGCATCGATGTAGATGAACTTGTAGTCAGCATCAACCATGGCAAAGAGGATGATACTGAAGAAGCCCTTGTAGTTGGAATAATTGGACTCTGAGTTTGCTGGAGCTTTGCAGGCCACGTGCTTTCCATCTATGGCTCCAATGGTGTGGGCGAAGTTCCACTTCTGATACTACTGCTCTGCAACTTTCTTCCATCCTTTTTCAGTGGAGGGGCACTGGAGGAACTCCTCCACGTATTCTTTGATGATGGCCTGCACCACTTCTCTGACCACAATGCTGATGGTGTTGTGTGGCACCCTCCAGGCAAACTGCATGTTTCTGTATGTGGTTCCAGAGGCCAGCTGCCACAGAGTCAGTGCCACCTTCAGTCCAAGGTCCAGGTTGGGACGGAAGTTGGTGCTCGGCTTGGTCAACCCGGGTCTCAGATGCTCTACAAGTTCGTCAAACATGGCTTGTGGCATCCTCATGAAGTGATGGAATGCACAAGGGTCTTCATTCCTCAGCTCCACCATCAACTGGTCATACAGTCCAAACTCCATTCTTCTTACAATCCATCCTCGGACCCACACAGCTCTTGGACTTCTCCTTCTTCTCCTTGTGTATAAAAGGTGAAACAGTCTGAACAGGTTTTGGTTCTGGTGATGAATGAGCGCAGATATCATACGGACTGTATCATGATCCATGGTGGAGAACAATTGATAATGTGGAAGACCAAGGGTGAAGAGGTCTGTACACCACGGCTGCTGGACTCATTCTGAGATCCAGTTGAAATTCCTCCCCCTTTTTATAGGAAATATCAGTTGTCCACTAGGTGTCCTTCTACATACTCTAGACATACTGCAGATATCCTAAATATCCAAGATACATCCTAGATACAAACGTTTTGTCCATTTTAATCCTTTATATACGAGATGCATACACTTACATCCTTTCTATTTCCGTGCTACTAACGCTGTGTGGACGTTCCGTGTACCTTTCGTTTCCTCCCTCTTTCCATTTTCAGCTGCAGCGGATGTGAGTTGTGAGGATGGCCAGAGGATGCCGAGAGGATACAGTGGATGTTTAATGGATGATAACGTACATAGAACGTTTGTTGCCCGTGTGTGTCGTGGATGTACATCGTATGCAGTGGAAAGTTCATCCATTCAAAAAGTTTTGTGCAGCTCAAAACTTCTTGCGCGGATGAAATCTCAGTGGATGGATGCTCGATGGATAGAGCGTATGAAACACGTATGCAGTGAGTACACAACAGAAGCATCACGTTTTCCAACGGATGGCAAGCTTTTTTTAACATTTTACATCCTCTTTGCATCTGTTGGTACAGTGGGACAGGGGCTTTAATGTCTATGGAGATTCATTCAGGTCATGATATCCCAAAGGTGCTTTTTCAGGAGGCAACTGGACTATCTTGTGCTTTTTTTGAAAATGTTTCACTTCTCATTCAAGAAGCTTTTTCAGCTCTGCATCCTCAAAAAAAAAATGAGAACATCCAGTTGCCTTCTGAAAAAGCACCTTTGGGACACTGTGACCTGGAATATTGAGAATCTCCATAGACATTTAACACTTTATTATGTACATTATCCTTTTCAGAGCGGCTTGCAAAACAAACAACCTTATAACAGCCACATTACATAATATCATGCACATAAAAGACAGCTAAAGCATTGAAGATGAAGTAAAAGTTGATGTAATGTATTACTTAAGAAAGTTGTTATAACAGTGAAAAATTGCGAGTGGGTGTGGTAAGGAGCCCCAGGCATGAGCTTGGAGTAGGCATCTGTCTATTTCTAATATATCCCAACTCCCTGGACATAATACATGGAAGCAGTTAGGATCACAACTGATCCATAAGAAGCTTGTATTGTGTCCAGGGAGTTGGGAAATATTAGAAAGTAGTTCTATAACTTTGCTTCGCTATGAAACTATGTGATTGGGCTTAGTTTTGGGGGAGGAAAATAAGGAAAAAAAATTGTGCCTCTGCCTACCATCCTCCATCTAGCTAGTGTCCTGTCAGTGTTGAGGGCTGTTGGGAAACTGAAACAGTATTTGCTGTGTGAGCAAGAAGGAGACAGCAAGGAGCCTGGCTTAGCTCAACTGTTCTGTACTAAAGCTGGTTGCTGCTGTGAAACTAAACCTTAAACTTCTCTGCTTGTGTTTTGCAGTTGGAACATTTCTTTTCATGTGGGGAGGGGTAGTAGAACTCCTTAGCATTACAGCGTGTTAATAATAATACACGAAATGCTAATGCTCTGGTGATCATTTTGAAAAATCCTTTCTTAGTGAGCACTTAGAAGCCAAGAGGAATATATGTGCCAAATTTCAAGTTTGTAGGCTTTGCAATTCTGGAGATTTTGTGATGATGTGTGAGTGGTATTTCACTTATACATATATATAGATAGACTGGTTTCTTCAAATTTCATGGGTAATAAAAGAAAGAGGAAAATTTAAGCAGAATTGCAAGATTTATAGTTCTTGCATGTACAATGTAAGACAGCTTCCCATTTTGGTCTATTTGATAACACTGATAGTGTGTTTGTTTCTATACACATTTCAAAGTATACAACTCCTGGCCCAGGACTCAGATAATTATGAATCTGAAGATGCTATTCCTGAATATATATTATTTCTTTTTTCCTCTCCATATACCTGTTGATACTTCCAAAGAAAAAGGAACATATGTGGAGATTATCACACACTTTTATATTTACTGATGTGTCTATCTAACTAGGTTTTTACAACGGTGATAAATAGTAATATATAATACTCTAAATAAATGGCCTCTGTGATCATATTAAGAGCAACTGCATTCTTTTTGCTGAAGATGTAAATCTACTCAACACCACTGACAATACTGCTACCCTTCAGAAAGACCTCGACTATGTGTCAGAATGGTAAAACAAATGACAACTTCAAATCTCAACAAATAAATGCTCTGTCTTACATATTGGCAAAAAAAATCAGAAAATAAAATACAAGCTGAACAGTCAAGACCTTGTTGATGACCCAAACTTTGTCAAGGACCTTGGAATACTCATCTCTAATGATCTAAGTGCTAGAGCCCACTGTAACTACATAGTCAAAAAGGCATTAAGAGTTGTAAACCTAATCCTGCATAGCTTGTTCTCTGGTAATATCACACTACTAACTAGAGCATACAAAACATTTGCTAGAGGAATACTTGATACAGCTCATCAGTCTTGAACCCGCATTACATATCTGATATTAATACAATTGAGAAAGTCCAGAAATATTTCACAAGAGTTCTCCACTCCTCTACTCATAGCAGAATATCTTATGCCACCAGACTTGAAATTTTAGACCTAGAAAACCTTGAATTGCATCATCTTCGGTCTGATCTAAAGCCCCTGTCACACAGCACCAACGGATGGAAAGAGGATGGAAAATGGAGAGAAACACTTGCCAACCGTTAGTTAATGCGATGCTTCCGTTCTGTACTCACTGCATCTGTTTTTCATCCTCTCTATCCGTCCAGCATCCATCTATTCACATTTCATTTTGAGCAGAAAATGTATCAAACGCGTCCATTCTGCATCTGCTACACATACAAGGAACATCCGTTCTACATCCGTTGTCATCCGTGACACATCCGCTATATCCGCTAGGCATCCGCTGCGCATCCGCGCAACTCGCATCCACTCTAGCGGAAAATGGACACAGGGAGGAAGCGAAACGGACACGGAATGGACACGCAGCATTAGTAGCACGGACGGAGAAAGGATGAAAGCGGATGCAGCTCGCATACAAAGCATTAAAATGGAAAAAACGTTTGCAGAGGAGACGTATCTTGGATATTTAGGATGTCTGCAGGATGCCTAGAGGATGCAAAAGGACACCGAGTGGAAAACATATATTTCCTATAAAAAGGGGGAGGAACTCACCAGGATCTAACTTTCAGTCCAGCAGCCCTGCTGTGCAGACCTCTTCAGCCTTCATCTGGCTCTTGCTCTTAAACAGCATCCAGTCATCTCCACCATTGATCGTCACACACTCCTTTTGGTAGCCACCATCATTCTACAACAGTGCAAAGCCATCTACAGGCTCTTTCATCTGTTCTACGCGAAGAAAAGGAAGCGGCCAAGAAGTGTCTGGGTCTAAAGATGGATCACCAGAAGAGCAGAGTACGGACTGTATAACAAGCTGATGGTGGAGCTTAGGAACGAAGACCCTCGTGAATTCCAGAACTTCATGAGGATGCCTCCAGCCATGTTTGATGAAGTTGTGCAGTGGCTGACACCCAGGTTGACCAAGGCAAACACCAGCTTCTGGCCCAGCCTGGAACCTGGGCTCAAGGTGGCACTGACTCTGCGCCACCTGGCCTCAGGGACCACCTACAGGAGCATGCAGTACGGCTGGAGGGTGCCACACAACAGCATTAGCATTGTGGTCAGAGAAGTGGTGCAGGCCATCATCGAAGAATACCTGGAGGAGCTCCTCCAGTGCCCCTCCACTGAAGAGGGCTGGAAGAAAGTTGCAGAACAGTAGTATCAGAAGTGGAACTTCGCCCACACCGTTGGAGCTATTGATGGAAAGCACGTGGCCTGCAAAGCTCCAGCCAACTCAGAGTCCACTTATCACAACTACAAGGGCTTCTTCAGCATCATCCTCTTCAGCATTGTCGATGCTGACTACAAGTTCATGTATATCGATGCTTCAGGGAACGGCTCATTTTCAGATGCCCAGGTATACGCCAGTCACCTCAAGGAGGGGCTGGAAGGCAACCTCATCATGGGCTTCCCAGATCCAGACCCCCTGCCCAACGACACACAAGATGTGCCCTACTTCCTCATGGGGGATGATGGCTTCTCCCTCAGAACCTACCTCATGAAGCCCTACACTTCCAGATGCCTCACCTGTGAAGAGAGGATCTTCAAGTACAGGCTGTCCAGGGCAAGGTGGGTGGTGGAGAACGCCTTTGGCATCCTGGCCAACAGTTTCCAGGTACTTCTCACCACCATGCAGCATCGCCCACAGACCGTGAGGAGGATCATGGAAGCTTGCTGTATCCTCCACAATCTCATGCGCACCCACTACCCAGTGTTGCAGAACAGGCTCATGGACCTCCAACAAGGCAATGGGGACATGGAGCCTGATGAATGGAGGCAAGGGCAAAACCTGATAGATACTGTGGATGTACAAGGCCCCAACAGAGCTTCACATGAAGGGAAGAAGCAGCGCAACCTCCTGAAACACTGGTGCAACTCCCCAGCTGGAGCAGTGGAGTGGAGAGGCAGGATGATAGATGCTTAATGGATGCTTCCTTCAGCCTGTCTCATCACACGGATGAGATTGTGCCATGTATGTTGAGTGGCCCTACAATGAACAGGGCATTTAATAAAGAGTTGTGTTTATGTTGAAATGTGTGGATCAATGATAACATTGTTATTGATAATAAAGGGCCAAAGGTGTGGCACCTGGGAGGGTGGACCATACAGTCCCACTATGCTTGCACTGGAGGTTTATCTATCCCACTGCTATTACCCATCCCAAAGGTATCCCTGCCCATCCTACAGCTATTACCCATCCCAAAGGTATCCCTGCCCATCCCACAGCTATTATCCATCCCAAAGGTATCCCTGCCCATGCCACAGCTATTACCTATCCCACAGGTATCCCTGCCCATCCCACAGCTATTACCCATCCCAAAGGTATCCCTGCCCATCCCACTACTATCTTAACCTATCCCACAAGCATGCAAAGGCTTAAACCATTTCTAAAAGTTTCCACCAAGACTTTATTGACAAAAATAAATGAAGCAAGTGTGTGAAGCAAAGATAATCTTTATTAATAAAAAGCTGTAAAACCAAAATGACCCAAGTGTCCCAAGCAAATCTAAAGTCAACAGGCAGCCACCCAGTCTCTGGCACTCTTCTCAGTCACTCTGAGGCGTGCCCATAGTCTCAGGGGTAAAGGATCCAGGTGCTGTGGAGGTGGCTGCTGCTGGAGTGCTGGTCTGAGGTGCCATTGGGGTGCCCTGCCCCGAGAGGACAACAGGGGATGGTGTGTGGAGGAAGCTCTCAGAGAGCTGGCTCAATCCTGTGATGTTGAGAGCCCCTTCCTCCAAGACATGGGGTGTCAGCCCCAATACTGATGACAGATGTTCTGAGGCCGGGTTTGGCTGTGGGGTGGAGGAAGGAGGATTGTAGAGGGGATGTCTGGTCTGCAGCTGAGCGAATTGAGGCGTGGGTGGAATCTGTGGTGTGGGTGGCATCTGTGGCGTGGCTGTCATCGATGGAATCGGTGGCGTACGATGCACCTGTGCCTGGACTGGGAAGGGCAGCCTGTGCTGCTGGAGCTCCTGGTAGCCGTAGCCTTGGTAGGTGAGGGGCTGTTGAAAGCCTTGGAAGGGCAGTGACATCACCTGGGGTGGAGGAGCAGACCTGGACTGGGTGGGAGCAGGTTCAGCTGGGTCTGGAGGGTTGTGAAGAAGACCGGTGATCCTGTCCTTGATCACCTGGTACTGTGATTCGGACATGTCCATGGGGGTCTGGTTGAAATAGGTGAGGAAGGGCTTGTGGTTGGAGGATGGGATGTCGGTGTGTACCAGCTGAGAGAGGAGATCTATGCTGCTTCTGATGGTGTCCCTGATCTCCAGCAGGACAGTGTGGCTCTACCCCTCCAGTCTGCCTCTCTGCCTGCTTTCTGTGGAGGTGGAGCTGGGGTTGGATGTGGGTTGGCCTGTGGTGGAAATGCCCTCTCCTTGCTCCCACTGCATCAGGGGGTCCTCCACGTGCTCCACCACGGGGAGTGCAGCTGTCGGGGGGGTCTCCATCGTGGCACGCTCCACAGATACCTGCCTGGACACAGGAGCTGACTCTTGGGCAAAAGAGGACTGGCTCTCAGCAGGCTGCCTGAGAGAGAGGGTTGTCAGAAGGGCTGCTCCTCGGTGGCGGATTTCACCCTCCAAGAAGCTGCACTTGGCCATCACATAGGTCTCTCAATCTGTCAGTTTGACCGTGGCCTCGCCAGATTTCTTGAGGTGCAGCTTCCCGTACCAGGTGTGCATGTGCTTCCACCAGCCGAGGAGCACCTCCGAAGTGTAGCCCAGGCTCTCCACCTTCTCTCTCCAAGCAGCCTGCTTCCTTTTGGTGTCTCGATAGAGCCTGTGTCCCTTCCGTCAAAGATACCCCTTCTCCCTCAGCCATTCCAGCACCTCATCCTCATGTTCCTCTTTGATGGAGTATTGCCTCCTCTCCCATTCTCATTCACCCGTATGCCTCTTCCTCCCTCTGGCAGGGCCATCTGGGCCCTCATCAGAGGGGCTTTGAGGTTGTAGGGGCTGCTCCACCACACCACCATCATCATCAGCAACAACAACAGTAGCAGCAAAAGCGGGACCAGCAGGACCAGCAGGACCAGCAGGACCAGCAGCACCAGCAGCACCAGCAGCACCAGCAGCTCCAGCAACACCAGCAGGACCAGGATCAGCAGCAGCAGAGTAAGCACCAGCAGCACCAGGATTAGCAGCAGCAGAGTAAGCACCAGCAGGACCAGCAGGACCAGGAGCACCAGCAGCACCAGGAGCACCAGCAGCACCAGCAGCACCAGCAGCACCAGGAGCACCAGCAGGACCAGCAGGACCAGCAGGACCAGCTGGACCAGGAGCACCGCCAGCAGAGTAAGCACCAGCAGAAGCACCAGCACCATGAGCAGCGCCAGCAGAGTAAGCACCAACAGAAGCACCAGGACCAGGAGCAGCACCAGCAGAGTAAGCACCAGGAGAAGTACCAGCACCAGGAGCAGCACCAGCAGAGTAAGTACCAGCATAAGCGCCAGCACCAGGAGCAGCGCCAGCAGAAGCTCCAGCACCAGAAGAGTCAGCCCGAGCAGCAGAAGCTCCAGAAGAAGCAGAGTCAGGGCCAGGGGGTGGGATTGTGGCCCTGTCCTTCTTGCCAGGGCTGGCAGCAGATGGCGGAGGCTTTCTCTTCTTCCTCATGGTTGTTGGCTGGCTGGCTGGCTGGCTGGAGTTGTGTCTGGCAGCCGGTCTTTCCTCTGAATGGTGACCTGCTTGCGAGCTGCATCCCTTTATATTCGCGGGGCTGATGCAATGCATCCTCCCCGCATGCGCAGTGAATGCTTTGCATCTGCTAGGCATCCACTAGGCATCCACTCGGTTTCCGCTCTACATCCATTCCTTCCATTGCGCGTCTGCTTCGCTGTTCTCCCCCAGAAGCCCTGCGGATGTGACATCCGCTTCCATCCGCTAGGCTTCCGTGGAGCATCCGCTTTCCATCCTGGCTACGTCCTCCCCCCGTCCGTTCCTTTCCATTGTTGTCCACTCTGTTTATGCAAATTCGGGGCACTTTTGAGAGCTGATAACAACGGATGGAACATTTTCTTGTCCGCTGTGTCCTTTTTACATACGTTTTGCATCCGTTGGCCTACGTGACAGTCCCTTAAGTATGGTACATAAAATCATACATTGCAATGACTTAGCCGTCAATGAATACTTCAGCTTCAACCATAACAACACAAGAGCACACAATAAATACAAACTCAAGGTTAACCACACCAAACTTGATTGTAGGAAATATGACTTCAGCAACAGAGTGGTCAATGTCTGGAATACCTGACTACCTGACTTTGTGGTTTCTTCCCTAAACCCCAAAAACTTTAACCTTTGACTGTCTACTATTGAGCTCACCCCTTTCCTAAGAGGTCTGTAGGAGGCGTGCATAAGCGCACCAACGTGCGTACTGTCGTCTTATTGTTTCTTTTTTTCTTATTCATATCCATTTCATGTATTCATAACCATGTTTATACTTATACCTGTTATCTAATAATCACTTGACAAAATAAAATAAATAAATAAACCAATAATAACTTGAATACTTCATGGACTTGGCAATCATAAATACTGAGGACAAATATGGTAAGTTTTTTGGTCAGCAAACTGTAAAGCAATTTGCTTCTTAATCCAACAACAAGCTAATGCAGCCTAATTAATAAAGAAATCAGTTTTCTGTAATCATATGTAAAGTATACAAAAATCCTTGCCACTCACCCTAATCAATTTTTGTTTTAGATTTAGAATTAGCTGTTCTCTGGTTGTGATATTTGCCTAATTTAAAAGTTGCACAAGGGAGTTTAAATTCCACATTAGATAAATTGAAGAGAAAATGATAATATGAAGTGTAATATGGCACAGAAGCAATGATAATCTAATAATGCAAATCAGGGTCTTGCAAATGGTTTCGTTTTCCAAAAGGCTGAAGAGGAGATTCACTTCACTTTAGGTTACAATAATGCGCTAAAGGAAAAAAAAAAGAAAATTCCTTTGGATTATACATGACAGCATGCCTGAAAGTGAATTCTTAAGAGGAATAAATAAGCACATGTTGATTTTCAACACTGTCACTGAGACAAAAAAAATATCCTTTTACTTAACAGCAGGATATGTAATCCTAAAACATCTTTCCACAGTTAAAATTACCCCTTGATTGCTTTTTGATAGCACGCAGAATATGAAACTGATTAGATATGTATAATCTCTTTTAGTGCATCTCAAACAATAAGCAAGATTGGAAAAGAGAAGAACTTTAAATCCCAATGCCCCAACAGATTATTTCACATATTTCCAAAACTTTGAATTTCTTTCTTTTTTATTATTATATTCATCGCGCAACATATGCCCTTCCTTCCTCTCCCCCTTTCCTTGGCAGGCAGGTGATCAAATTCTAGTGTTCATGCTTGCTAATTCTATAGATGCAGTGGGTTGTCTGTTCCAAACTAACTATAAGGCTAAAGCCCATGTCACACTGCACCAACGGATGGAAAAAGGATGTAAAACGGAGAGAAACACTTGCCATCCGTTGGTTAACGGGATTCATCCGTTCTGTACTCACTGCCTCCATTTTTCATCCTCTCTATCCGTCCAGCATCCATCGACTGAGGTTCCATCCGCTCAAAAAGTTTTGAGCTGCTCAAAACTTTTTGAGCGGAAAATATATCCAACGCGTCCGTTCTTCATCCGCAATGCATATGGGGAATATCCATTCTACATCCATCGTCATCCGTTACACATCTGCGATATCCGCTAGGCTTCCGCTGTGCATCCATGCAACTCAAATCCACTCCAGCGGAAAACGGACACAGGGAGGAAGAGAAATGGACACAGAATGGACGCGCAGCGTTAGTAGCATGGACGGAGAAAGGATGAAAGTGGATGCAGCTCGCAAAGAAAGCACTTAAAATGGAAAAAACGTTCGCAGAGGGGACCTATCTCGGATATTAAGGATGTCTAGAGGATGCCTAGAGGATGCAAAAGGACACCGAGGGGAAAACATATATTTCCTATAAAAAGGGGGAGGAACTCACCTGGATCTCACTTTCAGTCCAGCAGCCCTGCTGTGCAGACCTCTGCAGCCTTCATCTGGCTCTTGCTCTTACACAGCATCCATTGATGTCCACCATGGATCATAACACAGTCCTTTTGGTAGCCACCATCGTTCTGCAACAGTGCGAAGCCATCTACAGGCTCTTTCAACTGTTCTACATGAAGAAAAGAAGGCAGCCAAGAAGTGTCTGGGTCCGAAGATGGATCGGGAGAAGAGCAGAGTATGGACTGTACAAGAAGCTGATGGTGGAGCTGAGGAACGAAGAACCTCGTGAATTCCAGAACTTCATGAGGATGCCTCCAGCCATGTTTGACGAAGTTGTGCAGTGCCTGACACCCAGGTTCACCAAGGCAAACACCAGCTTCCAGCCCAGCCTGGACCCTGCACTCAAGGGGACACTAACTCTGTGCCACCTGGCCTCAGGGACCTCCTACAGGAGCAGGCAGTACGACTGGAGGGTGCCACACAACACCATCAGCATTGTGGTCAGAGAAGTGGTGCAGGCCATCATCGAAGAATACCTGGAGGAGCTCCTCTAGTGCCCCTCCACTGAAGAGGGCTGGAAGAAAGTTGCAGAGCAGTGGTATCAGAAGTGGAACTTCCCCCACACCATTGGAGCCATAGATGGCAAGCACGTGGCCTGCAAAGCTCCAGCCAGGTCGGGGTCCACTTATTTCAACTACAAGGGCTTCTTCAGCATCATCCTCTTCACCATGGTCGATGCTGACTACAAGTTCATGACATCGATGCTTCAGGCAACGGCTCATCTTCAGATGCCTAGGTATACAATGCCAGTGACCTCAAGGAGGGGCTGGAACGCAACCTCATCCTGGGCTTCCCAGATCCAGACCCCCTGCCCAACGACACACAAGATGTGCCCTACTTCATCGTGGGGGATGATGCCTTCTCCCTCGGAACCTACCTCATGAAGCCCTATACCTCCAGATGCCTCACCCGTGAAGAGAGGATCTTCAACTACAGGCTGTCCAGGGCAAGGCGGGTGGTGGAGAACGCCTTTGGCATCCTGGCCAACAGGTTCCAGGTACTTCTCACCACTATGCAGCATCGCCCAGAGACCGTGAGGAGGATCGTGGAAGCTTGCTGCATCCTGCACAATCTCATTCGCACCCGCTACCCAGTGTTGCAGAACAGGCTCGGGGACCTCCAACAAGGCAATGGGGACATAGAGCCTGGGGAATGGAGGCAAGGATAAAACCTGATAGACACGAAGGATGTGCAAGGCCCCAACAGAGCTTCACATGAAGGGAAGAAGCAGCGCAACCTCCTGAGACAATGGTGCAATGCCCCAGCTGGAGCAGTGGAGTGGCAAGCCAGGATGATAGATGCTTAATGGATGCTTCCTTCAGCCTGTCTCATCACACTGATGAGATTGGGCCATGTATGTTGGGTGGGCCTACAACGAACAGGGCATTTAATAAAGAGTTGTGTTTATGTTGACATGTGTGGATGAATGATTACATTATCATTGATAATAAAGGGCCGTAGGTGTGGCACCTGGGAGGGTGGACCATACAGTCCCACTATGCTTGCACTGGAGGTTTATCTATCCCACAGCTATTACCCATCCCAAAGGTATCCCTGCCCATCCAACTGCTATCCTTACCCATCCCACAAGCATGCAAAGACTTAAACTATTTCTAAAGGTTTCCACCAAGACTTTGTTGACAAAAATAAATTAAGCAAGTGTGTGAAGCAAAGATAATCTTTATTAATAACAAGCTGTAAAAGAAAAATGACCCAAGTCAAGTGTCCAAAGCAAAAATAAAGTCAACAGGTAGCCACCCAGTCTCTGGCACTCTTCTCAGTCAGTCTGAGGCATTCATATCATCTCAGGGGTGAAGGGTCCAGGTGCTGTGGAGGTGGCTGCTGCTGGAGTGCTGGTCTGAGGTGCCACTGGGGTGCCTGGCCCTGAGAGGACAATAGGGGACGTTGTGTTGAGGAAGCTCTCAGACAGCTGGCTCAGCCCCGTGATGTTGAGAGCCCCTTCCTCCATGGCATGGCATGTCAGCCCCGATACCGATGACAGATGTTCTGAGGCCGGGCTTAGCTGTGGGGTGGAGAAAGGAGCAGTGTAGTGGGGCTGTCTGGTCTGCAGCTGGGTGAGGACTGGCATCGGTGGCGTGGGTGGCATCTGTGGCATGGCTGGCATTGGTGGCGTGGGTGGCATCAGTGGCACCGGTGGCATACGATGTACCTGTGCCTGGACTGGGAATGACTGCCTGTGCTGCTGGAGCTCCTGGTAGCCGTAGCCTTGGTAGGGGAGGGCCTTTGGAAAGCCTTGGAAGGGCAGTGACATCATCTGGGGTGGAGGAGCAGGCCTGGACTGGGTGGGAACAGGTTCAGCTTGGTCTGCAGGGTTGTGGAGAAAATCGGTGATCCTGTCCTTCACCACCTGGTACTGGGGTTCCGACATGTTCATGAGGGTCTGGTTGACATAGGTGAGGAAGGGCTTGCGGTTGGAGGATGGGGCATCGGTGTGTACCATCTGAGAGAGGAGATCTACGCTGCTCCTAATGGTGTCCCTGATCTCCAGCAGGACAGTGTGGCTCTGCCCCTCTGGTCTGCCTCTCTGCCTTTTGGTAGAGGTGGAGCTGGGGTTGGATGCGGGTTGGGCTGTGGTGGAAGTGCCCTCTCCTTGCTCCCACTGCATCAGGGGGTCCTCCACGCTCTCCGCCACGGGTAGTACAGCTGTCGGGGGGGTCTCCGTTGTGGCACGCTCCGCAGATACCTGCCTGGAGACAGGACCTGATTCTTGGCCAGAAGAGGACTGGCTCTCAGCAGGCTGCCTGAGAGAGAGGGTTGTGATTGGGGCTGCTCCTCAGTGGCGGATCTCACTCTCCAAGAAGCTGCACTTGGCCATCACGTAGGTCTCTCTGTCCATCAGCTTGACCGCGACCTGGCCAGATTTCTTGAGGTGCAGCTTCCCATACCAGGTGTGCATGTGCTTCCACCACCCGAGGAGCACCTCCGAAGTGTAGCCCAGGCTCTCCGCCTTCTCTCTCCAAGCAGCCTGCTTTCTCTTGGTGTCTCGACAGAGCCTGTGTCCCTTCCGCCAAAGATATTCATTCTCCCTCAGCCACTCCAGCACCTCCTCCTCATGTTCCTCTTCAATTGTGTGTTGCCTCCTCTCCCATTCACACGTCTTCCTCTTCCTCCCCTTGGCAGGGCCATATAGGCCTTCATCAGAAGCCTTCGAGGTTGTAGGGCTGCTCCTCCACAGCACCACCACCACCACCACCACCAGCAGCAGCAGCAGCAGGACCAGGACCAGGAGCACCAGCAGGACCAGTAGGACCAGGAGTACCAGCAAGACCAGGAGCACCAGCAGGACCAGGAGCACCAGCAGGACCAGCAGGACCAGGAACAGCGCCAGCAGAGTAAGCACCAGCAGAAGCACCAGCACCAGGAGCAGTGTCAGCAGAGTTAGCACCAGCAGAAGCACCAGCACCAGGAGCAGTGCCAGCAGAGTAAG
>BLBF01000322.1:71332-133997 GCA_015471245.1 Laticauda colubrina
CAGCAGAAGCACCAGCACCAGGAGCAGTGCCAGCAGAGTAAGCACCAACAGAAGCACCACCACCAGAAGCAGCATCAGCAGAAGCCCCAGCACCAGAAGAGCGATCCCGGGCAGCAGAAGCCCTGGCAGAAGCAGAGTCAGGGCCAGGGGGTGGGATGGTGGTCCTGTCCCTCTTGCCATGGCTGGCAGCAGATGGCAGAGGCTTTCTCTTCTTCCCCTTGGTTGTTGGGTTGTTGGCTTGCTGGCTGGCTGGCTGGCTGGCAAGCTGTGTCCAGAAGCAGGTCTTTCCTCTGAATGGTGACCTGCTTGAGAGCTGCTTCCCTTTATATCCACGGGGCTGATGCAATGCATCCTCCCCGCATGCGCAGTGAACACTAGGCATCCGCTAGGCATCCGCTAGGCATCCGCTAGGCATCCGCTAGGCATCCGCTAGGCATCCGCTAGGCTTCCGCTCTGCATCCGCTTCATCCGCTCGGCATCTGCTCTTTCCGTTCCACGTCCACTTCGCTGTGCTCCCCTGGATGCCTTGCGGATGTGCCATCCGCTCCCATCCGCTTCCATCTGCGAGGCTTCCATGGAGCATCCGCTTTCCATCCACCCTACGTCCTCCCCCCGTCCATTCCTTTACGTGTTGTCTGCTCTGGTTATGCAAATTCGGTGCATTTTTGAGAGCGGATAACAACAGATGGAACATTTTGCTCATCCGCTGTGTCCTTTTTACAAACGTTTTGCATCCGTCGGCCAGTGTGACAGGGCCTTAATGTAAGCAACTGTCCTGCTTCATGGCTGAGCTGATAATGTTTAAAAAAAAAAAGTATCTTCATTTTGAAGAAGCTTGCATGCTGGACCCCACAGGAATCATTCTCATCCAGTCTCAGAGCCACATGATTACTAAAGAAAATGGTGTCTGTCTCTGTGTATTCTTCCATTTTCACCCACATTACATCAGAATCAGTGAAGGGATTCAATTTTTTTTACTACTGGTTCTGTGGGCGTGACTTATTGGGTGTGGCAGGGGAAGGATACCATAAAATATCTAGTCAGAGGTGTTATTTGCCGGTTCTC
Organism: Laticauda colubrina; assembly: GCA_015471245.1. NCBI lineage: Eukaryota > Metazoa > Chordata > Lepidosauria > Squamata > Elapidae > Laticauda > Laticauda colubrina. Next base: position 72,398 of record BLBF01000322.1, read on the forward strand.
CAAACTTCTCAAAATTTCTGCTACCAGTTTTCCAGAACTGGTCGGAACCTGCAGAATTCCATCTCTGATCAGAATGCCTGGGCTCAGCAGTCAAAAAAACCTATCATCCCTGTGGTGAAAATAAATAAAGCTATGATGAAGCCACCTGCAGCAAGATAGTAAATTATTTGAACCCACCAGAGTGCTTATATTTCAAACAGTTCCAAGAAGATAAATAATGAAGTTCTAGATTTGGGCAGTTCCATTGTTATTCCCCATGGAGTTTAGTGAAGCTAACCAGTTGCAGAGAAATAGAAAAAAAGAAGTTATTGAATCTTCTTGTGTCAAATACTGTGATATAGTATTATTGTAAATTGGGAATTACCAGTGCAAAGCTAAATGAGATTCATCATGTACATGACCACTCCGCTTGGATAAGGAGTACTGCCTGCAATTTTTGCAAGAAGGATATTTTCAATCACTAATTTGTTCCACTGAATTTGTTTGTTTTTGTGTATATTAAAATATAAGTTTAAATTCCTCCCTCCTCTGTGTATATGTGTCTGTATGTATATTTGTGCAGTATGTATTTGCACACATAGTCAATATTAATGCTTGATAAGTTATGGCATGGATAGCCTTTTTTCTAAGGAATGGATTAAATACTAAGGACAAATTTCTTGATAGTGAGAAAAATTAATCAACTTCCTGGTATTGTGGGCACTCCATCACTGGAGGTTTTCAAGAAAAGACTGGACACGTAATTTTCCAGGATAGTATAAGGTCTTCTGCCTTGGACTGAGAGTTGGATTATAAGATCTTTGAGGTTTCTTCCTCACTTATGATTCTATGTTTCAACCCATATATTAAGTTTCTGTAATTAAAAAAAAAAATATTGGAGCATATTTTTATTGTAAAATGGTACACCACTGAGTATTAAATGATCTGATTACAGTGACCTTGTAACTTCAGAGGTAGACTCCTTCAATACTGTATGACTTTGAAAACAATTTGGAAACTATAATCAGTCCAAAGAACAATTGCCCCTCTGTTAAATAGAGGGAACTGAGGTCACTTCTGTAGCCCATTTGCTGCACTAATTACCAATCTGTTTTAAGGTCAATTTCAAAGTTTTCGTTGACATGTTTAAGTCCTTCCCTTGGTTCTTTGACAGCTCGTGGACTGTGTGTCCCATCAAGACCTGTCTTGCCTGAAGCAACAAATTACAGAAATTATATATACAAAGGTAGTCATTCAGGTCTGAAGAAGACAGCTGTTGTGAAGTTCATCTGCGGACATAGAAGTGGCTCTGCAGTCCCATCTGGACATTCAGAATCTCGCACAATGGGGACACAGGAAATCCACTTTTTCAATTAATGAAAGTGTTATTTTGCAAAAACATGGTTTGCTATTAGTTTTTGGTGGCATCTGTTTTTAAAGCCTTTGCAATCTTCACAGCACAGAGTTTGCAGCTGATTCTGTCAGCAGCCACAGCTTCTAGTTTCCTTGCCTGAACGTCACAGTGGTATAGAGTCTCTTTCATAACATCTTGGTAGACCTTGTGCAGAGAACTTCAAGGTCTCTTCCTACTCTCCAGTATACTATAGAGAAACTATCAAGGCTTAATGTGGTTGTTTATACTGATGATGTGTTCCACCCATGGTGTCTAGCTTCTGATAATCAAAGACCCAGTGGAACATGGTCTTTCCAATAAATATTAAGGATGGAATGGAGGACATGCATATGAAATTTCTCCAGTTGTTTAATGTGTTGTCAGTACAGTGTCCAGGACTCACATCTGTATGGAAGGGAAATGATGATAACTGTACATTTTCAACTTTGTGGAGATATGGATGTTGTGATGATCAAGGATTCCAGCATGCAGCTGCCCCAGACCCTGATTGGCTTTATTGATCCTGAAGTAAATTTAAACTGTAGATAACGGTCATTGTTAAAAGTACACAATCATTAGCAAAGATGATTTATTTAATGATTTGAATAGATGCAATTCATCCATGTATTCAAGAGGCAAAGATCAAATAGAGATCTGTCCAGTCAGTACCTGATATAATTCTTCCTTGAACCCCTGGACATGATGTGACAACATGCAAACAAAGAACAGATTGAATAGGACTGGAGTTAGCACACAGCTCTCCTTCACCTCATTGAAAATTGCAAATACAGCTGATGTATCTGTTTTGTAAAAGTCCTGTCATTCCCTTATGAAGTAGTAGTTGAATCAACTTCATGAGCATCCATAACATCTTAGGGTTGTCCAGAGACCCTTCCTGTTTGTAGTGCAAACACTTTATCAGGTCATTGAAGACAGAATAAAAAGTTTTGTTGTCCTCAATGCACTGTTACTGGACTTCTCTCACAACAAATATCATATCTACACCTGTTCTATTCTGGCCAAAGGCCAGTGTACCTCTGGGAGGTTCCTTTCTGAGACAGTGTGAAGTTAATTCAAGAGACTGTGGACAAATTTTTTTGCCTGAGGTGGGTAGCAGTGACATAATGCCATAGTTTCTGCAGTCTGATTTGTTTTTACAGATGAGGACATCACAAAAGACATCAGACCTCTCCTCTGTCAGCCAGATGTCTTCCAAGATGCCTGTAAAATCTAGGGTCCAATGCTTTGAAGTTCTAAGCAGAAATGCTATCCTGCTCTCTTGCTTTATTTGAGTTCATCTGCAAGCTTGGTTTCCTGATCTCATCAATAAAGGGAGACAAAGTAGGGTAGTGTTGGCAAACTTTTTTGGCACCAAGTGCCAAAATGGGAGTGTGTGCGTGGGGGGGCGGCAAGAGTGCCAGAAACCAGAAGAGCAACTCCCTGGTGTGTGTGTGCAGGAACACCAGAAACCAGAAGAGCAGTTCCCCAGTGCACGTATGAGCACCGGGAAGCTGAGCTTTTGGTTTCTGGTGCATGCATGTGCTCCCACTACTTGGTCTTCCAGTTTCGGCACACATGCATGCATGAAGACCAACTGGCCAGTGCACATGCACATGCCAGAATCTGGAAGCTCAGTCTCCCAGCAAATGCAAGTGTGCTGGGGAGCTGCTCTTCCAGTTTCCAGGGCTCCCACACACATGAAGACCACCTAGCCAGCATGCATGCATGCACTGGAACCAGAAAGAGCAATGGCAACAGCTGTCATGCCCGGAGAGATGGCTCTGTGTGTCACTTCTGGCATGTATGCCATAGGTTCACCATCACGCGTCTCGGGCATCTAAGACTGGCAGCTGAAGAATTTTCTGTAAAACATCAGGGTCTACTGTGAGTAGTTTGGAAAAATGTTCAGCTCAATGGTTCTTCAGTCCTTCCTGTTCTTTAGATTAGGCCCATCGGATGACAGCAATGTGGATGATCCTCATCAGTGGTGGGATTCAATTTTTTTACTACCGGTTCCGAGGGCATGGCTTGGTGGGCGTAGCAGAGGATGGATATTGTAAAATTTCCATTCCCTCCCCACTCCTGTGGGAAGGTTACTGAAAAATCCTCATTCCCTCCCCACCCCACTTACCTGTTTCCAGCTCCATTCTCCTGTGCAGGGCAATCAAAGAATCAGCTGGGACTCAGGAGGCAGAGAATAGATGGAGATAGGGACAGTCAGAGGTGGGATTTGCCAGTTCTCTGAATTACTCAAAATTTCCACTATCGGTTCTCAAGAACTGGTCAGAATCTGTTGAATACCACCTCAGATCCCCATTAAAGTATTAACTGCTTTTATACACTGAAGAACTCTCTGGTGGCATTTATGTCCTCATAGCATTCCACCTGCTCAGACTTCGTCTCCACTCATCCTTCATTTCTTGCATTTTTGCTCTACTTCAGACACCTGCTATTTAAACTTATCTTTCTTTGAGACACATGCCGGATGATTCTTCTAGTCTGCCAAGGTTTTGTTTTTGGCCTGGAGATCTGCCTAAATGGTCTTGTGGCTTTCATCAAACCAGTCTTGTTGCAGTTGGGTTTTCAATCTGAGTACAGTTGTCTCAGTCTGCAGTCAGCGTGATGTCATCTTTAAACTACATCAACTTTTCAGAGCTGGTTCCTATGAACAGTAAATTGCTGGAAAGTTTTTCATATTAGTAACATTGAAATTGGTCTGAGTCTTGCAGTCTGCCAGTGTTGAAAGATGTTCTGACAAGCCTTGGGGATTAAGATCGCCTTGTCTGAAGGGATAAATTACGGAGACTCACAGATGAATTTAAAAGATGAAGATGAATTTAAAAATCAACTTTATTTATTGCGTAGGTTTATCTCTTCATTTTGCTGCACGCTGGGCATACATATTTAATGCTAATATAGCCTCTGTAGAAATATCTTGAGTATATAAAGACTGTAAAGTGGTATCAATGTATTAAAGATGGGTCTCCTGGGCATGCTTCAATGAAGTCCAAAGAGGGGGGGGAATGTTCCTGTCTCTTCAGCTTTTTCCCACTTTAATTATTTTAATGCAAAATACCATGTTCAGGAAACCTTATAGATCTTTTAAATGGCCTGTGAATAAATCCAGTGTAATAAATGTCACTTGTATCTTGCAACAAACAACAACAAGCACAAGAAATTATTGCAGAAGTAGAATGCTGGTTCTTCTAGGAACATTCACCGGTAGGTGAATCCTAAATGTAAGATTTGGGAACCATTTTAAGGGAATTTTGATAGCATTGCCGGCATTTTGGGAAATATGTGAAGGAATCTGTAAGATCCCTCCATGTGCTTTGGTTCAAATCACAACGCATTCATCTTGCTTTCAGTTAGAATCAAACTTGTGTTTTAACTTCCCAGTTTCAATTTACTTTTGAAGAGAGGTGGTATTCAGCAGGTTCTGATCAGTTCTGGAGAACCAGTAGCAGAAATTTTGAGAATTCGGACAACCAGCAAATACCCCTTCTGACTGGCCTTGCCCCTATCTATTCTCTGCCTCCTGAGTCCCAGATGATCAGCTGGGTCTTCTTTGGTTGCCCTGCACAGGAGAAGGGAGCTGGAAAGCAGGTTAGTGGGGTGGGGGATTTTGCAGTGTCCTTCCCCTGCCATGCCATGCTCACCAAGCCATGCCACGACCACCAAGCCATGCCCAGAGAACTGGTAGTAAATTTTTTTTAATCCCACAACTGCTTTTGAAGGGATCCAGGAGCCAGGTGGCCTTCAAATTTCCCCCTTTGTCCCCCTGCCCGACAATATACTAGAATCAATATCACTACTGTGTTTCTCCAACAATATGGCCTCCCCCAATAGGAAGTGCCAGCATGCTTTTTAGGCATAAAATCAAATTAAGTCCCTCCCCCCAAATTAAGGCCTATATTAAACATGTGAAATGGGGGGAATGGCGGGGGAGGCTTGTCATTAGGAAGTACTTTTGTTGCATACCCGTTTATGGTGCTGCCTGTGTTGACTTTGGCATTGGTGGAGCATTTCATATTGGGAGACCTTCTGCCACCATTGCTTTCCCTTCTCCCCGTGCTGCCATGGTGTTGTTTGGCACAGCCACATGCAGCCGACCAGGGCTCCTCCCTGCAACCGGAGCCTGGTGGAGACACTCGGATTCAGGCGCTCCTGTCGCCGCCTTCCCTTCACCTTTGAAGGCAAAGCCAATTCTTTTAACAACAACGCCCTACTACCAGTATGACAAAGACTCCCCTGCCCGAGAGGGCAGCCCAACCCCATGTGGGGAGGTGAATCTACCGGGCCCCCAATGTAGGATCGGGCCACCCCAAAAGAAGTGCCCAGCCGCCATCCCTGCCTGGCACTGCGCAGAGCGCAAAGAGCTTTGCCTGGGGCACCCAGCGCAGCTGACAGGGAGGCCCTCCTATCCAGCGATGGAGTTCTCACCAAGGCAGTGAGCGCCTCTCTGCCGGACCCTCCACTCATCCTGCCAGGGCCGCACCAGAGCTATGTGGGCTGGGCAGAGCCAGGAAAGTGAGCCGCAGGTGCGCACCCACCTGCCAAGCAAAAGAGCCAGGCTGACCTGAGCTTCTTTCCCAAGTCCCTCCAGCCCAAACCCAAAGGGGCTATTGGGAGAGGCTGCCCAAGGCAGTGATCATGCCCACCAGTCTGTGGACAGGTAGGTAAGGCGACAGCAGCACTGCTTCCCTGGCTGGCGGGTCTGGCAGAGAGAGCCCGAAGCCGCCTGTCCTTTCCACCCCTCACTCAGCCCGTCTCCATCCCCACACATCTCCAAATGTGCCAGCAGCTCCAAATGCTGCAGTGGCATGGACATCGGGCAGAGGCGCTCACTCAATGGGGTTCAGCTCAGAGGAGGATGTAGTGCAGGCCGTCGCCTAGCCTCCCTGTCCATGGATGGGTGGGCACTATCACTACCTCAGGTGACCTCTCCGGTGGCCCCTTCAGGTTCGGGCTGGAGGGACTTGGGAAGGAAGCCAAGCTCGAGTTGGCCCAGCTCTTTCGCTTGGCAGGTGGGTGCACACCTGCGGCTCACTTTCCTGGCTCTGGCCAGCCCACATGGCTCTGGCAGAATGAGCGGAGGGTCCAGCAGGGAGGCGCTCACTGCCTTGGCAAGTGCTCCGCTGGCAGGCAGGAGGGCCCACCTGTCAACTGTGCTGGGCACCCCAGATGAAGCTCTTCATGCTTTCCCCAGAGCCAGGAAGGGATGGCGGTTGGGCGCTTCTCCCAAGGTGGGCTGATCCTACGCTGCAGCCCTGGGAGAGGAGCCAGAGAGGAGCCCATGGCTGCGCTAAATGCCGTGGCATTGCTCTAAATGCAGCATCAGCATGGGGAGAAGGGAAAGCAATGGTGGAGGAAGGTGTCCTGATACATTGGTGTCCCACCAATGCTGAGGTCAACATCCAAGCCATTGCTGCCCACCTGCCCAAGGATGCAAAGGGGGGAATTAAGTCTCCCCCAAAAAGACGGCCTAGCCATTTTTTTCAGGGGTCAAAAAAAATAAGGCCCAGCCTTATTTTGTGAGAAACACGGTAGTTTTTAATTCAGTAGAATGCTATATACTGAGCACTCAGATAAAACCATAACAGGCAACTTTGATAGATGGAGTGTGACTAACATTTTTTATGCAGCATCTAGTGGGAGCTCAAGGTCAGTTTTCAGATTTGGCTCTTTGAGACATGAGTCAAGTTCATGCATAAGTGATAGAGACACATGGTATCGCAGCAGTGGGATTGTTGGAGCAGACTCACGGTAATAAGTTTGTCAGAAAAAGTGAAAGGTAGAAGCAGTCTCAGACTATGCTCTCTTTGACTATGGGTTATGCCCTTAAGCTGAAATGATTTGGCACTATAATTTGTTGCAAGAGAGACAGTCGAACTGCTTCAAGAAAATGCTAATGTTCTCTACTTAGATATGGGACACTTGAAGAGAATGATCAATAATTTGATAAATAACCCCACATTGCATTTTATATTGTGAATCCATGAATAGTAGAAGTCTCACTTTATCTTGACTTAGAAATACCAAATATACTTTTTGAACGCAAGTACACATTTAGAAACCATTTTGACATGAAAGGGGTTTATTATAAGCTTACTTTATCTGAAGAATTCTGAATTATTTAATGCAGCTGTATATCTCTGATGTGGTAGAAATACAAGTTTTTACAGATTATGCAACAGACATATTTGAGTGCCCTAAAGTATCCTTTTAGTCTGATCCTTGACATTCATAATGTTATAAATGTTCATGGCCTTTTAATGGTTTACATCTTTTTTTTCCAGTTTATGAAAAGTATTGGCTGATAGGTGGATGATGTTTTCTTAATTAAAACAAAAAAGACTCCAAATGAACACATCTTCAGCTTCAATGCTGAGACTTTCACAGATAGTAACAGTAGCAAGTTTTGAACAGTGGTGGTATTCTACTGGTTTGGCCCAGTTTTGCAGAGCCGGTAGCACTGATGAGCAGCAGAGACTGAGCCACTTCTCTCCACCGCTCTGCTGTTGGGCCCAACCACCTGCCCGGGCTCCCATACTCACCTTTATCCCTTGCTTTTGAAGTGCAGCTTCTTTGCGTGGCACAGCAGAGTGCAGCACAGCAGCTGCTGAAGCAACTGGGAGAGTGCAGGTTTGCAGGAGGTGAGTTGGAACATCTTTGTGCCTGTGCAAATGCCTCTGTGCTTGCATAAAGTGCACATTTGGCACACATGTAAAGTGTATGCAGGCATGCAAGGTGCACCCACCAAGCTACGTCCACCAAACCAGTGGTAACATTTCTTGAATCCCACCATTGGTTTTGAAGAATAAGAGACACCTTGAATAGCCAAATCACATTAGCAGTCAGTTTTCAGTCCAGGGATAATCCAAATAACAAAATCCAGTATCATAAACAATTCAGTAAGCAGACTCACAGCAATCCAAGAAGAATAATGATCAGCAACAGTCAGTAGGAAAAAGTGCAAACCAACCAACATCCAACCAACATCAGAACATCTAGCAACAGAACAGCCCAGGTTTCTGACTCCATCTTATGGCTGTTTGAGGAACCACACCCAATTACAATTTTAACATTCCCTTAAATAAACAGTATTGAATGTCTGTCCTGGTTTATATATTTCCAACCCAACTGTTAGGTGACTATCAACTCCTAACAAATCATCTTTGTGGCAGCTCTTCAAATAATGGAACACTATCATGTCACCCCTAGTCCTTCTTTTCATAAGACTAGACATACCCAATTCCTGCAACAATTCATCATATGTTTTAATCCCCACTCTCCTAATCATCTTTGTTGCTCTTCTTTGTACTTTTTCTAGAGTCTCAACTTCTTTTTTATATTGTGATAACCAAAACTGGATGCAGTATTCCAAGGCTTCATAAAGTGCTACTGACACTTCACATGATCTGTTAATGGGCTCAGTCATTGGCTGTTTTGGTGGCTGCAACACACTGCTGGCTCATATTTAAGTGATTGTGTACTGGACTCCAAGATCCCAAGTTATTGCTATTGAGTCAAGTTTCTCCTAATCTGAACCTGTACATTTGGGGTTTTTTTCTATGTAAGTGTAAAAACTTAGTTATATCTACACTGAATTTATCTACACTGAAACCCTAGATACAGCCCATTGTTCAAGTCTGTCGAGATCTAACTGGTTCTTGAGCCTAACTTCTGGGGTGTTAACTATTCCTGTCAGCTTGGTGTCTTCGGCAATTTTGATGAGTTTCCCTTCAATTTGCTCATCTAAATTGTTTATGAATATATTTAAGAGTTATAGACCTGAAATGAAAACTTGGGACACCCCACTGCTTATTTCCTTCCATTTGGGGTGGGGTGGGGAGGGAATTCTCATTAAATTATATGTAAAAGCATTGTTATTTTCAGAAAGATTCATAGTATTTTTTCATGGAAACCATGTGTTAAAATAATGCACATTTTATGCATTTCTTAAAATCATTGCTTGCTTTGACAGAGAAACAAAATATAGGGCTAGAAATACATTGGTTTGCCAATAACTCAATAAATATTCACTGATAACAACTTATTTAAACAAGCCACATTAAAATTTTTTAAAAAATATGATAATCATATAAATAACTATAAACACACATACACAGAGAATAAAGTTTATAATAGATAATTACATATAGAACTGTAACTGATTATTTTTTTAAAGAATATATTATATATTCTTATTTTTTCTATTATATTTCTTTGTTTCTTTTAAACATTTATCATACATTTTAACAATGTATGTATTGTTGTGCTTTGTCCACTTTTTCTATTGTTATTTTAAAACTAATAAAAAGTATAAAAAATAAAACCTTTCAATAAAATACGTAATGATCTCTCAATACTGTACTTATAAATTCTTTGAAGAATTATTTTCCAAATCTTTACTTTCAACAACTCAGTCTTTATGTTAATTTTCCTTTTTTTTTCAGCTTCCCCAGAATAAGAAAACTTTTTTTGATCTGAGAATGTATTGTGAGCCATGTACAGGAAGCAAAATTAGGAATGTAAAAAAAAAAAAAAAGACTGATGAAATTTCAGTCACAAACAAGAATTATGGCAAACTGCAAGCAAAACAACTTTATCTGCCAGCATGGAGATACTGTCTTTAAATAATAAAATCATCTCTTTCATTTGAATATTTAATACCATCTTCTTGGCATTTGTAACAATAAAGGTGAAGATTTTTCACTGCTTTGGATTGTCCACAGCACTTTTACAAGAGCCTTCCTGTGACTTTGTGCAGATGTTCTGCTTATCCATTAAACTCAGTGGAACTATTTGAAGAAGTTTAGCTTGGCAGACAAGGAAAACATTTGATTTCTGACCCTAAAAAAAGCAATGAAAGAAATACAGGTTGCTATTCAGAAAACATATGAGTGTGCCCAATTGGAGAGGCTTACACTTAAAATCAATGTGAAGGAGGATACAGATTACTACCGGATATGGGATAAATGGTATAAGTGTGTAGATAATAAAAGGAGAAACATGTAAATGAACCTAAGACACAAATTATATTCAGCGGTTTATATTAAATATATAAAAACAATTTAAGGTTTTAAAACTTCTTTTCTCTGTTACTACTATTATTATTATTAGCTATTTATAATATTTTTTTTTGTTTACTAGTTAAAGAACATGAATGTATTCATAATAGAAGAGTAGTTATAAACCATTGTGAAAATAAATAGAGTATCCTGTGAATTATTTAGCACTTAGGATGTGATAATGAATGAAGATGTGACTAGTACTAGCCAATACTGATTTTTAGGACTTACCAAAGTTCAATAACAAATGTAAATAACTATGTGTTATCCACATATTACTGTTTCTGTATTTTTGAAATTGTACATTTTTAAATTTGCAAATAAAGTTGTTTTAAAAAAAAAATTAAAGAAAGAAATTCTGCATCTTTTATTGCTATCAGTTTGCATGGGTTTTGTGGGAGATTTGGCAGTAAAGAAGGCAGATTGGGTTAAAGTTGACTAACCTCTCTACATGAAACAGGTTTGTATCTGTCTTCAGTCATTGGATGTTCAAAATACACTCATGGAAGAAATATCTGTGTAGAAAACTTCTCTCTGAGTTTATAAAAATTAATTAGAAAATGTAGATACTCAAATTGTACACAGGGAATCCTTTATGTGTAACAGGTCATTTAATGACTGTTCAAAGTTACAATGACACTTCAAAAAGTGTCTTACAACTGTTTTTCACACCACTTTTGCAGCATCCTCATGGTCATGTGATCAAAATTGAGATGTTTGGCAACTGACTCATATTTATGATGGTTGCATATAATCCCCCTTTGCAGCCCTCTGACACAAGCAAAGACAACAGGGAAGACAGATTCATTTAACAATCATGTTACTAACTGAACAACTGTGGCAAGGAAGGTCGTAAAATGAGGCAAAATTCACAACAACTGTCTTGCTTAGCACCAGAAATTTTGGGCTTAATTGTAGTCAAGTACTTTCTGTAGTTATGGAGCTTTGCATAATTATTCTAAGGAACATATGCCGATCAGGAATGCTTCCACCTTAAGATGATGTTTCTGCTACTATCATTATTTATTCTTGATTATATCTAAAAAGGATTTCTGAGAGTACTCATTCTCAAGCCATCTTAATTCTACAGGAAAATTGATCCATGGTACTCCTGCATCAATAAACAAAAATAATACTAAACTAGTTGACTGTTATTGAGGATCACTCCTTCACTGAAACAAAGCCAGTTTGTGATGATCCAGGGTGTGGCACAGCCAGAGAATAACTAGAGGTCCCTTTATGAGCTCCAACTTTGCTCCCAATGATCCAGTTACCTTCCGGTCTGGAGAAAAACTCTCCCACAAACCTGCACCAGCCTTTGGCTGCAAATATTCCAGTCCAAATATTGTAAACTAAAAATTTTAAAATATAAATCCAACAAGGCAAAATAAGGTAATAAATCTGGCAGAGCAAGATACAGAGTTCTAGAAATGAAGTAACAAGGCAGTAAATCAAACCAATTGAGAGGATGCCCGTAACTCATAACAGCAACCAACACAAAATAAACTCAATGTTTGTTCCCGAAAAATACCCCTCCCAATTGGTTCTCCTTTAAACTCCATCCCCAGGTGTGCTTTGTGAAGGGAATCAGGACCCTTTCCTCCCTCATAAGCCACAAAACACATATTGCTCTCTTCTCTGTTCTTCCCTGTGTGCCCTAGGATGAAGAGAGGGTAGGCCTTGGTCTTCCTCTAAAGCCCTTCTCCCTTGTTCTACCTCTTTCCTGCTCTGCCCAGCCTAACTTTGCCCTTCCCCAGTTTCCTCCACAGCCAACGGAGACACTCCGTTCATCTTCCTCCTCAGATTCAGACTCCAGGGGCATGACACTGTTGAGCAATTTTTGATAAATCTTCTGTAGTTTAGTTCTGCAATAGACTGCTGCTTTTTTTTTTTTTTTAGAAACCATCATATTCAAGATATCCCATGGAATATTTAACAAAATTAATATTAAAGAAAATGTTCAGTGGCTGTAGATCATGATCTATCCACACAGTGGTTATTTATATAACAATATAAATTGTTATCCAGCCACTGAACATTTTGTGTCCTCTCAACGTTGATGGTATAACACAGTAATATTCAAGAAAGGCAAGGAGAGTTTCATATTTTCTTGTATGATTAGAGAAAAATAACTTTGTCAGCTACTTCATATAAATAAGTGGTTAAAGTGAGAGTTTTGTTAAATGAAAAGAAGAAAACGAGAAGACATAAGTGTTATTATTTTTCAAAAAAAGTGGTTTTGTTTCAGGTAAACTGATACGAGATTTTACGGAACTAGCTTAAAAAGCTTTATTGGTTCCCCCCTCCTTCCATTATTGATTTTCTCTCACTGCCAACCAAGATACTTCCTGACTTTTTCATTTCAGTTCTTTTGACAGGCAGCAGATCATATAGATAGCATTCTGACCTAGAGTAAGTCACAGAGATAAAATAAAAATTTGTCAGAGAAAAACCAGTAAACTCAGTTGCATTCATTCTTGTTTATTTGTACTGATTAGAACAAGAATAACAGAGTCGGAAGGGACCTAAAGGCCTTCTAGACCAATCCTCTTCTCAGGCAGGAAACCTTATACCATTTCAGACAAATGGGTTGTTTAACCTCTTCTTAAAAGCTTCCCATGTTGGTGAATTCACAACTTCTGCAAGTTGTTCCACTGGTTAATTGTTTTAATTAGTTTTGCAAATTTATATAGATCTTGTTCTTCTAGATCCTGTTTAACTTAATATAACTATGTAGAATTGGACTGAATAATTAATAATATTCACAAGTCTTTTGCCTGTTTTGTTAATATGCTTCATATATGTCAGGGGTGTCAAACTCAAGGCCTGGGGGCAAGATTCGGCCTGAGAAGAGCTTAGATATGGCCTAGGAGGCCACCCTGAAAACAGTGAGGGACTGTCCCATGGTGCCTCTGCCATGAAAACTGAGCTCAGGAGGACCACCAGTGGCCCTCCTGAGCTCCATTTTCACTGGCAGAGGGTTGTAGGAGGCTGGTGTAGCCAAAAATGGGGCTCAGGAGCCCGTTTTCTCTGGCAGAGGCACCATGAGACAGCACTCAGGCCATCCCAGGTGCCCTGACACAAATGACATCGAGTTGGCCACACCCACCTTGGCCACAGCCACCCTGGCCTCCTGAGGTCAAACACAACCCCTATGTGGGCCTCAATGAAATTTGAGTTCAACACCCCTGATACATGTGCTGATTCTCTAGTGAAAGTTTAGGGGCATGATGGCTCAGTGTCTTAATGACATTGGGGATGGTTTCTACTCCAATGGTTCGAGTCCTAGCATTATGTAGTAGGGTGATCTTCTATCACTTCTCTCTGTCCACCTAACAGTTCAAAAGCATGTTCCATGTGAGTAGATAAATAGGTACCACTTCGGTGGGAGATGAATTGGTACTCTGTACAGATAGTCTGATTCCCACTGACTCTGAACTTCCTGTTTGTGGTGCCTGCTTGTGAGGTTGCTCCAGGGAGGGAGGGGACCTTGGATGATGGTGAAAACTGAACTTTTCACATGATATGTTCTTATTTTAGTATTGTATGCAAACAAATTGAGAGCAAATACTTTGAGAAAGGATATTTATATTCAAAAAATACTGTGCAGACAGGCAGAAATTTTATGTAATGTTGTGATTGAAGCTTTTACCAGGCATACAACTGGAAAATATATATATATGAAAATAAAAGTGACTTTGCAGACCATTAAAATGTAAAGAAAGAGACATAGCTGTAGCACAGAATCACAAAAATGTCCTATTTTTTTGTGGTCAGAGCATGTCATTTTGGGTTATGCATGGGACATGCATGGAAAAGGGTAAGTAAATTGTGTATTGTACATTATTTGCATCATAATGAAATCACATAATTTTCATTACTGGGATAATGACATTCTGCTATGTGTGACATATTGTATCATAACATCATCCACTACATCATTGGTGTCAAACTTGATCATCATGTATCGTGACATTGTTTGCCTTTGCAGAGCTGGGAGGGCTTGGCCTGCATGTAATGCATCCAACCCACAGATTGCCAGTTTAACAGACCTGCACTAAATGTCTATACCAATAAGGGTGATATTTTATATGAACTGAAATACACCCAAACACAAATAGAAAAGAGCAGACAAAATAATGAGCAACATAATAACAATAATAATACATTTTATTATTTAATTGTGAAAAATTAATTATAATTTTCTTTTTTGTGTGTATGTAATGTTTTCCTGGAGCAAAGTATACAGGACATGTTAACATCTCAAACAATGTTAAAATGTTAACAATATACTATGGGAAATATTAATGTATTTCATAAAACATTATAGATATTATGTACAGTGGACAATCAAAATTTAGTTCTAGGAACAAAGTTATCCCTATAGCCCTCTGTGCAAAATTTAAACTGCGTGCATCATTTTTTTATGCCTGCATTGATGATTTAAAAGTTTGTGAAAGCTGCAATTGAATATTGCTTGGAAATAAGTGATTAACTGATATTGAAAAAAATGGGTATTCTTTCTAAGTAAAATTTGTAGAATTGCTAGTACATTATATTTTCCTAAGAATACACACATTGTGATTTGTTGGACTCTAGCAGTGTCTTTAATTATTTTGCTAGTTGTTATAGTATGATATTCATATATTTCTTTTAAATTTTGCTGGTTGACCATTAAATATTATTGATTGATTGATTGAACTAATCTCATGAACTAATTTGTATCAAACTTGGAAAGGTGACCAGCAGAAAAATGTCAGATTTCTAGGCTAAGATTGGGAAAAAAAATCTGAAAAAAAACCTAACCACTTTTGCATTGCTGATTTCATCAATTCAAACTTCACTTGAAAGAATTTATCTCACTGCATTTAGAACGAGAAAACAGATAGCGCAGGAAATGTCACAATGAAAAATGAAATCTGATTACTTTAGTTCATGAATGACATTGTGAAACTGGCTTTGACATCTCTGAAGATGTCTCTACCCCAACACTGATATTTTTTGGATATTCTCACCTTGCATAATATTTGCTTTCTATTAACATGGGCTTTCAATTATCTCGAAAATGCCTCACCTTTTCAAAAATGTATACAGGCATTTCCTTATCTTTACCAGCACATTTATAGATGGCACAGAGAAAAGGATTCATGTGTCCTTATAGCTATGAAAAAGCTATGTTATTTTTACATCACTCTTATGCAGACAATTTCTTTTAATTTTACTACTTTTCTGAGCCCAGAGCTTTATGTACAACATTTAAAGTCTTTTTTTAAAAAAGCCTTTGCGAATTCTAGTTAAAGGAGAATTCTGTGAAAACCTTACTCTTCTCCTTTTAGCATGTAGCAAGCTTTATTCTAATTCTATTTCACTGCTGATTGGGGTAAAAGATCAGATATAGAAGACAAGAGAAGAATAAGCAGAATAGAATGTATTGCCTTAAATTGTGAACATTATAGTTGTCCAGTATTCTTTGTAATGTTAGGAACAAGCAGAGAAAGATTTCTTTTAAGTGTCCTATGGCCTACAATTGCGTCTCTACATCCACGAGAAATATAATAATGTAATTCCTTCCATGAAGTCCCCCTACATCTCAAGTATTATCAGTGGAAAGACCAGTGGGAAGGAAAGGATAACTCTTGGCCAGAAAGAGCTTGGAATTGTTGCAAGCTTCTTTGAGCATTTGGATTTGAGCAGTTGACTCTTGAAAAAGCACCTTTTAATTTGAGCCAAAGTGGGATATTTTCTGAATCCAATTACCTTTAGAAAATGGGATGGAGAGGGATAATAAATTGGTGGTCTTTCAGAAGACTATGTCCTTGAATATAGAATAAAACACAGCTGGTCTCCATTCTAATCTACAGTTAAAATGTATACACATTTATATACAACATATATAGAAACCATCTGCTTGGCAGCCAAACTGTGATTCTTCTAGTAATTCTTCAATATTTTGACAAGCACTGAATCAACTGTGAGTGCATCTGAGTAAAGTCAAGATAATGTTTCCAGGTATAACACTCTGCTGCTAGTGGATTACATATAACTATTTATTTCCCTGTTTTTTTAATTCGATGTATTTTTTTAAAAATAGCACTTCTGAGATTAGAAGTTTATTTTTATTTTTACTGTACCTATTATAATTATAGCAGCACTTCCAGCAAGTCAATGTTATTTCTTACCACTGTTTTACTGTTCCCAGAATGCTTGATGCCTCAGCACGAAAGAGTTATCTACTTATTTATCTATCTGTTACATTTCTCAACTGTCTCATTCCAGATAATCCTGGGCAGTTTGACAACTTTAAAACAATCGTTCTAGCCCAAGAACTTCCAATAACTATTTTAGATGAAATTACCTCTGTCCTTGGAGACAAGTTTAAAGCTACTCAATGTTAAATGACACAACATTCTGTGACTGAAATCTTTCTATTATTTGCTGAGTTTAAAGAAAAGTGTGGATTTGCTTGCTAGAAGAGGCAGTGAGTATGAATTAGTAGTGTTGGTTAGTTCTGAGTCTGAAAACTATCCCCAAGGAACACTTCTTGCTATAAAGTCTCTATTAATTCTTTATTGAACCCCTACCCTTTATGCATGCCTACAGTATTGACACATGTATAAAATGAGCTTTAATCTTACAAACTGCTGTCTTGACTTTTTTTATATTTCCCCCATTGTCATATTGCTGCTGTTTTCCTGAATTTTAATTTTATACTTTCCTCACTGTCATGATTGCTGTGCTTCCTGAGAATCCCATGAATATGGAAAATGCTGGCCAACCTATCTCTCGTGAGCCCAAGCTACAGGAAGTCATCCCAACAGGGCATATAGCAGGAGAAAACCTTTTTCCTTACTCATGAGTTTAAACTTATCAGTGTGTTCATAATAGTGCTAATCGTATCTATTTGTGAAGAATTTAGCCCCCTATTAAAGCAGAATTGTTGCAAAAACATTGTATTATGTTCTTGGGAAAAAAAACACTTGTAAGTTAGATGACAAAGGATAGTTTGAAGAAATACATGCACCCTCAGCTTTTGAACTGGCTCTCTTTCAAAATATGGGAAACATTTACATATATACTGCTTCACAGTGCTTTTTACAGCCCTCTCTAAGTGGTTTACAGAGTCAGCCTATTTCCCCCAACAATTTCTTCATTTTAGCCACCTCAGAAGGATGGAAGGCTGAGTCAATCTTGAGCCTGGTGAGATTCGATCTGCCAAATTTCAGGCATCTGGCAGTCAGCAGAAGTAGCCTGCAGTACTGCATTCTAACCACTGCACCACCACGGCTCTTATTCAATATTGAACAATATTGAATTTGCTGCTTAGAAGTAGACTTCTAATATTTTTTAAGCTGTATGCAATTGCAATATTGTAATGCTTTGTAATGTGGCTTTTAAAGTGATTGGCTTATGGTTTTCTTTGGCTGTTTTATGCTTTTTGATATTTTTATATTTAATAACTTTTCTTCCTTACCTGTTGTATTTTAAAACAATATCTTTTTAAAGTTATGGTTCTCAAATTCAAGCTCAATGTGTATACAGCAATATTATAAACTGTTAGTGGTACTTTCATCATAAGCTAATGTGTATGTGTATGTGTGTGTGCACATTATATTCTATTACTTGTCAAACATTAAATGTTAACCTTCCTGCAGTCAGTTAAGCATTTGTTTAGTCCTGGCAGCAGAAAGGTTAATAATGTTTAGAAACAAAATGTTCCAAGCTAGTGTTGGTAAGTACAGTATATGTATTGTAACTCCTACTAAATACATGACACAGCCTCTTCTATTTTAGATGAGATAAAGATACATAATCAGCACCATTGTTAAAAGCCTTATTCTTTATCAGTCTACTATATGTAATTAAGAAATTAAATAATCCTGACTGACAACTGAAACACTGATGCCTTCTGGGGAATATACCTTTGAAAACTAACTATTGAAAGTGGTTTTCTGTTACAGGAGAAACACCAATTTACAATATCATCAGTCAGGTTTTGACATGGAGCTTTGGGCTTGCCATTTTGTTAATAAAGTATCACATTGTATCCCTGAGAGAGGACTTCCCTGAAGAGAAACTTAAGGTCTTTGTGAAATTATGACTTTGATAGGGACATGTAATGAATGTTTAAATGAATTATTAACCTTTCATACCACCAGTGAGTGCAGCTGCAAGAAAATTCATCATTCTATTGTCATAAACTGAAAAAAAAACTAAATCACTGTACAATCCTTAAAACCTTTTCTTTCCTACTTGTCATTGTAATACCAAAATAATGTAAAGTCTCTAATTTCTTTGAGCAAACCAGGTTATTTGGTTTGTGTCTAAGCAGGCTTCCGTAAGGTTGCTCTTGAAAACTTAGAAATTAGAACAACAACAAAAAAATTCTAAGCATTTAAATGAGAATGGTAACAAATCCCTATCAACTTTTGACAGCATTTTTCCTAACAATTGTACTAAGCTAGTAGTAACCAAGTGCTATATAAGCTAGGTAAGATTAAACTGCTTGGGATAATTTTCATTTGGATTCTGATTGAGATTCAGAGGATCTCAGACAATGAAATGAATGTTTATATCTTTCCAGTTGGACATAGCAAATCTTTGGCTGAATCAAATCTTGCTGGTCTTCCCTGTCATTTTAGAATAGCTTTTTTACATGATAATACATATATTACTTTTTTCTTCTAATTAATGAGACACTACAGCTACCATACATATGATTTTAACATGGAGTTAAAAATGACAAGAGAAATGGGTTTTTTGAACTGTAAATTTGGCTCTTTCTTCATCTTGTAACAAATAACATATTTATTGTAAACAGGTTATTGGGAAGGTCACATGTTGGACAGTTTCCACAGTCACAACCTAAATAATTCTACAAGGCTTCACATCTTTATTTATTTATTTAATTTATTCATTATCTTTATTTGCCACCCATATCACTTTTAGGCAACTTTCCTGTACAAAACAAACAATAGAATGTGTGATCCAGTGCATACATATATCAAATTCTAAAACAGGAGGCATATCGTAGGCATATCAGGAAGAAATTTAATTCTTATATCCTACTGTTATAAATTAAAAGGATATAATTAAACTATACGTCAGGTCAACTTTGGCTCTAGGCTACTACACAGTCTTCTAAAATTAAACACTAATACTTCTACTATTACTACTCCTACTAATATAAAACCCTAGTGTTTGTCAAGCTGTCAGCTGAAAATGCTTTTGAAAGCAACCCTGGTAAGGCACCTGTCTTTCATGAGAAAATAGTGCTGAGTTTTATCTTGTCAAGGCAAGTTAACTCTTAATTTCTCCCTCATTTGGAGCAAATGTTCTTTACAGAGTGAAACATATTTTTCTAAGAAAGACAGCTTAAAGTTGAACACATGATATTTTCAGGCCTCTCTCACTGTGAAATATTTCCAAAGATAGAACAAAATGCTGGGAAATCTCGATATTCATGAGTTGCAGAAATACTGACAGTGCCAGTCAACTTATCTGGTTAATTGTTTCAGAATGTTTTTTGTAAGATAAATATTTAGCTATGGAACTTTTTCAGCTTTCTACATAAAGGATAGATAACAAGGTATAGATGGCATGTAAAAAAGCCAATATTTAATCAAACAAGAATTGGTGAAGAAGAGATAACAGAAATTAACTTCTAGATCTCTAAACAAAGGCCTAAAGAAAAAAATGACTTGATAAAAGGAAACATACTGATTATATATATGCCACAGTCACCTTTCAAAATGGAAATCTTTTCAAAAGAAATCATTTCTAGAATATGGATGAAAAAGTAGCCCTATTGAACTCATGGCATAGTAGGACATCTGGTATTTGATGCAACTATGGACTCTAGTCTACCATAAATTAAAAATACATAGTTTTTCCTGGATCAAGGGAAGATTTGTTGTTCATCATACTTTGACCATTTCCAGTCCAATGTGGATTCCATGATTCATCTGGATTTCAGTGGAGGTAGGTTACCACACCTTCTGCCCTTATTTCTCAAGCCTAGCAGGTTTCCAGCAGAGCCACCAGTATCACTGTCTTGCAAGTAATATTTTCCTTCTTCATGCAGCAAACAATTGTTAGAATTGGCTGAGAAGTGCAAAAAAGTAAATACATTTGAAATGAATCCAACAGTTGCGGTTGTTCAAAATGTGTGGCGAGAAAGAAAGGTGAGGATAGAGAAGGAAAGGGAGAGGAACACAGAGAGAATGAATAGAGAATCCTCTAGATCAGGGGTGTCAAACTTGTCATGGTGGCATCAGGTGATATATTGGGACTTTTTTCCTTTTCACTAAACCGGGTGGAGGTGGGACCAGCACATGACGTATTTGGCCCATGGGCTGTGAGTTTGACATCCCTACTCTAGATTCAGGAACAACTTTTAAAAATAAAAAAGGAAACTATGCTATTTATCATAGGGGAAAATGTCTCCCAAATGTTCTAAGGCAGTGGTGGCTAAACTTTTTGGGCTCCTGTGTGAAAAATTGTGCATATGCTTGCATGTTTGAACTCGTGTGCCAGCACCCAGAAGGCAATGCACGTCCCCCCCACTTCCCCTACGCATGCGCATGTAATACCCACCCACCCCCTCAGCCTCCTTACCTGTACTGCACCTCACAGCTGATTTTCGGCTGGTTTGAGTCCTTTCTTAGCCTCCCAAAGGCTTGAAGAAGGCTTCTGAAGGCTTCTGAAGGCCGAAAACTAGCCCCATTTCTTCATTTCCAGTATTTTCGGAAAAACAGGAAGTGATGAAATGGGGCTACTTTTCGGTCTGCAAAGCCTGCAGAAGCTTTCCTCAAGCCTTTGGGAGCCTGAAAATCAGCTATGAAGCACACACATGCCCATTGAATTAAGTTTGCCTGCAGCTTGCGTGCCAGTGCAAATGGCTGTGCATGTCATCTGTGGCACACGTGCCATAGGTTTGCCATCATGGATCTAAGGAAATATTCACACTCTTAAAATAAAATGCAGTATAATTGTTGAATGTTCAGATTCAGAACTTTATCTTAAAGCAACATAGCAAACAGGAAAGGAGACCAAGAAAGTAAAAGGGGCTGATATCCAGTTTGGAGAATATAATTATTTACACAAATAATGAGAGGGGAGTCTGCAAACATATAATGTTGGCTAGCATCTACATTTGTTGGATTACAATGTAGATTACAATCTACAAATGTAGATTACATCTACATTTTCACTAGATTTGATTTAAGGGGCGTGCATAAGCGCACAATCATGCCTACCGTCCCTGTCCTATTGCCCCCATTTATTCATACCTATTTCCTGTGTTCTTACTCATGTTTATATTTATACCTATTATTTTGTAAGCGATTGACAAATCAAATAAACAAAATAAATAAAAATTTGATGGAATATAAAGGCAGATGATCTTGTCTGAGAATACAGCATTCATTTCTTACTCAGAACAGTCTCTAAAGCCCCTGTCACACTGCACCAACGGATGCAAAGAGGATGTAAAATGGACAAAAAAGCTTGCCATCCGTTGCAAAACGCGATGTACTCACTGCCTCCGTTTTGCTTCCTCTCTATCTGTCCAGAATCCGTTTATTGACGTTTTATCCGCTCAGAAAGTTTTGGGCTGCTCAAAACTTTTGTGCAGAAAATGTATCCAATGCGTCCATTCTGCATCTGCTAGGCATCCGTTTTGCATCCGTTCTGCATCCGTTACGTATCCGCTATATCCGCTAGGCATCTGCTGCGCATCCGCGCAACTTACATCCGCTCGGATGCAGGGAGGAAGCGGAACGGATGCAGAACGGATGCCTAGCGGAAACAAAGTGTTTAAAACGGAAAAAAGGTTCGCAGAGGGGACCTATCTCGGATATTAAGGATGCCTAGAGGATGCCTAGAGGATGCGTAGAGGATGCCTAGAGGATGCAAAGGGACACCTATACTGCCTTTAAAAAGGGGGAGCAACACATCTGGATCTCACTTTCAGAACAGCAGCCCTGCGGTGCAGACCTCTGCAGCCTTCATCTGACTCTTCCTCTTCCACAGCATCCAGTCATGTCCACTGTGGATCGTACCACAGTCCTTTTGGCAGCCACTAGCCTTCTGCAACAGTACGAAGCCATCTACAGGCTCTGTGAACTGTACTATGGGAAGAAAAAGAGGCGGCCAAGAAGCATCTGGGTCCGAAAATGGATCGGGAGAAGAGCAGAGTACGGACTGTACAATAAGCTGATGGTGGAGCTCAGGAACGAAGACACTTGGGCGTTCCAGAACTTCATGAAGATGCCTCCAGCCATGTTTGACGAAGTTGTGCAGCGCCTGACACCCAGGTTGACCAAGGCAAACAACAACTTCCGGCCCAGCCTGGAACCTGGGCTCAAGGTGGCACTGACTCTGCACCACCTGGCCTCAGGGACCACCTACAGGAGCATGCAGTATGGCTGGAGGGTGCCACACAACACCATCAGCATTGTGGTCAGAGAAGTGGTGCAGGCCATCATCGAAGAATACCTGGAGGAGCTCCTCCAGTGCCCCTCCACTGATGAAGGATGGAAGAAAGTTGCAGAGCAGTGGTATCAGAGGTGGATCTTTCCACATACCATTGGAGCCATAGATGGCAAGCACGTGGCCTGCAAAGCACCACCCAAGTCGGGCTCCACTTATTTCAACTACAAGGGCTTCTTCAGCATTGTCCTCTTTGGCATGGTCGATGCTGACTACAAGTTCATGTACATCGATGCTTCAGGCAGAGGCTCATGTTCAGATGCCCAGGTATACAACGCCAGTGACCTCAAGGAGGGGCTGGAAGGCAACCTCATCATGGGCTTCCCAGATCCAGAACCCCTGCCCAACGACACACAAGATGTGCCCTACTTCATTGTGGGGGATGACGACTTCTCCCTCAGAACCTACCTCATGAAGCCCTACACTTCCAGACTCCTCACCCGTGAAGAGAGGATCTTCAACTACAGGCTGTCCAGGGCAAGGCAGGTGGTGGAGAATGCCTTTGGCATTCTGGCCAATAGGTTCCAGGTACTTCTCACCACCATGCAGCATTGCCCAGAGACCGTGAGGAGGATCGTGAAAGCTTGCTGCATCCTGCACAATCTCATGCGCACCCGCTACCCAGTCTTACAGAACAGGCTCATGGACCTCCATCAAGGCAATGGGGACATGGAGCCTGGGGAATGGAGTCAAGGGTGAAACCTGATAGACACTGAGGATGTGCAAGGCGCCAACAGAGCCTCACGTGAAGGGAAGAAGCAGCGCAACCTCCTGAAACACTGGTGCAACTCCCTAGCTGGAGCAGTGAAGTGGCAAGACAGGATGAGAGATGATTAATGGATGCTTCCTTCAGCCTGTCACATCACACGGATGAGATTGGGCCATGTATGTTGGGTGGGCCTACAATGAACAGGACGTTTAATAAAGAGTTGTGTTTATGTTGACATATGTAGATGATTATTACATTATTATTGATAATAAAGGGCCATAGGTGTGGCACCTGGGAGGGTGGACCATACATTTCCACTATGCTTGCACTGGAGGTTTATCTATCCCACAGCTATTACCCATTCCAAAGGTATCCCTGCCTACCCCACTGCTATCTTAACCCATCCCACAAGCATGCAAAGGCTTAAACCAATTCTAAAAGTTTCCACCAAGACTTTATTACAAAGAAAAGAAATGAAGCAAGTGTGTGAATCAAAGATAAACTTTATGGAACAACAAGCTGTAAATGTGTCCAAATAAAGTGTCCAAATAAAGTCCACAGGTAGCCAGCTACCCAGTCTCTGGCACTCTTATTGGTCACTCGGATGTGTGCCCAGTCTCAGGGGTGAAGGGTCCAGGTGCTGTGGAGGTGGGTGGTGCTGGAGTGCTGGTCTGTATCGTCAGTTGGGTGCCTGGCCCTGAAAGGACAACAGGTGATGGTGTGTTGAGGAAGCTCTCAGACAGCTGGGTCAGACCCGCGATGTTGAGAGGTCCTTCCTCCATGCCATGGGGTGTCAGCCCCAGTACTGATGAGAGATGTACTGAGGGCGGGCTTGGCTGTGGGGTGGAGGAAGGAGTAGTGTAGTGGGGCTGTCTGGTCTGCAGCTGGGTGAGGACTGGCGTGGGTGGCATCGCTGTCATCGGTGGCATCATTGTCTTGGGTGGCATCGATGGCATCAGTGGAACCGGTGGCAACGGTGTCGTCCAATGACTCTGTGCCTGGACTGGGAAGGGCTGCTGCCTGTGCTGCTGGATCTCCTAGTAGCCATAGCCCTGGTAGGTGAGGGGCTGTGGGAAGCCTTGGAATGGGAGGGACATCACCTGTGGTGGAGGTGGAGGAGCATACCTGGACTGGGTGGGAGCAGGTTCCTCTGGATCAGGAGGGTTGTGAAGCAGCTCAGTGATCCGGTCCTTCACCACCTGGTCCTAGGGTTCCTCCATGTGCTTGAGGGTCTGGTTGACATAGGTGAGGAAGGGCTTACGATTGGAGGATGAGGAGTTGGGGCTGACCAGCTGAGAGAGGAGATCTATACTGGTGCGGATGGTGTCCCTGATCTCCAGCAGGACAGTGTGGCTCTGCCCCTCCTGCTGTCTGGCTCTCTGCCTTGCTGTGGAGGCGGAGCTGGGTGGTGGTGGATGCGGCTACGACTGTGGTGGACTCGATGTCTCCTCTCTCCCACCACACCAGGGAGTCCTCCACGCACTCCACTACGGTGACAACAGCTGTCTGCGGGTTCTCCGCCGTGGCACGCTCCACAGAAACCTGCCTGGAGACAGGGACTGACTCTCGGCCGGAAGAGGACTGGGTCTCAGCAAGCTGCCGGAGAGAGAGGGTTGTGAGAGTGGCTCCTGGTGCTCCTTGGTGGCGCATCTCACCCTCCAGGAAGCTGCACCTGGCCATGACGTAGGTCTCTCTGTCCGTCAGCTTAACCATGGCCTGGCCAGATTTCTTGAGGTGCAGCTTCCCGTACCAGGTGTGCATGTGCTTCCACCAGCCGAGGAGCACCTCCGAAGTGTAACCCATATTCTCCGCCCTCTCTCTCCAAGCAGCCTGCTTCCTTTTGGTGTCCCTGTACAGCCGGTGTCCTTTCTGCCACAGATAGTCATTCTCTCTCAGCCACTCCAGCACCTCATCCTCGTGTTCCTCCTCAATGAAGTATTGCCTCCTCTCCCGTCCCCACATACGCCTCTTCCTCCCTTTGGCAGGACCAGATGGGCCCTCATCAGAGGGGCTCCCAGGTGGTAGGGGCTGCTCCTCCACACCACCACCAGCAGCAGCACCAGTAGGATCATCATCATCATCATCATCACCAGCAGGATCATAATCATCATCATCATCATCATCGTCGTCGTCGTCGTCATCATCATCATCATCAGCAGCAGCAGCAGGATTAGCAGGACCAGGATCTTCAGAAGCAGAGTAAGCACCAGGAGCCCCAGCAGCACCAGCAGGAGAAGCAGTAGAAGCATCAGCAGCACTAGGAGCACGAGCAGAACGAGCAGGACGAGCAGGACCAGGAGCATGAGCAGTACGAGCAAGTCCAGGAGCACGAGCAGGACAAGCAGGACGAGCAGGACCAGCAGGACCAGCAGGACCAGCAGGACCAGGAGCAGCTTCAGCAGAGTATGCAGCAGCAGAAGCACCACCGCCAGGAGCAGCTTCAGAAGAGTACACAGCAGCAGAAGCTCCACTGCCAGGAGCAGCTTCAGCAAAAGCTCCAGCACCAGAAGAGCGAGCCCGAGCAGCAGAAGCCCCAGCAGAAGCAGAGTCAGGGACAGGGGGCGGGAGGGTGGCCCTGTCCCTCTTGGCAGGGATGGCGGCAGGTTGCTGAGGCTTTCGCTTCTTCCCTATGGTTTTGGGGTTGCTGGCTGGCAGGGAGGCTGGCAGGGAGGCTGGCAGGGAGGCTGGCAGGGAGGCTGGCAGGCACCAAGGCTGGCAGGAAGCCTGGCAGGAAGCCTGGCAGGAAGCCTGGCAGGAAGCCTGGCAGGCAGGCAGGCACCAAGGCTGGAAGGCAGGCTGGCAGCAAGGCTGGCAGGCAGGCAGAGAGCTAGGCTGGCAGGGAGGCTGGCCAGGAGGCTTGGAGGCAGGCTGGCAGGAAGGCTGGCAGCAAGGCTTGCAGGCAGGCATGCAGGCAGGGCAGGCAAGGACTCGATTTATCCTGCAGCAGGTCTTTCCTCCGAATGCTGGCAACCTGCGAGCTGCTTCCCTTTATATCCGCGTGGCTTACGCAATGCATCCCCCCCGCATGCGCAATTAACACTAGGCATCCGTTAGGCTTCCGCTGTGCATCCGCTAGGCTTCCGCTCTGCATCCGCTTCATCCGCTGTGCATCTGCTGTGCATCTGCTGTATCCGTTCTGCATCCGCTTTGCTGAGGCCCTCCGGAAGCCTCGCGGATGTGCCATCTGCTCCCATCCACTTCCATCCGCTGGGCTTCCGTTCCGCATCCGCTTTCCATCCGCCCTGCGTCCTCCCCGCGTCCGTGTTATCCGCTCTGGTTATGGAAATTTTTGCCCCTTTTGAGAGTGGATAACAACGGATGGAACATTTTGCTCCTCCGTTGTGTCCGTTTTACATCCATTGGGAAGTGTGACAGGGCCTTTAAGAAGCATGTATGTACCTTGGCAGATAGGAATAGAATCTATTTTTGAATATAGTTTGATCATGCTGACATATCTAACCTTAATCTCTTGCTAATGCCTTGTTAACAGTGTTAAGAATATTAAAGCAATATGGAGCAATTAAAAAGTATGTCGAGATTATACGTGGTAACATGCCTTCAAATTATTTTCAATATGAAAAGGTAGACAACTAACCTATTTTTAACATTTTAAAAATAATCTCAAGAAAGGAATGAGATGAGAAGTCTTTTTAAAAAAGAGAAATATTTTCTGAGAAATTTAAAATAATTCCATATGTTTGGAAGCGAAGAGAAAGCAAAGGTGTCAGGCAATTATCCACAACTGTGAGTGTATGTCTGTTTGACACAATCCTGTGACAATTACATGATGAGGGTTGCCCTTTGCTGAAATGCATTTGCTCCTGCTATTTCTCATTTTTGCCACCATGTCAGTGTTTTCAAATTTAAAAGTTTAATCGTGGCAAATTGTCACAATGGTAGTTTGGGCACTGTTAGAACTACGGTTATGTGATTGTTTTAGTAAATGGTTGATTGGAAAAGTATTTTCTGCTCAGTTGAAAGCTTTGCTGCAGGGGCAGGCATATGAATCTGAAATACAAATTCAAGCTAGTCGTGCTTAAAATTTGACCTATCCTAGATATATACTTATCTAAAAGAATATTCTTTGAGTTACTTCCATTAAAAAAAAAGCTGCCTTCTCCAAGAAACACTTTAGAATATTGTTCTACCTCCTCATTCCAGGTCTTGAAATTCCTATTGATTGGTGCTTTTTAAGAAATATTTTTCAAAACAATAATTATACATTTGGGACTATAAAGGTGAGAGAGGAGAGATCTACTTTCAGACTTCAAATATTCTTTTAATTTAACCTTGAAATAAAATTAGAAGTAGAAGTTCTGGATGTGCTTCCTGACTGAACAGTTCACAGGGTTGACTATGTCTTGGTGTACATCTGACCAAGAATTAAATCCCATATGAGAATAAACCAATTTATTAAATTGTGAAATGAAAAACATGTTTGTTCACTGGGTGTAAAACTAAAATAATTATAACATAAGTAAAAATTCCTTCTTAGCAAAGATGACTTAGCTTATAAAACCCTTCCATGGTGGTGCAGTGGTTAGAATGCACTGTTGCAAGCTTCAGTTCATCTGCCAAGAGTTTGATTCTGACCGGCTCAAGGTCGATTCAACCTTCCATCCTTCTGAGGTGGGTAAAATGAGGACTCAAAAGGTTGGGGGCAAAATGCTGACTCTGTAAGGTGCTTAGAGGTACTATGAAGCATATATAAGTCTAAGTGCTATTGCTATTCTACAGGCAGCTGATTAAAACTTCACCACTAACAACAAGACTATGGTGTGGTAGCTAGACCCAGGTTCATCCTTTCATATGATTACAGGCTAGTCACACATATTTCACCAAATTATTGTTCTGGAGATAAAAAACAAATGGAAGCCAAGCCCCATATACTTGAATTCTCCGAAAAAAAAAAGCATACTACGGATAGAAAAAGACAAAGACAATAAGAACAGCAAAAGAAATGCAATGTAAAATAAAGGCAATTGTGCACTGTAATTAAACCTATTTATATGTTAAAGAGAACTCTCTCCAATTTCCTACCTATCAAGCACTTCCCCAGTGAACCTGGATGACATCTTAATCTCCCAGCATTTCTTTTATTTTCCAAACACACCCTTTCTCTGTCTATCATTGGCTATATCTCCATGCTCCTGGTAACTACTACATGTTGCAGCAAGTGATGACTTTAAAATGAAAATGATATCAATGAAAAGAGTGGTTGTGAAGAGTGGTTGTGAAGAGGTGGAAAACAGTGGTGGGATTCAAAATTTTTTAGTACTGGTTCTGTGGGCATAGCTTGGTGGGCTTGGCAGGGGAAGGATACTGTAAAATCTCCAGTCAGAAGTGGTATTTGCCAATTCTCTGAACTACTCAAAATTTCCACTACCGGTTCTCCAAAACTGGTCAGAACCTCCTGAATACCACCTCTGCTTCAAAAGTTGCAACAGGGGAAGCAAATATGGCAAGTGGCTTTTGTGACCAAAATGCTGTCCTTTTTTTGTGGGGGTTGTTACACTGCCTGCATGTCTGTATGAAAAGTGATGGAGTTTGTGTGCAAAAGTTTGATGTCCCTTTGGTCTTTTTGAGGAATGCACCCAATTCTATGGATGTATCAGCAGTTCATGACAAAATTATTGGGTCAACTTACAAAACAGTCTTTGGATGGATTTTGTACTTATCTGTTTGAAAGATCTTTGACAGTAACAACAGTAAACTACAAGACTACATCAGTGGTGTATTAACCATTAAGCAGACTAAGCACGTGCTTAGGACACCAGGCCCAAAGAAGGCACCACAAAATTAAAAATAGACTTCGTTTGTATAGTATGTACAAAGGGGGGGGGCACCAAGATTTGTCCATGCTTAGGGCACCAGTGAGCCTTAATCATCCACTGGATTATATATCAAAGTCTAAGGCGGTCAGATAAGATGCAAGCCCATTTCTCTAACTTAAGCATATTTTGGATATCTGAAATTGCAAGGTTATTACATCTGGGCCATTGTGCTTATTTCAAGCTTTCTCCTGGCTTTTCTACTGATTTAATGTGCAAATAAATTCTTATACAGGAATAAAGTGGTTCTTTTCCCTCAGAATTCCTCTTGATGACATTTCCCTTAGGGAAGGTTCTAGGCTGAGTGAAGTAAAAAAGTGGTACAATGGAGAGAAAGAACCATCCACTGAGTCTCCTCCATTAATATCCTTCAGTATGTACTTAACAAACTAATTTTGCTTGCTGTACCAGCGTTTAGCTGATTTTTTTCTTTGCAAAAACTTGTTTTAAATTAAATCACAATACTTAGACTAATTCCAAAGATGCTAATACATTCCTACAGTAAGTACTTTTGAAACATCTTAAGGCCCTGTCACACTGCCCAACGGATGCAAAAGGTTAGTAAAAAGGACACAATGGACGAGAAAAATGTTCTATCTGTTGTTATCTGCTCTCAGAAGGGGCAAAAATGTGCATAACCAGAGCGGATAACACGGAAAGGAATGGACGCGGGGAGGACGCAGGGCGGATGGAAAGCGGATGCGGAATGGAAGCCCAGCGGATGGAAGTGGATGAGAGCAGATGGCACATCTGCAAGGCTTCCAGGGGACCTCAGCAAAGCAGACACGGAACGGATACAGAGCGGATGCTGAGCGGATGAAGTGGATGAAGAGCGGAAGCCTAGCAGATGCACAGCGGAAGCCTAATAGATGCCTAGCATTAATTGCGCATGCGGGGAGGATGCATTGCGTAAGCCCCGTGGATATAAGGGAAGCAGCTCGGAAGCAGGTCACCATTCAGAGGAAAGACCTGCTGCCGGACGGATTGACAGCCTTGCCTGCCCTGCCTGCATGCCTGCCTGCAAGCCTTGCTGCCAGCCTTGCTGCAAGCCTTGCTGCAAGCCTTGCTACTAGCCTCCCTGCCAGCCTTGCTGTCTGCCTGCCTGCCAGCCTTGCTGCCAGCCTTGCTGCCAGCCTTGCTGTCTGCCTGCCTGCCAGCCTTGCTGCCAGCCAGTCTGCCTGCAAGCCTTGGTGCCTGCCTTCCTGCAAGCCTTGCTGCCTGCCTTCCTGCCAGCCTTGGTGCATGTCTGCCTGCCAGACTTCCTGCAAGCCTTGGTGCCAGACTTCCTGCCAGCCTTGGTGCCTGCCTGCCTGCCAGACTTCCTGACACCCTTGGTTCCTGCCAGCCTCCCTGCCAGCCAGCAACCCCACAACCATGGGGAAGAACAGAAAGCCTCAGCCATCTGCTGCCAGCCCTGGCAAGAGGGAAAGGGCTACCATCCCACCCCCTGGCCCTCACTCTGGTTCTGCTGGGGCTTCTGCAGCAAGGGCTTGCTCTTCTGGGGCTGGGGCTTCTGCTGCTTCTGCTTCTGGAGGAGCTGATGATGTGGGAGATCAGACAAGCACTCCAGCACCAGCCACCTCCACAGCACCTGGACCCTTCACCCCTGAGACTGAGCGACACAGAGGAGTGCCAGAGACTCATTTTTGTTTTATAGCTTGTTGTTAATAAAGTCTATTTTTGATTCACACACTTGCTTCATTTCTTTTTTTTAATAAAGTCTTGGTGGAAACTTTTAGAAATGGTTTAAGCCTTTGCATGCTTGTGGGATGGGTTAAGATAACAGTGGGATGGGTTGAGATAGCAGTGGGATGGGCAGGGATACCTTTGGGATGGGTAATAGTTGTGGGATGGGCAGGGATACTTTTGGGATGGGTAATAGCTGTGGGATAGATAAACCTTCAGTGCAAGCATAGTGGGACTGGATGGTCCACCCTCCCAGGTGCCACACCTATGGCCCTTTATTATCAATAATAATGTAATCAATCATCCACACATGTCAACATAAACGCAACTCTTTATTAAATGCCCTGTTCATTATAGGCCCACCCAACATACATGGCCCAATCTCATCCATGTAATGAGACAGGCTGAAGGAAGCATCCATTAATCATCTATCATCCTGTCTTGCCACTCCACTGCTCCAGCTGGGGAGTTGCACCAGTGTCTCAGGAGGTTGCGCTGCTTCTTCCCTTCACGTGAGGCTCTGTTGAGGCCTTGCACATCCTCAGTGTCTATCAGGTTTCGCCCTTGCCTCCATTCCCCAGGCTCCATGTCCCCATTGCCTTGTTGGAGGTCCACGAGCCTGTTCTGCAAGACTGGGTAGCGGGTGCGCATGAGATTGTGCAGGATGCAGCAAGCTTCCACGATCCTCCTCACGGTCTCTGGGCGATGCTGCATGGTGGTGAGAAGTACCTGGAACCTATTGGCCAGGATACCAAAGGCGTTCTCCACCACCCGCCTTGCCCTGGACAGCCTGTAGTTGAAGATCCTCTCTTCACGGGTGAGGCATTTGGAGGTGTAGGGCTTCATGAGGTAGGTTGTGAGGGAGAAGGCGTCATCCCCCACGATGAAGTAGGGCACATCTTGCGTGTCATTGGGCAGGGGGTCTGGATATGGGAAGCCCATGATGAGGTTGCATTCCAGCCCCTCCTTGAGGTAACTGGTGTTGTATACCTGGGCATCTGAACATGATCCGTTGCTTGAAGCATCGATGTACATGAACTTGTAGTCAGCATCGACCATGGCAAAGAGGATGATGCTGAAGAAGCCCTTGTAGTTGTGATAAGAGGACCCTGAGTTGGCTGGAGCTTTGCAGGCCACGTGCTTGCCATCGATGGCTCCAACGGTGTGTGGGAAGTTCCACCTCTGATACCACTGCTCTGCAACTTTCTTCCATCCTTCATCAGTGGAGGGGCACTGGAGGAACTCCTGCAGGTATTCTTCAATGATGGCCTGCACCACCTCTCTGACCACAATGCTGATGGTGTTGTGTGGCACCCTCCAGCCGTACTGCATGCTCCTGTTGGTGGTCCCTGAGGCCAGGTGGTGCAGAGTGAGTGCCACCTTGAGCCCAGGATCTAGGCTGGGCGGGAAGTTGGTGTTTGCCTTGGTCAACCTGGGTGTCAGCCGCTGCACAACTTCATCAAACATGTCTGGAGGCATCCTCATGAAGTTCTGGAATGCCCGAGTGTCTTCGTTCCTGAGCTCCACCATCAGCTTGTTGTACAGTCCGTCCTCTGCTCTTCTGGTGAACCATCTTCATAACCAGACGCTTCTTGGCTGCCTCTTTTTCTTCCCATAGTACAGTTCACAGAGCCTGTAGATGGCTTCGCACTGTTGCAGAAGGATGGTGGCTGCCAAAAGGACTTTGTTACGATCCACGGTGGACATGACTGGATGCTGTGGAAGAGGAAGAGTCAGATGAAGGCTTCAGAGATCTGCACCGCAGGGCTGCTGTTCTGAAAGTGAGATCCAGATGAGTTGCTCCCCCTTTTTCTTGGCAGTATAGGTTTTTCCCTATGTGACCCTTTGCATCCTCTAGGCATCCTCTAGACATCCTTAATATCCGAGATAGGTACCCTCTGCGAACGTTTTTTCTGTTTTACATGCTTTGTTTCCGTTCTGCATCCGCTAGGCATCCGTTCCGCATCTGTTCCGCTTCCTCCCTGCATCCGTTTACTGCTGGAGCAGATGGATTTGCGCGGATGCGCAGCAGATGCCTAGCGGATATAGCGGATGCGTAATGGATGCAGAACAGATGCCTAGCAGATGTGTAGTGGATGCAGAATGGACGAATTGGATACATTTTCCACTCAAAAGTTTTGAGCAGCTCAAGACTTTCTGAGCGGATGAAATGTCAATAAACGGATGCTGGAGGGATAGAGAGGAAGCAAAACGGAGGCGGTGAGTACAGAACGGATGCATCGCGTTTATCAACGGATGGCAAGTGTTTCTCTCCGTTTTACATTCTCTTTCCATCCGTTGGTGCAGTGTGACAGGGGCTTTATATTTTAATATAAGCACAAAAAGAGCTTGAATTAACTGGTATGACTTTTATAAACATACTTCCCAGCTTATCCCTATTATAGATTTCTAAGTTGGTTTGATTGTGCCAAGGCTCTTATTTTGATCGGCAAGGATTACTGTGAGCATATAGCAAAATAAAGGAAACAAACTATAAATAGGCAGAAGACATTAAGCCCATGTCACACTGAACCAACGGATGCAAAGAGGATGTAAAACGGACAAAAAAGCTTGCCATCCGTTGGTTAACGCGATGTATCTGTTCTGTACTCACTGCCTCCATTTTGCTTCCTCTCTATCCATCCAGAATCCGTTTATGGATGTTTCATCCACTCCAAAAGTTTTGGGCTGCCTAAAACTTTTGCATGGAAAATGTATCCAGTTCGTCCGTTCTGCATCCGCTACGCATCTGCTACACATCCGTTACGCATCTATTACGCTTCTGCTATATCCGCTAGGCATCCGTTCCACATTCGTGCAACTCACATCCGCCCGGATGCAGGAAGGAGGTGGAACGGATGCAGAACGGATGCCTAGCGGATGCAGCACGGAAACAAAGCGTTTAAAATGGAAAAATCGTTCGCAGAGGGGACCTATCTCGGATATTAAGGATGTCTAGAGGATGCCTAGAGGATGCCTAGCGGAAAACCTATACTGCCTATAAAAAGGGGGAGCAACTCGCCTGCATCGCATTTTCAGAACAGCAGCCCAGAGGTGCAGACCTCTACAACTTTCATCTGCCTCTTCCTCTTCCACAGCATCCAGTCATGTCCACCATGGATTGTAACAAAGTCCTTTCGGCAGCCACCATCGTTCTGCAACAGTGCGAAGCCATCTGCAGGCTCTGTGAACACTACTGCGAGAAGAAAAGGAGCCACCCAAAAAGAGTCTGGGTCCGAAGATGGTTCACCAGTAGAGCGGAGGACGGACTGTACAACAAGCTGATGGTGGAGCTCAGGAGCGAAGACACTCGGGCGTTCCAGAACTTCATGAGGATGCCGCCAGCCATGTTTGATGAAGTTGTGCAGCGGCTGACACCCAGGTTGACCAAGGCAAACACTAGCTTCCGGCCCAGCCTGGAACCTGGGCTCAAGGTGGCACTGACTCTGCGCCACGTGGCCTCAGGGACCGCCTACAGGAGCATGCAGTACGGCTGGAGGGTGCCACACAACACCATCAGCATTGTGGTCAGAGAGGTGGTGCAGGCCATCATTGAAGAATACCTGCAGGAGTTCCTCCAGTGCCCCTCCACTGATGAAGGATGGAAGAAAGTTGCAAAGCAGTGGTATCAGAGGTGGAACTTCCCCGACACCGTTGGAGCCATCGATGGCAAGCATGTGGCCTGCAAAGCTCCAGTCAACTCAGGGTCCTCTTATCACAACTACAAGGGCTTCTTCAGCATCATCCTCTTTGCCATGGTCGATGCTGACTACAAGTTCATGTACATCGATGCTTCAGGCAACGGGTCATGTTCAGATGCCCAGGTATACAACGCCAGTCACCTCAAGGAGGGGCTGGAAGGCAACCTCATCATGGGCTTTCCACATCCAGACCCCCTGCCCAATGACACGCAAGATGTGCCCTACTTCATCATGGGGGATGACGCCTTCTCCCTCACAACCTACCTCATGAAGCCCTACACCTCCAAATGCCTCACCCGTGAAGAGAGGATCTTCAACTACAGGCTGTCCAGGGCAAGGTGGGTGGTGGAGAACACCTTTGGCATCCTGGCCAACAGGTTCCAGGTACTTCTCACCACCATGCAGCATTGCCCAGAGACCATCAGGAGGATCTTGGAAGCTTGCTGCATCCTGCACAATCTCATGCGCACCCGCTACCCAGTCTTGCAGAACAGGCTCGTGGACCTCCAACAAGCCAATGGGGTCATGGAGCCTGGGGAATGGAGGCAAGGGCGAAACCTGATAGACACTGAGGATGTGCAAGGCCCCAACAGAGCCTCAAATGAAGCGAAGAACCAGCGCAACCTCCTGAGACAATCGTGCAGCTCCCCAGCTGGAGCAGTGGAGTGGCAAGACAGGATGGTAGATGCTTAATGGATGCTTCCTTCAGCCTGTCTCATCACACAGATGAGATTGGGCCATGTATGTTTGGTTGGCCTACAATGAACAGGGTGTTTAATAAAGAGTTGTGTTTATGTTGACATGTGTGGATAAGTATTACATTATTATTGATAATAAAGGGCCATAGGTGTGGCACCTGGGAGGGTGGACCATACAGTCCTATGCTTATCTATCCCACAGCTATTACCCATCCCTAAGGTTTATCTATCCCACAGCTATTACCCATCCCTAAGGTATCCCTGCCCATCCCACAGGTATCCCTGCCCATCCCACAGCCATCTTAACACATCCCACAAGCATGCAAAGGATTAAACCATTTCTAAAAGTTTCCAGCAAGACTTTATGAAAAAAAAGAAATGAAGCAAGTGTGTGAATCAAAAATAGACTTTACTAACAACAAGCTATAAGACAAAAGTGAGTCTCTGGCACTCCTCTTGGTCGCTCAGTCTCAGGGGTGAAGGGTCCAGGTGCTGTGGAGGTGGCTGGAGGTGCTGGAGTGGTTGTCATCAGCTCCACCAGAAGCAGAAGCAGCAGAAGTGCCAGCTCCAGAAGAGTGAGCCCGTGCTGCAGAAGCCCCAGCAGAACCAGAGTGAGGGCCAGGGGGCGGGATGGTAGCCCTGTCCCTCTTGCCAGAGCTGGCAGCAGATGGCTGAGGCTTGCTGTTCTTCCGCATGGTTGTGGGGTTGCTGGCTGGCAGGGAGGCTGGCAGGAACCAAGGCTGGCAGAAAGGCAGGCAGGAAGGCTGGCACCAAGGCAGGCAGGAAGGCTGGCAGGCAGACATGCAGGCAGGGCAGGCAAGGCAGTCGATGTGTCTGGCAGCAGGTCTTTCTTCTGAATGGCGTCCTGCTTCCGAGCTGGCGTCCTGCTTCCGCGGGGTGGATGCAATGCATCCTCCCCGCATGCGCAGTTAAGGCCAGGCATTTGTTAGGCTTCCGCTCTGCATCTGCTAGGCTTCCGCTCTGCATCCACTTCATCCATTCGGCGTCCGCTCTGCTTCCGCTCTTTCCATTCCGCGTCCGCTTCGCTGAGCCCCCCCAGAGCCCTGTGGATGTGCCACCCACTTCCATCCACTCCCATCCGCTTCCATCCGCTTGGCTTCCGTTCCGCATCCGCTTTGCATCCGCCCTGCGTCCTCCCCGCGTCCGTGTTATCCGCTCCGGTTATGCAAATTTTTGCCCCTTTTGAGAGCGGATAACAATGGATGGAACATTTTGCTCGTCCGCTGTGTCCTTTTTGCATCCGTTGGCCAGTGTGACATGGGCTTTAGCTTTTCAAGATTGATATCATAGAAGGAAAAACTCTAAATATATTGTTTATGCTGAGTTAAGGGTCCCAAAATAGCATCAAAATAACATGAATGTTCAGTGAGATGATGAAGACAACAATGATGATAATGGAACAGAACTTTTTTGTGTGTTGTCAAATATGGTATTTTAAAAAAATCAAATAATATGCAGTTAAATTAAAGATACCTTGTTGAGATATAAGATTTAATAGCTAACAGCTGCTATATGTCTGATGCAATGTAAGACTGATGAAACTGAAGTTGAATTACCATTGGTATTGCCTTTTTTAAGACTAAGAAGAGCTCCACAGAAGTTTTACCGTTTTAAGAGGTGTTTATATAAGGCAGCCATTAGACAGGGTGTGTTCTTTCTCCTTGTGTCCTGTATCCAGTGTAGAGCTCTCTGTGCAGAGTTAAGATTGTTTGCTTGTGAGGTATTTGCCTACCACATATATTATTGTATATGTCTTGTATATAAACCACTGTTACATGTCTAAGTCTCTGTGTGCTGTGTTTTGCTCCTAGGTTGCCCCAGTCATGTTGCAAATGATCTGATAGGTTTTGGGCCCAGCATGCTTCCACTGCTGTACTATAAATCTCTTTATGTTCAATCATTAACTCACCAGAATAAGGCATACTAATCTCTAACTATCAGTTATGCTATGTTAGTCAAATGCAAAGAAACTTTGCACAGCAGTACACAAGATTCTATTGGATAAAATGAAGGTCATATCTGAAAATCTATGTATATGACTAAAAATTAATTAAAAGGTCATATAAAGGCTTTAAGCCAAACAGGGGAAAGTTCTCCCCTTTTCTTTTGTTTTGTTTCCTTTTTTAATTTGATCAATTAAAGTACTGAATAGTATATTGATCATCCATGGTTACGATGTTGCAGCAAGGTTAAAACAATGCCAAACACAGGATAAAGTGACATTATTTATTGACTCATTGCAGCAACCAAGAATGTTTGGAAAGTTCTAAATTGGCTCAATTTGTTAGGGCAAATTCTTCATGCTGTTGTCTGATGGGATTGATTTACAAGGAACAAAGTGGACAAAAGAAAAAAAAGATGTATATAATCTGAAGAAAAACCCAGAGTATTTAGAAGTTAGAAAGGGATAGAATATCTTGCCTCAGAAAACCCTTATGCAAATAACCAATTTATTCTCCAAATATTTTAGTAATAGATTTCACCTGGAAATTGAATTGAACTGTTTCTTTAAAGCATATGACCGATTCCATGAAATTTTGATGGAGGTAAGCCATATGAAGGAGGAGGAAGAGAAGGAGAAGGAGAAGGAGAAAGAAAACAATGAGCAGTGATGTATTAAATTTACAAAATTCTGAAGCATTTTGGACATTTGATATTGATTCTGTTGTTGAGCTATTGGATTGATAGTATGATCTTTATATACAGTGTTGCAGATGTGATCATAGATATGGAAAATGCTTGTTGGGAAAGAAAGTGTTGAGATGGGTTCTTTGGCTTTTACATGAATTGCTGGGCTAATGGTTTTTCACATCATTAAAATCTATCAGTTCTGGACTTCCAGTTTGCAAGGCTTCGGCAACAGCAGGAATCCGTGATTGTGCGCGGTTTCTGCTGTGTTCGCTGCTGGAGTGCCCCTGATCCAGCTGGATTTGGGGGCTATAGTTACCCCGCAGAGGTAACTGAAGATAGGGAAGAACCAGCATGGGTCCGGGGGAATTGCAACCCCCCTCCTCAGCTGGCTTAACTCCCTTTTCTGAAAGCAGTGGAGCGGCGGTCAGCAATGGCTGCCACAAAGAAACTTTCATCCAGAGAAGAATGTGCAGGAGGAAGCTGAGAAATTGAAAGTTTTTGGCTAACTGGGATAATAAGTAACATTTAAATACCCTGGAATTTAAGTTTCATTAAAGATACATCATTCCTGATGAAGATGGAAAAAATGGCGAATGAAAGAAAAAAGGGAAAGTTTGTTTTTTCTCACTCTCCTTCCTTACGGTGATAGCAAATGAATGGAGAAATCGGAAAAACCCATTTTGGCATCAGCAGGAAATCCTAAAAATTAAAGCCAAGGGGACAATAAAGATTTCTGAGCATTGGGGAAAAAAAAACAACACTCTTTTTTGCTATAAGTGGGAAGGGAGAGGAAAAGAATTAATATTAAGATTTTGTTGGAGGAGGTTGCTTGGAATTTATAAGATCAGAGATAAACTGTAACAATACTTATAAAAGATATATTTTACTGAACTATAACCTCAGGAAGAGAAAGTATAAAAAGAAGAAAGTGCTAAATGAAACAATCTGTGTGTATTTCGATTGCTTGGTGACTTTGGGACTTTTGGAAATCATTATTTGAAAGACTAAAAACATTTGGGTTGTATAAAAAAAAACTTTTCACAATGGCACTACTTGTTGATGAACTGAAAATTGAATGTAAAAAGCTAAAAGAAGAGGAACAAGAAGGGAAGGGCTCTTCTGGATCTGTTTTCCATTTTTTTAGAAATGGTGATTTCTACCTACCAGAAACTACAAGAACAAGAAGACTGGGATGAAGAAGAAGCCATCTTTAATGAACAAACAACTTTAGCTGGGGAAGAAAAGGGGAAGAGGGGAAAGAGAATGGAGACTTTTAGACTTAAAAAAAAAAACCAAAAAAGGGAAAAATAAGGTGAAAAATCGATACAATGTCAGAAAGCAACAGAAAAGAGGAATACAGAAGAAGGTGGAGATTAAGAAGGTGGAGATTAAGAGACAAGGGGGTAAAAAGGCAGGATTGGAGAAGAAAGGAAGGGAAAAAGGGAAGAGAAGTTACAAAGGTTTAAAACAAGATGTAAAGAAACAAGATTTATTCAGAGATAGTGGGTAAAAATATGATTAAAAAAGAGATTCTGCAAAAGTACATAAGTATATTGTTGTATTTATATTTGAAATAATGTTAGAAAACTGGATTTAATAATAGAGCTTAATTTGCTATGGAATATTGTTTTAATTATATTATAAACTTATTACTCTTTTTTATTTTATAATATAGTATGTAGCTTTAGTACTAAGCAGAATCAGAATGAAAAGAATATATTATTTTAAGTGTTAAATTTAAGGGAAAGATTTAAAGGCGTCATACTTCAATCAGTGATTGCAGGAGAAATTTTGTATTAATGAGAAAAGATAATAGAAAATTGAAATAGAGCAGACAAAAGATATGCGCATAATGATTTAAATTGAGATGAAATAAATAAAATAGAATTAAGAGAGAAAAGAATAAAAAGAGGGGAGAAGCTATATAGAAAATGTAGAATGGTAAATAAGATATGAAATGGGATAAAATGTGAGCATGAATTCGAATTTATGTCTGTACAAAAAGATGTAACCCAGGACTAAGCCACTTTCCAAAAAGAAGTTTTATGTTTTTATGTTTTGTGTTTTGTTTGTGTATGTTTATTGAAAATCAATAAATTTTTTATTTAAAAAAATCTATCAGTTCTTTTTGGGGGAATAGTCTTTAGGATTTTTCTTTCCAAAGACCTTGTGTTTTTCTTTTCCACATGCAGGATTTGCTTGCTCAGCAGTTTATACCACCATGGATAGGAGTGGGGGAGAAAAGAAATAATTTCATTCTATTGCATTTGCTCTTGATTCTTGTTGGCTTGTTCTTATGGGTGATTTGATTCCCCCCCTCCAAATCCATGTATTATTAAAGCCCTATTTGTCTCTGCATTAATCCTCTATGTATTTAATTAGTCTCAATTCTTTCAGCCTAGCTGTATGGAAAAAAAGCTAAAAGTCAAATAAATGCAGCATATTATATATGGCTTAGCTCCTAATCTATCAGGAACCGTTAGTGAGATCCCTTTTTTTCATTTCAGCCCTTTTTGCCCCCAAGCCAATCAGAAACAAGGCAGCACAAGCAGAATTATTCACTGTCTGTGATGAGATGAGAATGCATGTGTTGATCCAGACACTTTGTGTCTCAAGAGGTAATAACTTGATATGACAGCAGCTACATATGTTACAGCACTCATTTCGGTGGGGGAAAAATGCTATCCATTCAGGAGATTTCTGGATCTTGTTCTTGCTTCAACCAATGGAAAATTAGCTGCAAGTTTCGAGTCATTTTATCAGCCATCACAAGCTGATTTGACAAGAGCTTGTATCTAGAACTTGCATCAACACTTGCCTTTTTCCTAGAAAGTGTAACATTTGGAGATAGCTTCCCAATTAATAAACTGGGGAATTGTCTGAACCTAAGTTCATTGTTAATAAGGACTCAGTGTAGGGATGCGGTGGCTCAGTGGCCAAGATGGTGAGCTTGTCGATCAGAAAGGTCAGCATTTCAGTGATTTGAATCCCTAGCACTGTGTAATGGAGTGAGCTCCCATTAGTTGTCTCAGCTTCTGCCAACCTAGCAGTTCAAAAGCATGTAAAAATGCAAGTAGAAAAATAGGGACCATTTTGGTGGGAATGTAACAGCATTCTGTGCACCTTCGATTTTAGTCATGCTGGCCACATGACCATGAAGACGTCTTTAGACAGCACTGGCTCTTTGGCTTTGTAATGGAGATGAGCACTGCCCCTAGAGCTGGAAATGACTAGCATGTATGTGCAAGGGGAACCTTTACCTAAGTTAATTGTACAGTTGAGAATTAATAATGGTGAGGGTGACATCTGGCTCAACAACAGCATCCATAGATTTAGATTTCAAACACTAAGCAGATGAAAAGCAAATCCAAATAATAATCACTCATCCTCATCAATCAATGTGAGTGTGGGCATTCAATCTTTAAGTGGGTTCAGCTTGCATTTCCCTAAGTGTGAGCTTTACTTTTTTGAGCACCAGCTTGTCCACCAACTCAGGTTTAATGATTTAGGGTGTGTGATGAAGGTGCCATGGGGTTACCAGGTCTGTTGAACATGGTCTTGCTTGAAATGCTGATTGGTAGACTATGTTTCAAGACTACCATGATCATTTGATGAACCTGACACTACAAATTTGTGTAGAAATATTCATGCTTCCTGTTTTATCAGTATAACACAATAAACACAATGTAGGACAAAGACATGGCAATTTCCAAGCTTGAATATCTATTGCAATGCAGCGCATTGTTCTTCTAGGAAAGGAAAATGAAAGATTTATAAATGTTTTCAGAGAAGCTCGCTAAAATAAGTTAAATGTTTATTAGTATATTAAATGTATTGGTAAATAACATAATTATTCCAGCAGTCCCCGTCTTGAGTGAGTAGCAAAATGTGAAAGTAGTTATGAATTTTCAAACTAGTCTCTAGAGTTTCATTTCATGTTCAGAAAGAACATTTTATACTATTGCATTTAACATGTTCTCAAG
This sequence comes from Laticauda colubrina, assembly GCA_015471245.1. Taxonomy (NCBI): domain Eukaryota; kingdom Metazoa; phylum Chordata; class Lepidosauria; order Squamata; family Elapidae; genus Laticauda; species Laticauda colubrina. The sequence continues at coordinate 114,593 of BLBF01000322.1, forward strand.
TGTACTTGCAACATTTGATTTAACATTTTTGTCAAATAAAGAGGTTTTAGAGCTGGTGCTCCAGATCCAGATGTCTACTTAATTCATTAAGTACCGAGGCTGTCAAGTTGCAGCCCCTTGAGAATATGAAACCAGACATCTTTAATATTTCATTCTAAGGACTGAATTACACAGACTTTTTTTGTTGCTAATTGAACATTATGCTGCCCCATATTGGCTATCTTCTTCCTAGTATGAACAGTGAATTCAAAATTAAATCATGACTAAAAGTAACATGAGCTGAAGCAGTTGAAACTTTATCCTGAATGCAGGGTTAAAGCAACAGAAAAGGGAATATATTTAGACCATAAAAAAGTAAGAATGCCTTTATATTCCAGGAAGGATCTCTATGCTTGACATTTTATTAAATTTCTAATGGTCCTTCTCCTTTATTGTCCCAGTTTTGTATAATCTGATAGATCCAGATAAATAATTCTCTTTCCATGAATTATCTGGAAATACTACAGTTGCCACCAGTTGCCACCATCCAAAATGACAAGTAAAATGTGACTGCTTAGACTATAAAATGGATAACATTATATCAGATAGAGATGAAGGTCCTTTAAGGTCTCATGCTGTTTCCCTTGACTAATTTCAACAAAGGGTTGTGTTGCTTTTGCCCCATTCGGCAATGATGGTGAACTGCAATTCATCTGTAGGTTATAATTTATCAGCCCTAGTTACATTTCAGTCATATTGGTATGGTTGATTCTCTAGCCCAGGAATCCCCAAACTTGGAAACTTTAAGACTTGTGGACTTAAATGCCCAGAATTCTCCAGCCAGCTATTCTGGGAGTTGGCAAGTTTGGAGTCCTCTGCTCTAGCCATATGAAGTGTAAGTGGTCTCCACATCATTACTATTGAATGTATTTTATATTTGGAGATGTGTGTGTGTGTGTGTTTGTGTGTGTGTGTGTAGAGAGAGAGAGAGAGAAGTGTGTGTGTGTATACACACACACACAAAGTTTATTATTATATAATCATATTTTCAAGAAATATCTGTCCTTCCCTTTCTGTCAGCTCTTCAAGACAAACAAGGTCAAGAAACAGAATATTGAAAGCCTGTTCAAGTTTCTCTTGAATAGACAACAAGGAGATGCCACCTCAGTTTACAGTGGTGCCTTTGCCCCCCCCCTTCCCCATCCCCAATGTCCCTCAAGATTCATTGGTCTCTCAGTAGGACTGAAAATAGAGCTTCCTATTCTGAGAGGGAAGATCAATAGCCTTTTTAAACAGATGGAAGCACAACTGGGACTGGAGAAGGCCTATGGAGAATCATATTAGAGCCTCCTGGAAGATATGGCTGCTTTGATCCTTCAAGTTGCACTATTTACGCCAATATGTTACAAAATCAAATTAAAAGATGGAGGAAGGAGACTGTTAAACAAGGAGTAACATTAAAGGAGGATTTGGCTGAAAGATCCAACCTCCCTTATACTATTTGGAAGACTCTGCATAGATTAAGAATTGAAATGCCTGAATATAAAACCAACATGCTGAAGTGGACACTCTTAGAGGATAAAAACATGCTATGTGAATGTGGAGATACATAGAGCCCACCCATCTGCTGGCAGGTCAGCTACTACCAGAAACATGTACCAATAATGTATTATTTTTTGGCCAATGCCAAAGCCAACAAGGTGGCTTGATTCTGGCAGTTTAAAGTTTAATCTAAACACAGAAGAAGAAAAAGAAAATACGTCTCTCAAATCTATTATATATCACACATGCACACACATGATTATTTGTGGGATCAATGAGTTTGAATCTCATTCTATATGTATTTGTTATTGAGGTTTCCTTAAACATATGGATGGAGAGGTTTTTGTTTTTGTTTTCCACTGTGCTAAATCACCGCTCAGGCTAATCCAGTATAATTTACTTTGACTGATGAACCTTTCCACTTCAGAGATTCTTTCCTAGCTCTATTTAAGAATGGAAATGGAGAGAGTTACAAGAAATGTGTGTACTGAAAAGCTATAATCTATTAAAAGGCTGAAAATTTTCTATTTCTCCATCTTTGAAACATTTTCCCCATTAAAACATTTTCCCCATTCAATAAAAAAATGAAAAACAACAGAGAATGAAGGGAGGGAGGGAAGGAGGAAGAAAGAAAAGGAGGAAGAAAAGAAAGATATGTAATAGTAGATGAACAGAACAGAATAGAATACTTTATTGGCCAAGTGTGATTGGATGCACAAGGAACTTGTCTCCAGTGCATAAGCTCTCAGTGTAAATATGAACAACAACATAATATAATTACAATAATTATACCAATAAGAGAAGGTTGTAGAAAAGGTGAGAAGGATAATAGTAATACATCCATACTATATGAGTAAATATCATTAGACATATGACAGTACTGTGGGGAATTAGGTGTTCAACAGAATGATGCCACAAGGAAAAAAACCTGCCTCTGGGTCTAATTGTTTTGGCATCCAATGCCCTGTAAGCAGCAACCTGAGAGGAGAAGTTGAAAAATTTATGTCCAGGATATAGATATTTTCTCAGTCCTCTTTCTGACTTGGGCAGTATATAGGTCTTCAGTGAAAAGCAGGCTCGTTGTAATTCTTTTTTCTGAAGTCCTATCAGTTGAAGTCTGTATCTATCCTTTTTGGTTGCTGTATTAAATGCAACAGTTGACAGACTCAATAATTCATTTGTAGGACTGTATCAACAGCTCCTGGGGCAATCTGAATATATCTCTACTCTAGGTATTTTCACTTTTTTTTTCAAGGATGGGTCCTACATACCTTACAAAATGCATACAATTGTTCAGCTCCATTTCTATGGTAACCAGAGTTCAAATTTGCAGCTCATCACTCCAAAAATTACATCTGAGATTTTCTTGAGGTTGGGGTGGGATTGGTTTGGGGTAAGGAATTTAGGTATCCCTTGATTTCACAAATCTAAATTATTCAAGAATCAGCCCTCCTCTTCTCACTCTGCCTTCTCACTATTCCAGTTAGCAGAGTTGACATATTCATGACATCAGAGAAAAAAGACACAGAGTAATATACTATATATTTATAGTCTCTTGCCATTGTTTAATAGAAAAAAAGGAAAACATGCTCAAATCATTAACGTCACTCTATTGCAATTTATAAAGTCTGGGAATTGGTGCAGAATTTCAGTATTCACTAGGATAAAAAAGAACTACTGGATTTGTGCAAATAGACACAGCCCAAAATGAATTCTATTTTTGTTATACATGTGTAGGTGCTATACATGATGGAACTCACTCACAAACGTTTTATTGGAAACCCTTCAAGAAAAAGGCAACACTATTGTTAATATTTATTAGACCTTCACTTTGTTTTATAGCAACATGTTGTATGACCTTTTTTTATGAGATCCAAAGACATTTTATAAGCCATTTATTCCCAGGATTTTATATAACTTTAGAAGAACTAATAAAGATGTGCACAATCTTATTCAAGTAAACAAGAAGAGTAGAGGGAAGCATTTAGGATTAAAAAGAATCCATGCTCTATTAAAAGAGGGAAAAAAATGAAAGCATATTTCCAACAGATAAGCATGGCATCTAAAGGCCCTGTCATACTGCCCAACAGATGCAAAACGTTTGTAAAAAGCACACAGCGGACGAGAAAAATGTTTCATCCGTTGTTATCCGCTCTCAAAAGGGGCAAAAATTTGCATAAACAGAGCGGATAACACGGAAAGGAACGAACGGGAGGAGGACGCAGAGTGGATGGAAAGCGGATGTGGAACGGAAGCCTAGCGGATGGAAGCGGATCGAAGTGGATGGCACATCCGCTAGGCTTCTGGGGGGCCTCAGCAAAGCAAAGCGGATGCGGAACGGATACAGCAGATGCAGAGCGGATGCCGAGCGGATGAAGCAGATGCAGAGCGGAAGCCTAGCGGATGCACAGCGGAAGCCTAGCAGATGCACAGCGGATGCCTAGCATTCACTGCGCATGTGGGGTGGATGTATTACGTCAGCCCCGCAGATATAAAGGGAAGCATCTCCCAAGCAGGTCACCATTCAGAGGAAAGACCTGCTTCCGACAAATCAAGTGCCTTGCCAGCCTGCCATGCCTGTATGCCTGCCTGCCAGCCTTGCTGCCTGCCTTGCTGCCTGCCATCCTTCCAGCCTCCCTGCCAGCCTTGCTGTCTGCCTGCCTGCCAGCCTGCCTGCCAGCCTTGCTGTCTGCCAGCCTTGGTACCTGCCTGCCTGCCTGCCTTGGTGCCTGCCAGCCTTCCTGCCAGCCTTCCTGCCAGCCTCCCTGCCAGCCTCCCTGCCAGCCTCCCTGCCAGCCAGCAACCCCACAACCATGGGGAAGAAGAGAAAGCCTCAGCCATCTGCTGCCACCCTCCCGCCCCCTGGCCTTCACTCTGCTTCTGCTGGGGCTTCTGTAGCACGGGCTCGCTCTTCTGTGGCTGGTGCTTCTGCTGCTTCTGCTTCTGGAGGAGCTTATGATGCTGCTTCTGGCGGTGGTGCTTCTGCTCATGTTTACTCTGCTGATGCTGCTTCTGGTGGTGGTGCTTCTGCTGCTTCTGCTTCTGGAGGAGCTGATGATGATGCTTCTGGCAGTGGTGCTTCTGCTGGTGCTTACTCTGCTGTAGCTGCTCCTCGTACTGCTGGTCCTGCTGATCCTGCTGGTCCTGCTGGTCCTGCTCGTGCTCCTGGTCTTGCTCATCCTGCTGGTCCTACTCGTCCTGCTGGTCCTGCTCGTGCTCCTGGTGCTGCTGGCGCTGCTGGTGCTTACTCTGCTGCTGCTGATCCTGGTCCTGCTGGTGCTGCTGGTGCTGCTGTTGTTGCTGCTGCTGCTGATCCTGTTGGTGCTGCTGGTGCTGCTGCTGCTGCTGCTGCTGCTGATGATGATGATGATGATCCTACTGGTGCTGCTGCTGGTGGTGGTGTGGAGGAGCAGCCCCTACAACCTGGAAGCCCTTCTGATGAGGGCCCATCTGGTCCTGCCAAAGGGAGGAAGAGGCATATGCGGGAACAGGAGAGTAGGCAATACTCCATTGAGCAGGAACACGAGGATGAGGTGCTGGAGTGGCTGAGAGAGAATGACTATATATGGCAGAAGGGACACCAGCTTTACAGGGACACCAAAAGGAAGCATGCTGCTTGGAGAGAGAAGGCGGAGAGTCTGGGCTACACATCGGATGTGCTCCTCGGCTGGTGGAAGCACATGCACACCTGGTACGGGAAGCTGCACCTCAAGAAATCTGGCCAGGCCACGGTTAAGCTGACGGACAGAGAGACCTACGTCATGGCCAGGTGCAGCTTCCTGGAGGGTGAGATCCGCCACCGAGGAGCAGCAGCAGCCCCTCTCATGACCCTCTCTCTCCGGCAGCCTGCTGAGAGCCAGTCCTCTTCCGGCCGAGAGTCAGCTCCTGTCTCCAGGCAGGTTTCTGTGGAGCATGCCATGGTGGAGAACCCGCGGACAGCTGTTTTAACCATGGTGGAGCACATGGAGGACTCCCTGGTGCAGTGGGAGAAAGGAAACGGCACTTCCACCACAGCCCTACCTGCATCCACCCCCAGCTCCACCTCCACAGAAAGACAGAGAGCCAGACAGGAGGGACAGAGCCACACTGTCCTGCTGGAGATCAGGGACACCATCCGGAGCAGCATAGATCTCCTCTCTCAGCTGGTCCAAACCGACTCCTCATCCTCCAACCGCAAGCCCTTCCTCACCTATGTCAACCAGACCTTCATGGACATGGAGGAACCCCAGTACCAGGTGGTGAAGGACTGGATCACCGAGCTGCTTCACAACCCTCCAGACCCAGAGGAACTTGCTCCCACCCAGTCCAGGTCTGGTTCTCCACCCCAGGTGATGTCCCTCCTATTCCAAGGCTTTCCACAGGCCCTCACCTACCAGGGCTAAGGCTACCAGGAGGTCCAGCAGCACGGGCAGCAGCCCTTCCCAGTCCAGGCACAGAGTCATCGGATGACACCGTTGCCACTGGTTCCACTGATACCACCGATGCCACCGATGCCACCGACGCCATCGATGCCACCCATGCCACAGATGCCACCCACGCCAGTCCTCACACAGCTGCAGACCAGACAGCCCCACTACACTGCTCCTTCTTCCATCCCACAGCCAAGCCCGGCCTCAGTACATCTGTCCTCGGTACTGGGGCTGACACCCCATGGCATGGAGAAAGGAGCTCTCAAGATCACGGGTCTGAGCCAGCTGTCCGAGAGCTTTCTCAACACACCGTCACCTGTTGTCCTCTCAGGGCCAGGCACCCCAGCGGGGCTTCAGACCAGCACTCCAGCACCATCCACCTCCACAGCACCTGGACCCTTCACCCCTGAGAATGTGCACACCTCCGAGTGACCGATAAGAATGCCAGAGACTGGGTGGCTACCTGTAGACTTTATTTGGACACTTGACTTGGGTCATTTTTCTTTTACAGATTGTTATTAATAAAGTTTATCTTTGCTTCACACACTTGCTTCATTTATTTTTTTCAATAAAGTCTTGGTGGAAACTTTTAGAAATGGTTTAAGCCTTTGCATGCTTGTGGGATGGGTTAAGATAGCAGTGGGATGGGCAGGGATATCTTTGGGATGGGTAAGAATAGCAGTGGGATGGGCAGGGAGACGTTTGGGATGGGTAAGGATAGCAGTGGGATGGGCAGGGATACCTTTGGGATGGGTAAGGATAGCAGTGGGATGGGCAGGGATACCTTTGGGATGGGTTAAGATAGCTGTGGGATAGATAAACCTCCAGTGCAAGCATAGTGGGAATATATGGTCCACCCTCCCAGGTGCCACACATACGGCCCTTCATTATCAATAACAATGTAAGCATTCATCAACACATTTCAACATAAACACAACTCTTTATTAAATGCCCTGCTCATTGTAGGCCCACCCAACATACATGGCCCAATCTCATCAGTGTGATGAGACATGCTGAAGGAAGCATCCATTAATCATCTTTCATCCTGTCTTGCCACTCCACCATTCCAGCTGGGGAGTTGCACCAGTGTTTCAGGAGGTTGCGCTGCTTCTTTCCTTCACATGAGGCTCTGTTGGGGCCTTGCACATCCTCAGTGTCTATGAGGTTTTGCCCTGGCCTCCATTCCCCAGGCTCCATGTCCCCATTGCCTTGTTGGAGGTCCACGAGCCTGTTCTGCAAGACTGGGTAGCGGGTGCGCATGACATTGTGCAGGATGCAGCAAGCTTCCACGATCCTCCTCACGGTCTCTGGGCGATGCTGCATGATGGTGAGAAGTACCTGGAACCTGTTGGCCAGGATGCCAAAGGCGTTCTCCACCACCCGCCTTGCCCTGGACAGCCTGTAGTTGAAGATCCTCTCTTCATGGGTGAGGTGTCTTGAAGTGTAGGGCTTCATGAGGTAGGTTCTGAGGGAGAAGGCGTCATCCCCCATAATGAAGTAGGGCACATCTTGCATGTCGTTGGGCAGGGGTTCTGGATCTGGGAAGCCCATGATGAGGTTGCGTTCCAGCCTCTCCTTGAGATGACTGGCGTTGTATACTTGGGCATCTGAACATGACCCGTTGCCTGAAGCATCGATGTACATGAACTTGTTGTCAGCATCGACCATGGCGACAAGGACGATGCTGAAGAAGCCCTTGTAGTTGAAATAAATGGACCCCAACTTGGCTGGAGCTTTGCAGGCCACATGCTTGCCATCTATGGCTCCAACAGTGTGTGGGAAGTTCCACCTCTGATACCACTGCTCTGCAACTTTCTTCCATCCTTCTTCAGTGGAGGGGGACTGGAGGAGCTCCTGCAGGTATTCTTCGATGATGGCCTGCACCACTTCTCTGACAACAATGCTGATGGTGTTGTGTGGCACCCTCCAGCCGTACCGCATGCTCCTGTAGGTGGTCCCTGAGGCCAGGTGGTGCAGAGTCAGTGCCACCTTGAGCCCAGGGTCCAGGCTGGGGTGGAATTTGGTGCTCTGCTTGGTCAACCTGGGTGTCAGCCGCTCCACAACTTCATCAAACATGGCTGGAGGCATCCTCATGAAGTTCTGGAATGCCCGAGTGTCTTTGTTCCTGAGCTCCACCATCAGCTTGTTGTTCAGTCCGTACTCTGCTCTTCTCCCAATCCATCTTTGGACCCAGATGCTTCTTGGCCACCTCCTTTTCTTCCCGTAGTAGAGTTCACAGAGCCTGTAGATGGCTTCGCACTGTTGCAGAACAATGGTGGCTACCAAAAGGAGTTTGTTACGATCCATGCTGGACATGACTGGATGCTGTGGAAGAGCAAGAGTCAGATGAAGGCTGCAGAGGTCTGCACAGCAGGGCTGCTGGTCTGAAAGTGAGATCCAGGTGAGTTGCTCCCCCTTTTTATAGGCAATATAGGTTTTCCACTATGTGTCCCTTTGCATCCTCTAGGCATCCTCTAGACATCCTTAATATCCGAGATAGGTCCCCTCTGCGAACGTTTTTTTCCATTTTAAGTGCTTTCTTTGTGATCTGCATCCACTTTCATCCTTTCTCCATCCGTGCTACTAATGCTGCGCATCCGTTCCGCTTCCTCCCTGCATCCGTTTATCGCTGGAACAGATGTGAGTTGTGAGGATGCACAGTGGATGCCTAGCGGATATAGCGGATGCGTAACAGATGCAGAACGGATGTCCCCCATATGCCTAGCAGATGCAGAACGGACTCGTTGGATACATTTTCCGCTCAAAAGTTTTGAGCAGCTCAAAATCTTTTGAGTGGATGAAATGTCAATAGACGGATGCTGGACGAATAGAGAGGAAGCAAAACGGAGGCAGTGAGTACAGAACGGAAGCATCGCGTTAACCAACGGATGGCAAGCGTTTTTCTCCGTTTTACATCCTCTTTCCATCCGTTGGTGCAGTGTGACAAGGGCTTAAGATGTGGAAAAGATGGTGAATACCAATGCAAAGGTATTTTAAGAGCTAACCATTTAAGATATTCTATGATATCAATACAACAAGAATTGGAATTGCAAAATTATGCATGCAAAAGGTCTTGTTAGATGCTGCTACTAACATAGAAATGGGACACTGAAGTCATTCAGAAATGTGAGCCAAATATTAGAGGCAGTTGTAACTTTGAGAATGGATCATAAGCAGGGGTGGGCTGCTGGGGGTTTGCAGGGCTTCAGGAGCGAATTCTAATCTAGCTAAGATTCTACATAGTTTGGAGAACTCCCAAATCCCACTCTGGCTGGCCCTCCCCACCCTCCTCCTCCCTTTCCAGAAGTCCCCATGTGGCCCATTTTGGATGCAGGTAAATGCAGGGCTCACACAGAGGTTTGGGGAGGGTGAAAAACAGGCCTCTTGGAAGTTTGGGAAGGCAGGAAATGGGATGTTTCTGGCTTTCAGAGAACCTCCAGAGCCTGAGGAGGCCATTTTTGCCCTCCCAGAGGCTCGAGGAAAGCTGCTGGAGCCCAGGGAGGGCAAAAAGTCCCCCCTTGCTGTAGTGCAGGAGGCTGACTAGGCCACGCCCACCATGACCAAAACCAGGCAGAGAACCCATCGCTAAAATTTTTGAAGCCCACACCAATCATAAATAGCTTTTTAGAAGTCCATCAGAACTTCAAATGGTCCTTAAATGACTGGTCATAAGATAAGAACTACCTGTACTTCAGGATCTCCTAGGCCTCTAACAAGAATCTTAGAAGTCTGCTGCCTAGTTTTCAGAGGGTTAGACTGTGTCACTTAGCTACCATCCTCTGTAGATTTTACTGACACCATCTGCTCTTGCCAAGTGAGAGGAAAAAATGTTTGTGCTCTCAAAATATGTTTGTGCTCTCTTTTTGTTGAGGAAAATCATGTCTAGAAAATCATTATTTTCTAGTTTTAGATTTTTCTAGTTCTAGATTTTTCAAATAGAAAAATCATTTTCTATCATGTAGAAAATCATTATTTTCTACCACTGAAATTATACTATTTTGCACTGAGGAATAATTTGAAATCAGGAGTATTTCAAATATGGTTGGAAGCAAATCTTTCTTTTAATCTTTTTGGTTGGAAAGATATACAGTTACTATTCTCTTTCTTGAGGATGGTAAAATGGGCTTAGTAAAATACAGACAACAGTAAAGTATTGTTCTATACATTTCATTGTAAATGGTCACAGAGTGAACTGTGCTGCAAGGTTTTATACACCAACATATTTTTGTCATTTTTCTTCTTGACTGTAAAATGTAGACTTTTCCCTTGGGGTATTATATTTCCAATGAACAAGGTAATGACATTTTTGCAGAATGCAGTAAAGCTTACTGAAATTTTACTTTGGGAGCTTATTAGAGGGAATAAATTCCAGTGAATCAATAATAAGTTTTTGTTACTGAATTTAAGTTATAGCACTGTGAAATCTTCACTTGAAATTTAGGGTGTATGTGTATTTTCCTATGAAGCCTCTTCACAAATAAGAATTCAAAACTGAGAAGGCTGGCATTTATTATTAACAGCTACATGAATGGAAAACAAAGACAAAAGTTGAATAAAGTATATGTAGGTTGTCCTTGACTTACAACAGCATAGGGACCAGAATTTCTATTACTCAACAAGGTGGTTGTTAAGTGAGTCATGCCTGATTTTATGACCTTATTTTGCCCACAATTGTCAATAACTGCAATTGTTAAATGAATCATGCAGATGCTAAGATTTAGGAAGAGTTCAGAGAATATCAATAAAAATTGTATGTGGTCTAGAGCAGGGGTGTCAAACTCACATCATCACAGTGGCATCATGTGATGTATCGGGACTTTTTTCCCCTTTGCTAAACTGGGCATGGGCATGGACAGTGCATGACACATCTGGCCCACGGGCCAGGAGTTTGACAGCCCTGGTCTAAAGGATAAACCATGCAATGGATGTTTAAGGGAATTAGGTATACCCAGCCTAAACAAAGAGAAGATTTTAGGGGTGGCATGACAGTTGTCTTTTGGTACTTGAGGGGTTGAAACAGAGAAGGGTTGCCTTATTGTCCAAAGCACCAGATGGCAGGAGAAGAAGTGACAGGTGGAAAGTTATCAAAGAGAGATCCAATTTGGAACTAAAGGGAAATTTCCTGACTGTAAGAATAATTAGCAATGGAACACCTTGCTTTCCAGAGTTATAAATGTTCTATTGCTGGAGGTTTTCAATAAAAAAATGGATACCCATTTATCCAACTTATTTTCCAAGGGAGGGTCAACTTATTTTCCAAAACATCTGAGGGCAGAACAAAAAATAATGGATGGAAGTTAATCAAGGAGAGAAGCAATCTGGGATTAAGGAGAAATTTTCTAACAGTGAGAACAATTCACCAATGGAACCTAGCCTTCATAAGTTGTGGATGCTTCATCCCTGGAGATTTTTAAGAAAAGACTGGACAACCACTTGTCTGCAATGGTATAGAGTCTCCTGCTTCAGTGGGAGGGGGTTGGATTAGAAGATTCCCAAAGTCCCTTCCATCTCTATTCTATTTTAGTTTCTAGATTCAATCTGGAACATATTAGAAACGTCCTGGCTGTAAGAACTATTAATCAATGGAACAGCTTGCTTCCCAGAGTTATAGGTACTCCATCACGAGAAGTTTGCAATAAAAGATTGGACAGCCATTTGTCCAGGATGGTATAAGCTTTCCTGACTTTGGTAGAAGTTTGGACAAAAAGACCTCCAAGGTCTGTTCCAGCCCTATGATTCTATTCTATTCTGTTCTGTTCTGTTCTATTTTCTATTTTTAACTTCTCCCATTGACTTTGCTTGTCAGAAGCTGGCTGTTAATATATGCTGATTGCCAAGTGCCTGAACTTTGATAATGTGACTGTGGGGGATGGTTGTAAGTTGTACTACTTGTATATCTCAAGAGTCATGTTTATAATGGCAATCAATTGGCTCAACTTACTCAGCCTTCCCCCTCTTGTAACAATAAGAGGTACCTTTCTGTTATAAGTGATTTTACATAAAATTATCATTTTAAAAATAATTCCATAATTTCTCCACATCTGAAGTGGAATAAACATTCTGAAGCAAATTATAGTGCTGAAAACAAGGGAGCATGCTCCATGCACTGTTGCTCTGATAAATTGATGTATAGAGTGTAGTTGTAAAACTCAGACAGTGATGTTGTCTCAGGTGTGGTTTCTACTAGCATGTGATAGAAACTTCTGGTGCTTCCTTAGCTCAAGAAAGTGAAGCCCATGCTGCCAAGGATACTACAAGAATGATATTTCATGGAACACTGTTGAATCAATGCAATACAAAATTGCTGTCTACCCATATGAACTGTGATTGTAATTTTTGTTTGATTTGTGAATTCTGTCTCAGCCTCAGCTCCCAATTAAATAGATCACCCCCAAAATGAAAAACTAGAGCTGGAAGTGAATGCAATAGGGATGCAAATCAAAATAAATTAGATTTTGCAGAGAAAGTATGCTGTGGATAGTAGTAGCTAGGGATCTACATTTGGTCAGTTCCAGGAGACAAAATCAGGTTGTCCCCATTTTTTCTGGTATTCTGAGAGGCCCTTAAGACTTAATTATGTGACCAGGCCTAGCTCTCCCATAAAACCAGAGATTTGTCTAGATGGCTCCATTGTGTGGATTTTTATTTCCTTCAAATATGATTTGTATTCTAACTTTTTTTTTTGAAAATTTTATTGATTTTTAAAAACAAACATAAACAAACAAAACATAGAACATAAAAACCTATAACATCTTTTTTGAAAGCAGCCTAATTCCGGGTTACATTTCTTCGTACAGACACAAATTCAAGTTCATGCTCATTTTTATATAGCATTTCATATTCTGATACCATTCTACATTTTCTATCTAGCTTCTCTCCTCTTTTAATTTTCTTTATTTTATTTATTTTGTCTCAGTTCAAATCACTGTACTTACATTGTTTGTCTCTCTTGTTTCAACTGTCTATTATCTTCTCTCATTAAACAAAATTTCTCCTGTAATCACTAATTGGAGTATGACGCCTTTATATCTTTCTCCTAAAGTTAATATAATGCATAACTTTGGTTTGGATTCTGCTTGGTACATTCTAAAACTACACAGTACATTTTTTAAAAAGAAAAAATTATAAATATATAATATAATTAAAACAACAATCCATACCAATTCAATTCTATCATTAATAATAATATTCATTTAAATCTTAGACATTTTGCACATTATTTTTCAAATATATATCATACTTCTATGGGAACTCTTATAAACTTTCCATAGTTGCTTCCCCCGCACTTCACTTATATTTTATAAAACATTGAATAGTTAAAATGTTCCCATTCCTTCCTAATTCAATTCTCTCATTTATTTCATTTTTTTTTAATTCACAAAAGTTTCACTGAATTACACTGACTATTTTAACCCACTTTTTAATCATATCTTATTTCCAATTTTCTAACATTATTTCTAATACAAATATAACAATACAATCTTATGTACCTTTACAGAATCCCTTTTTCAGTTAAATTTTCGCCCATTCTTCTTTTTTCACTTTCTCTTCTTGGGGTTACTGTTTAGTTGCAGAGTTCCAGTTAAAAAGTGTCTTTTAGAAGTCTTATTTTAATTCAACTTTTCTTTTCAATTCCAGGCAGACTCCTCCTTCCAAATCCTGCCCTTAATCTTTTCCTCTCCCTTCCCTCTTATAAAAAAAAAAAAAAAAGAATGTTTTTAGTGTTCAGAAATCTTTCTTATCCCCTTGGCATTTAATTATATTTCCAGTTTAATTACCTAATGGTGCCAAAGCAGATTTTTCCGATTTCTCATTCAGCTCTCTTCGCTGTCAACATAGGGAAGGAGAGTGAAGAAAAAAAAAAACTTTCCCTTTTCACTTTCATTTGCTGCTTCTGACTCTTCTTTGGGAGCAATGTATCTTTTATAAAATTTAAATTCCAGGATACCTTGGCTGTTACTTTTTGTCCCGGTCAGCCAAAACTTTCACTTCTTAACTTCCTCCTGCACTTTCTTTTCCAGCTGAGTGCTTCTTTGAGGCAGCCATTTCTGACCACTGCTCTAACCACCTTTGGGAAAGGGAATTTAGCCAGCTACAGAGGAGAGATGCGGCTCCCCTCAATCCTGCTGGGGCTCCCCCATCTTCGCCACCTCTACAGGGTGGCTTAGCCTCAAAGCCAGCTGGCTCGAGGCTCTCCAGCAGCAAGCCCAGGCAGAAACTGTGCACGATCGTGGATTCCTGCTTGCCGCCAAAGCTCTGCAAACCAGAAGTCCAGGTTTAATTTCGATGTGTATTCTAACTTTTTAAGATATTTATTACTATAGGCTTTTTCATTTGCATTTGCTGTTTTTACTGTATATCTTCACTTTTTTATCTATTGTTTTGTGCTGTCCAGATTCACTTTGGGTATTTATATAATTTTGATACATAAATAAATAAATTTGAGATCTGGCCAATAACTTAGGACTCCTGTCATCATGAAATATTCTATAATTGCTAATGACAGTGGTAAAGTGGTGGATGTCATTTTTCTTCTTTTAGCAGGGCAACCATACAGGTTTATTAGTAATATTTAATAAACATTATTCAAAAGAACAGCAGCATTTTATTTTAAATACTGTATTACTAATAAGGGAGAGCATGGTTTCTCAGTGGCTAAGATGTTGAGCTTGTATACAGCTGTAAAACTGATTGTTTGATTTTGAGACCCGAGTGCTGCGTTGATGGGATGAGCTCCCATTACTCACCCTGGAGCCTGCCAACCTAGCAGTTCAAAAGCTTGCCTTTATAGGGGGGTTCCTCAGAAACTGGGGGAATGGTATAAAACGGTTGTAGAATTGGATGTTGGGTTATGGGAAATTCGTCCTACATCCAAAGGCCCCAGAAAACAGAAGATGGGAGCATTAACAGCATGAGGAAAGATGGGAGAAGAGGGTAAAGGTAATGGTAGAGAAAGAGTGTTGATGAGATGTTTTTGATGTCAAGGTTTGGGACATCAGGCAGAAGACTGTCCATCCATAGAAACTGATTATAGAAAGCAAGTAGTTCGGGTTTCTGGCCCCACTAGTAGTAATGTACAAGGTAGTGGTATGGCACATAGTATGAGACAAGGGTTGGGTAGATCTGAAAGATCTCAATGTGTATCACAAAAGGTGGATACATATGTAATGTCAAGTGGTTGAGAGAGGAAGACACATGATGGCCAACCAGCCAGAGTAGTCTCAGGGCTATATGATAGCAGAGAGGACAGACTGAAGGAGGAGAATTTGGTGAGTAATCTCATACGGCCATTTATTATACCTGTAGTATTGGAGAATCAGATAAGAAAAGTAAGGGGTCAGTATAGAGCATTGATTGACACCGGATGTACTCGGTGTTTAATTAGTAAAAGGGTAGTTGATGAATTGCAGTTATCAGTGGAGGATTTTCCCAAGCCTATGCTATTTGAACAAGTGGATGGTTTGTTATTGGGTGGGGATCCTGCCACTGTAATGACAACCCATGTCAAGCTGGAGATAGGGAGGCATTGGGAATCCTTACGATTTATCAGACATGTATCAGACATGTGGGAGGCACTCATCAGACATGTATCAGAATGTGGGAGGCACTCATTTTGGGTTTAATATGGTTAGACAAATGGAAACCCATGATATGGTGGGAGGATGGGTTCTGGAAGTTATGAATTGTAGTTGGCCCTATGCCTCCTCCATACATGCAAAATAGAGAAGCTATAACAGCTGTGGTTGAATTAGAACCAATACCCTACCCTGATGTATATAAAGATTTATCAGATGTATTTAGTGAAAAGGAATGTGAAACATTACCACCACATAGAACAACGGATTGTGCAATTGATTTGATTCCTGGGGCGAAGTTTCCGAAACCAAGAATGTATGTGATGACTCCAAAGGAGATGGAAGAAATGAGAAAATACATTGATAAGAATCTGGCTCATGGGTTTATTCAACCATAGAGATCACTTATAACTGCCCCTGTTTTGTTTCGTGAGAAAAAGGATGATGGGTTACACCTTTGTGTTGACTTTCATAGGCTCAGTGCTATTTGTGTAAACAATGTATACCCCTTACCATTAATCAATGATTTGTTAGCAACCGGCCATTATTTCACTAAATTGGATTTATGTGAAGCTTACTATCGGGTTCAGATTAGAGAGGGGGATCAGTAGAAACTACTTTCATTTGCCCCCTTGGAAACTTCCATTTTAACGTTATGCCCTTTGGGCTGCAGGGAGCACCCGCCATTTTCACGCAACTTATAAATGAAATAGTGCAAGAACATTTCTATCATGGCATTTTGGTATACTTAGATGATATCCTGATTTACACTAAAACAATGGAAGAATATGTGGCATTGGTGCGAATCATTCTGAAAAAATTATTTGAAGCTAAGTTGTATGTTAAACTTTCGAAGTGTGAGTTTCATTGCATGTCGTTGGATTATTTGGGGTATAGAATATCAAAAATAAAGGATTAGAGATAGATCCCAACAAAGTAAAAGCAGTAGTCGATTGGAAAGTCCCAAAGACAAGAAAGCAGTTACAAAGTTTTCTAGGTTTCACGAACTTTTACCAGCAGTTTATTCTCAAATTCGCACAAATCGCATTACCATTGACAGAATTGTTAAAAACGAAACACCAATCACCAAGACCAAGGCATAGCCAATCCATAATGTGGTCAAAAGAATGTCAGCAAGTGTTTAAGAGTTTAAAAGCCTTATTTTTTCAAGAGCCCATTTTAAAACATCCCAATACTACTAAAAGTATTTTTAGTAGATGATGCAAGTGATATTGCTGTAGGAGCTGTCCTACTGCAATATAACATGGAAGGACAGTTACAACAATGCACATATACATCAAGAAAATTTACAACTACAGAATGAAGGTGGACTATTTGGGAGAAGGAGGTGTTCACTGAAAATGGGCATGGCGACATTTATTAGAAGGATTAAAGGAAAAATTCAAAGTATGGACAGATCATAAAAATTTACAAGCTTTACAAAAGCCAAGAAAACTGTCCCCTAAACAAGTGAGGTGGGTTTTGTATTTTAAACATTTTGATTTCCAACTACGATATGTTCCTGAAGTAGAAACTTCATGGCGGATGCACTATCTCGAGTACCCCAATACAATTTATGTAACAATTTATGCAAGGCGGCAGTTCTGGTGGCTACATATAAGATCAGAAATTGAAATGTCATGTCTGTGTTACTGCGAAATGTCATGTCTGTGCTACTGCAAAACCGATGGTCAGAAAACCTTTGGGACTATTATAAACTGTCTCAGATCCCAACTAGCCATGGCAAGACATCGCCATGGACTTTATTGTAGAATTGCCCAGCAGTAAGGGATACACAGTAATCTGGACTATCATAGACATGTTTTCAAAACAAGCCCATTTCATACCATGTAAAGGGTTGCCATCAGCAACAAAATTAGCAGACTTATTCATACGACACATATACCAACTACATGGGACACCCAGGAGAATAATTTCAGAGAGGGGCGTGCAATTCACTGCATGGTTTTGGAGAGCATTTGTACATCTCTTAGGGTCTTCACAAAGTCTTAGCTCTGAATACCATTATAGCACCAATGGCACAGCTGAACAAGCCAATGCAATGACTGAGAGATATTTGTGATCATATGTGGGAATGGGCTGATCTACTTCCATTTGCTGAAATAGCATATAACAATGCTGTACATGAAAGTACAGGATGTAGCCCATTCCATATAGTAAACAGGGTAGAGTTTGTTCCATGCCTGATTTACAGTGTGATGACACGAATTCCTATGAGTGCTAAAATGTGCTCGAAAAAAGTGCAGGATAGTTGGGAGAAAGTAAAAGAGACTCTCAACAGAACAGCACAAGAATACAAACAACAGGCAAACAAGAAAAGAAAAGAGCATAAACCATTCCAAACTGGCGGTTATGTTTACCTGTCAACAAAATATATAAAATTAAACCTAAATAGTAGGAAACTAGGGTCAAAATATATTGGACCTTTCCAGATTACTAAAGTGATTAACCCCATCACTGTACAACTTAAATTACCACCACGGTTACACTGAATACATCCTGTGTTTCATGCTAGTTTACTGATGCCTATAGGACATAATAACGTGCCTAGGACTGAGGAACCTATTATATCTAGGGATTCTACTCATGCTGAAATTGACAAAATTCTAGATTCTCGTAAACGCCGAAAGTATTGAAATATCTGGTGAGATATCCTGAAACAGAGGCAACCTGGGTAAAAGCAACAGACCTGTGTGCAAACAGACTTCTAAGGCAGTTTCATGCCAAGTGTCCAGATAAGCCCGGACCATAGTAGTAAACTAAGTATTGATATAATGTATATTGTTTTATAGACTAGATCTTGGTAGAGGGGGCCGCCTGTCGTGACCACACAACACAAGGGTCCAACAGAGCTCTGGTGATGGCTTGATCAAAAAAGATGTCAATTCAAATTCACCAGCAATGATCCTGAATAATAAACATGGAGGGGTATTGAGGGAGCTGTTTTGTTACAAGAATGTTAATGTGAAGGTGGCTAATGGTGGAGTAATTAGGCTACAGGAATTAACTACAATGAACGTGATTAGGTAATAAGAGGTAGTAACGGATAATAATGGGTAATAAGGGGGAAATTACTATAAATACAGGGTTCCGTTGAACTCAGTTTAGAGCTGACTTTAATTTTATTGCTTGACTGTTTTCTTGGTGTCCTTGCAGAAGAAGGAATTAAAAAGCTTTTTGTTTATCAAAACAACAAAGATTTTGTATTTTCTTTGATCCGCACACTTGGCCTACATAGCGATTGAGAAACAATTGTAGTTTCTGTCATTTTAACATATAATTTTAAACTTAATTCCCTGGCTTAATATACTGATTTTAAAATAACATATAATTCATATTTATCGTGGTGATACTTAGATATTTTACTTTCTTTTTAACCTTAAAACCCATCTTATTCATCAATTCTGTTTTATATTCAATTTCATGTTTGTATTAACATCTTCATCTTAAGTTTGTTGTTAATATCTGCTAAAGCACCAAATTCTTTTATTTGTCCCATTAATGTTTCAATTACGTTTAAAGTATCTTTCAAAATCAATGCTTGATTCTTTTTGAAACATAATTGCATGGGTTTTCATTTCTCCAAATATTGATTTTCACTATAAAATTCCAAAAACAGTGTTTGTTTGCTATAGCTATATAGTTTCCTCATCTCAAATAAGCTGTTGATCTAAACATGACATTCAAAAGTTTTAGACATTTCCTAATACACATAAAAAGCATGAACATCTGAATAAAAGAAGACAAAAGTTTCAAGTGCATGATATAGATAGATAGATATATCTATCTATCTATCTATCTATCTATCTATTTATCTATCTATCTGTCTATCTCTATCTATCTATCTATCTATCTATCTATCTATCTATCTATCTATCT
>BLBF01000322.1:188169-210733 GCA_015471245.1 Laticauda colubrina
TATATATATATATATATATATATATATATATATATATATATATATATATATACGCACTGTACACTGCACTTTATTTCTTTATCCAAGGCTCTTATTATGACTGTCTTCTCCAGCAGCTTCAAAGCCAAACCTCAAATGTTGAAATATTGATAAGAGTCCAAGAGAGCACCTGTAATAATATTTTACTGTATTCTCCCTCTATCTTATCACATTAAAATGTCCTTGAAAAGAAGTGCTTTTCTCCCCAATTCAAATAAAATATTTTCAAGCCTCTAGTTGGCAGTGTTACAGCATCTCTAAATACTCTTTCCCCCCCCAGCCAAAAGAAAAAATGTTTATAAAGAACTCAAACAAAAAAAAAAAAGATAGTCAAAGGGAGCCTCTATCCTAAAAAGAAAGTTAAAAAGATAAAAAATAAAAATCAAGTGAAAAATAAAAATATATATAAGAGAAAATTCAATCCGGTTACCTACAAAGTCACCTTAAAGTCCTCAAAGAAAATAAGAAAAAAAAATCCAAGTCTCAATTTGACATCACTTAAACGCCGCTCAACCCAGGTGCAGTCAAAAGAAAAATAAAGTCACAGATTTCTTCTTTGTTCAGGATGTCCTTTCAAGTCTTAATCAATTTATAATGCAAAAGAATTTCTCACCCAACCGATACACGCTCATTTAAATCCCTTTCTTTCCGGAGTTGTCCCGACTTCAGCAGCTTTAGAGGCTGCCTTTCTGCTTCCAGCAAAAGGGCTTCTCCCGGATCAAACCAGAGATTTTGTGATATCTCTGGGATCCTGGGACTGTGCCCTTCACGATCCCCGTCTCTACGGGACGGTTTAGGTCCGTTAGAACCGACCAGAGGCAAAAATATCAGCTGAGATCTCAGAGCCCCGATATCGCAGCTGTAACACCGAGACGTAGCTCCGCCTTCTCCCTCATACTACATTCTTGATCTTATGAAAATAAAATATTTAATATTTTAATCATTTTATATTAGTTAGAGATGTCATTTTATTTACATTTAATGACTGCAATATATCTGAATGAAGTTGTGAGAAGTTACACAAAGTACATAATTGGGCTCTTTTTAACATGTGCATTCATATGTCAGTAACTTTATATGGATGTAAACTTGGTTTTTGGAGCAAAATAAAATCTGCCACCTCTCTAATTTATGATGAATTTCAAATATTTTACAAAGAAGATTAAACTGCCAGATATAATTTCTTGGAAATAATTTTCTGTAGTATAAGAAATAAATGATGTAGCTGTTATTCCAAAATTTGCATTATGTTTTGTAAATTAGGATTGAAGTAAATTGAATTGTTCTTTGTCAAATATTCAACAGATGCTCTTATTACCCATCAAATTTGCTATATGCTGGCTGATATTATTTTTGTGTAAAAAAACCTTCCAATATTTATCAGGTGATGATACAACTGTGTTTTTAATTACACTTGTATCTTTCTGCTCTATTTAAAATATTTATTTGCTATGAGAAGATATGTAAATTTGTAAGACTAAGGAAGAAAAGAACAATTTTAATATGTGTATTATTTATGCTTACATCAATGCTTTGCATTATTTTTATCTAATTAAAGCATATTGTTGAAACTTAATTGGTAATTCTTATGGTTATTATCTTATGAAAAGTAAATCATTTACAAGAGGCCACCCAAAAAAAGGAGATTTGCAAGTATTGGCCTAAAAATCCACTTTTTTCTACAATAATTTGCTTCTTAAAAAAGCCATTTACTGAATGAAGGTTAAACACAGAGAGCTTAGTTAGCTAGAAAAATCTATACTTTTTTTAAAGTAGAAAAAAGGTTTTGTTTCTTGTGCTTTTTAAAAAGCAAAGTATCTATTTTTTTTTAACAAAGTAAAATGTAATGCATTTGAACAGATAAAATATAGGCAGACAGTCAGTCTCATACTATAAACTGATTATCTCCAGAACTGATCCTTGTAATATCAACAAATCTCTATGAAATATCCAGTCTTTAAGCAAGCAACACTTAAACAATGCAACAATGTTATAGCTAGACTTTGCAACCTACTTAATAGCAAATCTAGTCAATCAACTTTCAACGACAGTATTTCTATCCTTTCCATTAGTCTGACGTTTTATTATTTTGAAATTTGTTTTATACACTAAATGTATGTTTTACATTATTTAATGTTAGAGTTTAGCAGTGATTAGAGGCTCACTCAGCCCACAGCCTGGAGTTTGATCCTGATGGGGATCAAGGTTGCCTCAAGGTTCCATCCTTTCTAAGGTCAGTAAAATGAAGACCCAGATTGTTGGGGCCAGTGGTGGGATTCAAATAATTTAACAACCTAGTTTACCCAGGGTCAAGTTGGTTGTCATGGGAAGTATGGTGGGACAAGCTTCCCGTGACAGCCAAACTGACTTGGGTGAACCAGTTGTTTAATTACTCCCCCATGCTATTAAAGTGGATCCTGGGTGCTATCCTGCACTGCAATGAAGGAATGGGCAAAGGAGCAACTGGCAGAAGGGAAGGAGAAGGAACAGAGAGAAGAAAGAGGGAAAGCAGCCTTTCTCTTCCCGTACACCAGCCACTCCATTGCCCATTTCTCCATTGCAATGCAGCACCCAAGATCCACTTTGGTAGCGGGAGGTGGGTAATTTAACAACCAGTTTGTTTGAATCAGTGCAAACTGGCTAAATCCCACCACTGGCTGGGGCCAATATGTTGACATTGTAAACTGCTCAAAGACTGCTGTAATGCACTATGGGGCAGTATATAAATCTAAGTCATATTGTTATTAACATTATTAAAGCTACAACAGAGAATCCCTTGCTTCCAAGTTCAAACAAATGAATAAATATTTTCATCAGGAAACAGTGATTGGGCTCTATTCAGTTTGCAATAGATATTGGTAACCAAATATCTTACCAATCATAACATTCACAATAGGAATAGGACTCATGATCCGCCTCAGAGATCATATGACATAGTGAAGAACAGAGAACTTTATCTTCCATCTGTCATGGGACTTCCTATATGTATAATATGTGCTTATTTGTGTGATCACTAACATCTGAGAAATTGATGAAAAGAAAGAAGGAAATCTATTTTCATAGAGTGTCATAAAGGGTAAGAAGCTGAAATGAATTTCAATATTGGGGAAAGAATGGACAGAAAGAATTGAAATGCTAGCAAGCCAGTCTGAAATTAGGGAATCTTAGACTACAGATAAGATGATAGATTTCAAGGGAAGAAGAATAGGAATAGGACTGGGATGCCCCCCGACACCAAAAAAAGACAATACAATTTGGGGTTTGGCTACTTTGTGCAGACATCCAGGGGGTAAAGTGGATTCAAATACACAAGAAAGATGATCTAGGTTTTGCTATCTGGGAGAAGTTGTCAATTGAGTTTTAAGCACAGCCTTTGATTAATTGTTAGGAGTATGATATGATAGAGTAACTAGATGTTTAAAAAAACTGGTTACATTCCATCCTCCTTTGAAGGTGGGTACCAGAGGGAGACAAAGGTGGAAAACTCTAAATAATTTTATATCATCATCATTTTTTTTAATGACCGCACAATCCCTTGCAGGGTGGAGTCTGGGCAACTAAATGGAGCTAGCAGGGTGTTTTATGGCCAGATGTCCTTCCTGTTGCCATTGCAGAGTTTTGTTCAGCAGATATATTCTCACTGTGCCCAGAGAGGGAAATATCTCCCTTTATCAAGGATCAAACTCACAGCCTCCTGATTGTGAGGTAAGAGCTCCCCCAATAGGTCACTGCACCACTCCGTATATTAGACAAATTCTATTTTTTTAATTGTCAGACTGGAAAACACAATCTTGCAAAGCAAAGAGTGCCTTTTTACTCTTGGTACATTAAGAAAAAGGGAAAAATCGGATGTTGCACCAGAAAGTTCTGGTGGGCTGCATTTTGTTAGCAATTAACAGTGCAACATCAGCATATGGAACTGTTCAGTTTTGCAAGGAATAACATTCCAAATGCCTTCTTCTGAAACCAAAGTATTTTTTGCAGACATTTAAGGATCCAGCTCAATAAAAATTATACAAGGTAACTAAGATATTGTATTAAATATTAAAATTTTACTTTGATCAGACAAATATACATTTGTCAACTTATTCTGTGCATGATTCAGAAATACAGTTTTGATTTCCCACATCTGCTTAAATATCTTCAGTGAAAGCAAATTTTAAACTTTTTCAAGTGGCCTGTTTCACTATCAGGCATCCAATGAAATGAGGGTTTAATGAACAGTGATGAGTGGATTTTGGATGCAATATATATTTTTTCACAAATATCTCTCAATAATGGACAATCTTTTGCATCCAAATAAAAGAGTTAAATTTGCATGAATTTGTGGCAATTGATATCAGATATATCGATAAGAAGATATATTTTTATTATCTTCATAGATAAAAATGTTACAATAGTAAAACATGGCATAATTATTAGTGATTGCCCATAGAATTTACATTAGTGTAACAGAATTTGGCAACATTTAAGACACAGAATTGTCTGGGTTATATGATAAATAATGTAAGTAAATAAATCAGGAACATCCTGGGAATTTAGAAAGAAGGGAAATTAAGTGGAGATGGGTATCCTCTGGAAGTGACAGAAAAGGAAAATATTGGCTGTGGTTTTGTTCTCACCTGAATTACAATAAATCATTTTGCAAAAATGATTTCCCCATATTTTTATTTTATAAATTTCCATAAATAATTGCTGACAAAATGCATATTCAGGCATATTTTCTCACTGATCACCTGAGATTCCTCTTCAGAATTAGCCCAAATCATTTTCTCCTGCATTTTCTCCCCATTAATTCATGTTACATCTTCTGGAGTCACAGGAGATAACTTTTCTACAGACTCACTTACTCAGCATGGTAGTTTTTTATTCATTCAGATATTATGTTTTCAAAATATAGCCCAATATAAATATAGTCAAAATTTTCAAATACAACTCAAAGGCCATAATTTGCATATCAATTTCCATTCATCTTCTCATTACCTTCTCCAGGTTGTCAATGTCATTCTCAAATATGGGATCCTGAGATTGATTAATTGATTGATTATGCTGCCCACCTTTTCTATAAAATACAGTCTAGAACAAAATGGTGATTTCCTATGATCTACTTCTAGGCTTGTGTTGCTATCGTTAAATAACCCATCAATTTGTTAAGCACTTCTGCTTCTATTCTGGGCATATATTCAGTGTATAAATCACCTGGTCAAATGGACTGCTGCTGAGCCAATCGAACTATATTACAGTATGCAATTCATTTTTTTTCATACTGAATATATGATTTTATTTATCGTGAGTTTCCCTTTATTTTGTTTTGTTTCAATTTTGCATCGCGGTTTCTCAAGGTCATTTTCAGGCAAGATTCTGCAACCACTGTTTCAGCTTCAGACTTGATAAGATTCTATATCTGCCCTTATCCAAGTCATTTATAAAAATGCTGAACAATACAAAGCCTATGGTAATATTCTTTGCATTATCATCTCTGTTCAGGTTAAACAAAGCCATTAATGACCAGTGATGTGTATAGCTGCTCAACTGCTGTGAATCTACCTATGAACAAATAAAATTTGGCCCACAATTTGCCATCTTGTCAACAAGGTGTCCAAAAGGTTCTTTTTTCAATACCAACTGGACTTTCTGGTTTTTCTTTGAAGGCATTTCGCTTCTCACCCAAGAAGATTCTTCAGCTGAAGAAGTGCTGAAGAAGCTTCTTGAATGAAAAGTGAAATGCCTGAAGAAGCGCTGAAGAAGCTTCTTGGATGAGACATTTCAAAGAAAAACCAAAAAGTCCAGTCGCCTCTTGAAAAAGAAACTTTGGGACAACCATGAGCTGAATGACTGAGAATCTCCATAGATTTGTCAACAAGGATATAGAAGAAAACACCAAACTCCATGTTTTGTTGAAATCAACTAAATTGATTTCTAAATAAATTGGTCTTGCAGGATTAGAAACAAATTCCTAAATAAATTAGTCTTGCAGGATTTATTCTGGATAAGCATGTTAATTATTTTCTAAATATTATGAGACTCTGTTTAGTATTTTAAAATTCTGCCCAGCAAATATATAAGAATTTTGTAATTTCTACAATGAATTTCCCCTACTTTTCACGTTTGATGAAATATTCCCCAAATTACAGATATGAGTTCTGAAATAATTCACAGTTCCTTCAGCATCAAAGTTTAATGAATCTGATCGTGATAGCAACTGTATTTGTTGAACCTCAAATATGGAGGGATTTTTTTGTTCTTAAAGAAATTTTGAGATATTTCACAAGTTTCACCAAAAGAAGTCATAATGGTCAATACTATTGCTTTGTCCAAGTTTTCAAATTATGTAATCACCAAACTCTGTTTTCATTAAGATGATATTACTGAAAACTTAACTCAAATGTATAACTGAAACTTCCTTTCTTCTGTTAAGGCCCAGTCCCACTGGCCGATGGACACAAAACTTATACATAAAGGACACAGCGGAGAAGCAAAATTTCGGGGGATGGCTCCATCCATTTTCATCTGCTCCAAAAAGTGGTGAAAATTTGCATAAACAGAACAGAAAAGAACGGACGTGGGTAGTATGTAGCGGGGATGTTAAACGGATGTTCATAGGAAGCCTAGCGGATGAAAGTGGATGGAAGCAGATGACACCTCTGAAGGGGTTCCAGGGGAGAATTTCGAAGCGGACACATAGTGGAAGGGGCGGATGCATAGCGGATGAAGCGGATACATCATGGACGCCTATTGGAAACAAATGGGATACCACGCAGATGTATATCGGATGCAAAGTGTTCACTTTACATGCGGGGAGTATGAATTGCATCAGCTCCGTGGATATAAAAGGATGCAGCATGCGCGCAGTCAGCATACAGGGGAAAGACGTGCTGCCACATAAATCTTGCAGGAACACCATGGTTCATCAGTCAGACAAGAAGAAGAAATCCATGCCTACTCATTCAAGCCCTGGCAAGATGAAGAAGGGCAGAACCAGCATCTCACCCCCTGGCACTGACTCTGAAGCAGCTGCTGTTGTGATGAACCAGCCCCAAGCCCCTCAAGCCCCTCAAAGCCCTGCTGCTGAAGGCCCTGCTACTCAAGCCTCTGAAGGCCCTGCTGCTCAAGCCCCTGAAGGCCCTGAAAAATCTCCAGAAGGTCCTGATCCTGAAGCCCCTGAAGGCCCTGCTGAAGCCCCTGCCAGAGGGAGGAAGAGGCAAGGGAAGGAGAAGGGAGAGAGGAAACAGTACACCGTTTCCAAGGAGCATGAGGATGAGGTGCTGGAATGGCTGAGGGAGAATGAGTACCTCTGGAGAAAGGGCCACAGACTGTATCGGGACACCAAGAAGAAGCAGGCAGCTTGGAGAGACAAGGCAGAGAGCTTGGGGTTCACTGCAGAAGTACTCCTAGGATGGTGGAAGCACATGCACACCTGGTATGGCAAGCTACACCTCAAGAAATCCGGGAAGGCCGCTGTCAAGCTCACTGACTGGGAGATGTACGTCATGGCCAAGTGCAGTTTCCTGGAGGGTGAAATCCGCCACTGAGGAGCAGCCCCTCTGAGACCCCTTTCCCTTAGACAGCCAACAGACAGCCACTCCTCTTTTAGCCAGGAGCCAGCTACCCTGTCCAGGCAGGTGTCTGCAGAGGGCCCCACGGCAGAGACCCCCCCCAACAGCTGCACTCCCCATGCCAGTGGACTTGGACGATCCCGTGGAGGATGATGTCCTGCTGTCACAAATGGAAGAAGAAGCAGCAGCCACCAGAGGCCAACCCACCCCCACCCCCACCTCCAGCTCCAGAGGATGCAGGCAGAGAGGTAGAGTGGAGGCCAGGACCACAGTGTGCTGTTGGGGATCAGGGACACAATGAAGACCAGCACAGAACTTCTCTCTTAGCTGGTCCACTTGGACAGAGCATCCTCGGGCCAGAACACCTTCATCACCTTTGTGAGCCAGACCCTGAGGCACCTGCCGGAGGCCCAGTACAAGGTGATGAAGCAGAAGGTCACAGCACTTCTGCACAGCCCTCAAAGCCCAGCTGAAGCTGCTCCTACCCAGTCCAGGTCTGCTCCTCCACCCCAGGCGATGTCACAGCCCTTCCACAGCTTTCAACAGCCCCTCACCTTCCAAGGCTATGACTACCAGGACTTCCCAAAGCAGAAGCAGAACTTCCCAGTCCATGCCCATGTTAATCGGACACCACAGACACCAGTCCTCACCCAGCTGCAGACCAGACAGCCCCACTACAATCTTCCTTCCTCCACCCCACAGCCAAGCCCGTCAACGGACAATCTGTCATCAGTATTGGGCCTGACATCTCAAGTCCTTGATGAAGGGCCTCTCAAACTCATGGGACTGAGTCAGCTCTCAGATAGCTTCCTGAACACACCACCACCTGTTGTACTCTCTGGGCCAAGCACACCAATGGTGCCTCAGACCAGCACTTAAGCCACAGCCACCTCCACAGTCCCTGCCCGCTTAACAGCTGAGACCAGGGACATGATTCAGAGTGACTGAGAATAGTGTCAGAAACTGAGTTGTTTACTTGTTAAGTTTATCTTTGCTTAAGACACTTTACTTGGTTCATTTTGCTTATTTAATACAGTCATAAAGTTTACCTTAAAAAGTTTATCTTTGCTTAAGACACTTAATACAGTTTACTTGGCTCATTTTGCTTATTTAATAAAGTCATAAAGTTTACCTAAGAAAGTTAATAAAGGTTATCTTTGCTTAAGACACTTAGCTTACTTGGTTCATTTTTTTTTACTTAATAAAGTGTTGGTGGAAACTTTGAAAAAATGGTTAAGCCTTTGCATGCTTGTGGGATAGATAAGGATAGTTGTAGGATAGATAAACCTCCAGTGCAACCATAGTGGGACTGTATGGTCCACCATCCCAGCAATCCAGATGATTTTCTCCCCCTTTTTATAGAAAATATCGGTTGTCCACTATGGGGCCTTCTACATACTCTAGACATACTGCAGACATCCTAAATATACGAGATACATCCCAGATACAAACATTTTGTCCATTTTTAATACTTTATATACAAGATGCATACGCTTACATCATTTCTATTTCCATGCTACTAACGCTGTGTAGACGTTCTGTGTAGACATTCCTCCCTCTTTCCATTTTCAGCTACAGCAGATGTGAGTTGAGGGGATGGCCAGAGGATGCAGGGAGGATACAGCGGACGTTTAACGGATGATAACGGACATAGAACATTTGTTGCCCATATATGTTGCAGATGTTTATCGTACGCGGCAGAAAGTTCATCTGTTCACAAAGTTTTGTGCAGCTCAAAACTTCTTGCGTGGATGAAATTGCAGTGGACAGATGCTCGACGGATAGAGCGTATGAAACACGTATGCAGTGAGTACACAACGGATGCATAGCGTTTTCCAACAGATGGCAAGCTTTTTTTTACCTTTTACATCCTCTTTGCATCCTTAAGTGCAGTGGGGCCGGGCCTTTAGGCATTTCATGTCATATACCATTAAAACTTCTAACAGGAAACATCTTGTTCTTTTCTTTCTTCTTAACTGCTCATTCTTACCCATTGTATTTCAACTGACCACATACTTCCTTTTGATATTCTCTCAGTCAGTGCCATAAGTAAAAAGTACAATGTGATTGACTCTATTATAGTTGATAGTTAACATTTTTTTATTGGAAGGTAAGAGAACATTCTCTTCCTAGAAGAGAACTAGTTCAATTGCCTTGGAATTCCCCAAAGAAATGAATTATTATCAGAGGTAGCTGGCTGACTGGATAGGCTGGGGGGGGGGGGGGGGGGAGGGGAGAGGAATTTCTAGGAACTGCACAATGTCATTTTGTACATTGTTTCACTGACTACAATATAAGTTAAGATATCTTTCCTTTTTATTATGTTAATATAAGACTTGGTACATTATGGTATTTAAGTATAATGATATTTTTGTTATATAGTTAAAATACTTAATCTTTGATCATTTAAAGTATTGTAAAAAGGAAGAAAATAATGAATATCTTTTTGTATGTTCTCATTGACTACAATATAAGTCATGATTTTATTTGCAATAAGCCATCATTTATATTGGTGGGAAAAAGTTAAGAAATTGGCAGTGAATCCAAATCATGAAATACGATTGTATGCATACATAGCTAAAACAATTTTGAAATCTACTTTGTTTGAATAATGTTGACATTTAGCAAAAGGCACTTCTATTTAAGGTCAAAATTGCCATGCAGTGATACACTGATCCATCCATTTTTAAATTGATTGGAGTACAACAATTAGCAGCAGATGAAACAGAATGAAGCAGTTTATGGTTAGTTCACCGATGTTCTGCAGATAGTGCAATAAAATTGATCCATTCTTAGAGTCAAAATCATACCATTGATAATAATAATTTTACATGGAATAAAAAAGGAGTTGCCTGGGTACTTTCATTGCAAATGGGGAATTTAATTGCAGCCTTATAAAAATACAGTATAGCAGTAAATTGACTATAGCTTTTAGAGATCTTTCTCTATTGGACACATCTTAGTTCATATGGATATTTTTTGTACCTGTCCTCAAGAACCATTGTAGGAAGTGTTTCATAGAAATTAAGTGCTGCCTTGAGTTTGAGGATGGTTATATGGTGTTGATATATTGCTAAAGCCCATGTCACACTGCCCAACGGATGCAAAAAGGACACAGCGGCCAAGCAAAACGTTCCATCCATTGTTATCCGCTCTTAAAAGGGGCAAAAATTTGCATAACTGGAGCGGATAACATGGACGCGGGGAGGACGCAGGGCGGATGCAAAGCAGATGCGGAACGGAAGCCCAGCAGATGGAAGCGGATGGGAGCAGATGATGCAACCGCAGGGCTTCCGGGGGGCCTCAACGAAGCGGACGCGGAACGGATGCAGCAGATGCAGAGGGGATGCACAGCGGATGAAGCGGATGCACAGCGGATGCAAAGCGGATGCACAGCGGAAGCCTAGCGGATGCACAGCGGAAACAGAACGGATGTCAAGCGTTAATTGTGCATTTGGGGGGGAAGTATTATGTAAGCCCCCCGGATATAAAGGGAAGCAGCTCGCATGTGGCCAGCATTCCGAGGAAAGACTTGCTGCTGGACAGTTCGAGTTCCTTGCCTGCCCTGCCAGCCTGCCTTCCAGCCAGCCTTGGTGCCTGCCTGCCTGCCTGCCTTCCGGCCAGGCTTTCTGCCAGCCTTCCTGCCAGCCAGCAACCCCACAACCATGGGGAGGAAGCAAAAGCCTCAGCAACCTGCCGCCATCCCTGGCAAGAGGGACAGGGCCAACCTTCCGCCCCCTTCCCCTGACTCTGCTTCTGCTGGGGCTTCTACTGAAGCTGCTCCTGGCGGTGATGCTTCTGCTGGTGCTGGGGCTTCTGCTGGTGCTTACTCTGTTGAAGCTGCTCCTGGTCCTGCTGGTCCTGCTCGACCTGCTCGTGCTCCTGGACTTGCTCGTCCTGCTCGTGCTCCTGGTCTTGCTCGTCCTGATTGTCCTACTCGTGCTCCTGGTCCTGCTCGTGCTCCTGGACTTGCTGGCCCTGCTGGTGCTTACTGTACTGCTGCTGATCCTGGTCCTGCTGGTCCTGCTGCTCCTGCTGCTGCTGATGATCCTGCTGCCGCTGCTGCTGCTGATGATGATGATGATCCTGCAGCAGCTGCTGCTGCTGCTGCTGCTGATAATGATGATGATGATTATGATCCTGCTGGTGAGGATGATGATTATGATCCTGCTGTTGAGGATGATGATGATGATGATTCTGCTGGTGCTGCTGCTGCTGCTGGTGGTGTGGAGGAGCAGCCCCTACCACCTGGGAGCCCCTCTGATGAGGGCCCATCTGGTCCAGCCAAAGGGAGGAAGAGATGGGAGAAATGCAGAAATGCAGAGGAGATGCAGAAATGGGAGAGGAGGCAATACTATATTGAGGAGGCGCACGAGGATGAGGTGCTGGAGTGGCTGAGAGAGAACGACTATCTGTGGCGGAAGGGACACCGGCTGTACAGGGACATCAAGTGGAAGCAGGCTGCTTGGAGAGAGAGGGCGGAGAGTATGGGTTACACTTCGGAGGTGCTCCTCAGCTGGTGGAAGCACATGCACACCTGGTACGGGAAGCTGCACCTGAAGAAATCTGGCCAGGGCACAGTTAAGCTGACGGACAGAGAGACCTACGTCATGGCCAGGTTCAGCTTCCTGGAAGGTGAGGTCTGCCACCGAGGAGCACCAGCAGCCCCTCTCATGACCATCTCTCTCCAGCAGCCTGCTGAGAACCATTCCTCTTCCGGCCGAGAGTCAGTCCCTGTCTCCAGGTAGGTTTCTGTGGAGCGTCTGACAGCGGAGAACCCTCGGACAGGTGTGGTAAGCATGATGGAGTGCGTAGAGGACTCCCTGGTGCGGTGGGAGAAAGGAGACATCGAGTCCACCACAGTCCTAGCCGCATCCACCCCCCCCAGCTCCGCCTCCTCAGAAAGGCAGAGAGCTGGACAACTGGAGGGGTAAAGCCACACTGTCCTGCTGGAGATCAGGGACACCATCCGCACCAGCATAGATCTCCTCTCTCAGCTGGTCCACACCGACTCCTCATCCTCCAACCGCAAGCCCTTCCTCACCTATGTCAACCAGACCCTCAAGGAAATGGCGGATCCACAGTACCAGCTGGTGAAGGATCGGATCACCAAGCTGCTTCACAACCCTCCAGACCCAGAGGAACCTGCTCCCACCCAGTCCAGGTCTGCTCCTCCACCCCAGGTGATGTCCCTCCAATTCCAAGGCTTCCCACAGCCCCTCACCTACCAGGGCTACGGCTACCAGGCGGTTCAGCAGCACAGGCAGCAGCCCTTCCCAGTCCAGGCACAGAGTCAATCGGGCATCAACGTTGCCACCTGTTTCACTGATGCCACCGATGCCACCCACGCCAATGATGCCACCAACATCAGCGATGCCACCTACGACAATGATACCACCGATGACAGAGATGCCACCCACGCCAGTCCTCACCCAGCTGCAGACCAGACAGCCCCACTACACTACTCCTTCCTCCACCCCACAGCAAAGCCCGGCCTCAGTACATCTGTCATCAGTACTGGGGCTGACAACCCATGGCATGGAGGAAGGACCTCTCAGAATCACGGGGCTGAGCCAGCTGTCCAAGAGCTTTCTAAGCACACCGTCCCCTGTTGTCCTCTCGAGGCCAGGAACTCCAGGACCACCCACCACCACAGCACCTGGACCCTTCACCCCTGAGACTGGGCACACCTCCGAGTGACCAAGAAGAGTTCCAGAGACCGGGTAGCTGGCTACCTGTGAACTTTATTTGGACAGTTGAATTGGGTCATTTTTTTTTACAGCTTGTTGTTCAATAAAGTTTATCTTTGATTCACACACTTGGTTCATTTGTTTTTTTTAAAAAAGTCTTGGTGGAAACTTTTAGAATTGGCTTAAGCCTTTGCATGCTTGTGGGATGGTTTAAGATAGCAGTAGAGTGGGCAGGGATACCTGTGGAATGAGCAGGGATACCTTTGGGATGGCTAATAGCTGTGGGATAGATAAACCTCCAGTGCAAGCATAGTGGGACTGTATGGTCTACCCTCCCAGGTGCCACACCTAGGGTCCCTTTTTATCAATAACAATGTAAGCATTGATCCACACATTTGAACACAAACACAACTCTTTATTAAATGCCCTGTTCATTGTAGGCCCACCCAACATGCATGGCCCAATCTCATCCATGTGATGAGACAGGCTGAAGGAAGCATCCATTAAGCATCTACCATCCTGTCTTGCCACTCTACCGCTCCAGCTGGGGAGTTGCACCAGTGTCTCAGGAGGTTGCGCTGCTTCTTCCCTTCCTGTGAGGCTCTGTTGTGGCCTTGCACATCCTGAGTGTCGATTAGGTTTCGCCCTTGCCTCCATTCCCCAGGCTCGATGTCCCCATTGCCTTGTTGACGGTCTACGAGCCTGTTCTGCAAGACTGGGTAGCGGGTGCGCATGAGATTGTGCAGGATGCAGCAAGCTTCCATGATCCTCCTCACGGTCTCTGGGCGATGCTGTATGGTGGTGAGAAGTACCTGGACCCTGTTGGCCAGGATGCCAAAGGCGTTCTCCACCACCCGCCTTGCCCTGGACAGCCTGTAGTTGAAGATCCTCTCTTCACGGGTCAGGAGTCTGGAAGTGTAGGGCTTCATAAGGTAGGTTCTGAGGGAGAAGGCGTCATCCCCCATGATGAAGTAGGGCACATCTTGCGTGTCGTTGGGCAAGGGGTCTGGATCTGGGAAGCCCACGATGAGGTTGCATTCCAGCCCCTCCTTGAGGTGACTGGCATTGTATACCTGGGCATCTGAAGATGAGCCATAGCCTGAAGCATCGATATACATGAACTTGTAGTCAGCATCGACCATGGCGAAGAGGACGATGCTGAAGAAGCCCTTGGAGTTGAAATAAGTGGACCCCGACCTGGCTGGAGCTTTGCAGGCCACGTGCTTGCCATCTATGGCTCCAATGGTGTGTGGTAAGTTCCACTTCTGATACCACTGCTCTGCAACTTTCTTCCATCCTTCTTCAGTGGAGGGGCACTGGAGGAGCTCCTCCTTGTATTCTTCGATGATGGCCTGCACCACTTCTCTGACCACAATGCTGATGGTGTTGTGTGGCACCCTCCAGCCATACTGCATGCTTTTGTAGGTGGTCCCTGAGACCAGGTGGCGCAGAGTGAGTGCCTCCTTGAGCCCAGGTTCCAGGCTGGGCCGGAAGCTGGTGTTTGCCTTGGTCAACCTGGGTGTCAGGCACTGCACAACTTCATCAAACATGGCTGGAGGCATCCTCATGAAGTTCTGGAATGCCCGAGTGTCTTCGTTCCTGAGCTCCACCCTCAGCTTGTTGTACAGTCCGTACTCTGCTCTTCTCCCGATCCATTTTAGGACCCAGACGCTTCTTGGCCACCTCTTTTTCTTCCCGTAGTAGAGTTCACAGAGCCTGTAGATGGCTTCGTACTGTTGCAGAAGGATGGTGGCTGCCAAAAGGACTGTGGTACGATCCACGGTGGACATGACTGGATGCTGTGGAAGAGCAAGAGTCAGATGAAGGCTGCAGAGGTCTGCACAGGTGGGTTGCTGGTCTGAAAGTGAGATGCAGACGAGTTGCTCCCCCTTTTTATAGGCAGTATAGGTGTCCCTTTGCATCCTCTAGGCATCCTCTAGACATCCTTAATATCCGAGATAGGTCCCCTCTGCGAACGTTTTTTCCGCTGTAAATGCTTTTTTTCCATGCTGCATCCGTTCTGCATCCGTTCTGCATCTGTTCCGCGTCCGTTCCGCTTCCTCCCTGTATCCAGGCGGATGCGAGTTGCGCAGGTGCGCAGCGGACGCCAAGCAGATATAGCGGATGCGTAACGGATGCGTAACGGATGCGTAGCGGATGCAGAATGGAAGAACTGGATACATTTTCCGCATAAAATTTTTAGGCAGCCCAAAACTTTTGGAGCGGATGAAACGTCAATAAACGGATGCTGGACAGATAGAGAGGAAGCCAAATGGAAGCAGTGAATACATCGCGTTTTCGAACGGATGGCAAGGTTTTTTGTCCGTTTTACATCCTCTTTGCCTCCATTGGTTCAGTGTGACATGGGCTTAAGCTAAAGCTATTCTTAATTGTTCAATCAAATTGATAGTATATTTGCAATATATGTGTGCTTTCCACTATGCATGCATACACTTATATTTATTTTTACATGTGCCAACTCCTGGCTTGTGTTGGTTTCCTGTGCTTTGCATAATTTTTCATATCTGTGTCATAACATCTTTGCAAATGTTCTTATAGTAATTTCAGGTTGGTAAACCAGGCTAGAAATAAACCAGGTAACAAATCAACAGCTAATTGTGATCCGATTCATTGTTTGTTTGTTTTTTAAATCTAGCCCTCTTTGCCACTTCACAGTTTTTGCATTTGAAATTCTTCAGCTGACCCAAAACAACTTTTTTCAATATTGTGTGCTGGGTTAATTATCAGCTCTCTTTTGCAATATAAGCACGTGAATTTTATAGCAACATCCACTTGTTTATTTTTCTGCTCAGTTTAAAATCTTACAAGTTATTTTTTTCAAACTAATGTCTGTCCAAGATAAACATTAAAAAATAATCAATTCTTCACATTAAACATCTTATTGTCTCAGGTTTTTTTCCCCCAGATGTACTGCTATTGGTAATGGTTGGAAATACTGCTTTATATTCATACAGTGTAAATATAAGGTCTGATCTAAATGTCATAACGGATGCCAAGATTAGAGAACCTATGTGAACTTTACCTGTTAATTATTTTGCTATGAACTTCATATGACATCAGAGATCAATACCAGCAATTCATCTCAAAACTTACAAATTAAAATGGGAGAAATTCCTGAAAGAGCACTCTGGTCAAGAGGGGTTCATGTGGTCTGTGATTTATTAATGTTGATACTCTACTTATACAGTTAAGTCATTGCTAAGTGAAGCATTGATCCAAAACCTATTCACTTTCTGGTCTCACCCTAGCCTCTACGTTTTAGCAGAAAATGAGAACAGGTCTTCATACGTGCCAAAAAACATAATCATCTAGTTCAAAGGAATATTCTTTCAACTTCGATCTCAGTGCATGCATTCAAATTCAAACATTCCTGGAAAGTGGTTTCACCAGAAAACCAACTTTCAAAAAAATAAAAACTTGTTTCTCTGCTATCAAACCTCTCCTATTTTTTAAAA
Source organism: Laticauda colubrina (assembly GCA_015471245.1). Lineage (NCBI taxonomy): Eukaryota > Metazoa > Chordata > Lepidosauria > Squamata > Elapidae > Laticauda > Laticauda colubrina. The sequence goes on from BLBF01000322.1 coordinate 204,931, forward strand.
TAAATGTCATTAAAAGTTTTTTAAATGACATAAAAACTAAGATTAACTAATACAGACCAAAATAAGGAGAGAGAAAAAAACAAAGATGCCAAAAACAAAGAACAGAAATAAGTTTCTAATTTCCTTTGCAGCAAATAAATACATGATTAAAAAGTTATAACTTACTCTCTGATTACAAAAAAGCTAACTTTTTTCCATAATTAATTTTTTTCAATAATCAAAGTCACAATTCATAACTACATTTAAACTACTCTTATTATTAAGAATATCCCACCCACCCCCAAAAAATCAGCTAAAACCTGTTTTTAAAAAACTTCGCCCCTTTTTCTATGTGCTTCTATAGACATTTCTCTCATAAGACAGCCTTCTGTACTGCAAAGATGCTACAATATCCTAATTCCCTTCCCTCTACAAAGACAACATTTCTCTTTTCCACAATCTCTTTGTATAGCTTGGTTTTTAGTACATCTTCATTGAATACTTCTCTGTATTTGACCCAAAGGTGCTTTTTCAGGAAGCAACTGGACTTCCTTGGTTTTTTTTTTCTTTTGAAGACATTTTGCTTCTCATGCAAGAAGCTTCTTCAGAAGAGAAACATCTTCAAAAGAGAAAAACAAGAAAGTCCAGATGCCTCCTGAAAAAGCACTTTTGGGACAACAGTGAATTGGATGCCTGAGAATCTCTAAAAACTTCTCTGGATTTGTATCAGTTTCTCAGATATTGTCTTCAATTGAGATGTTCCGAATTGGGCACCGTGTTGAGATGGAGCTTCTCCAAAGCATAATATTGTGGAATTATTCCTTACCATGTTTTGGGAGTTACACTGCTGTAAAAAATTGATTTTGCTTTTTTAAGGAGCCATATCATGCTGACAACTCAGATTTAGTTTCTAAAAAGTTATCTTTCTGTCATGCTAAGATTCTTTTACTAAAATGATTGATACTTATTCTATATCTTTGGGTCTGATTTTTTTTATCAAGATCATTTTTTTACTTAATGTTTTCAAAGTGTGGCTATCTCAATTTTCTTTCAAGAACGCATGTGACATACATTCCTTCCATCATCCAATTTATTAATAAAATAATGAATGCTGGGACCAGAATTAACTGTCATGGGACCCCATTGATAACACACTTCAATATGATGAAACACTATTACTGAACACTATGATAGTGCTGTGGATACAAGTAGATATCAAGGTTAACTCAGCTTTCCATCTTTCCTGGGTCAGTAAAATGAGAACCCAGATTGCTGGAACAATATGTAGACTCTTTAAGCCATTTAGAGTGTCATGCGTCTGTTGGAATCGGATTTGGAGGGGTAGGCCAAGCAGCTGACAGGGAGTGGGAGTGTGGCTCCTTCGGCTGTGGAAGAAAATGGGAAAGGGCAAAGGCTGGCTGGGTAGAGCAGGGAAGAGGTAGAACAAGGGAGAGGGAATTCAGAGAGAGTATATTCTCACTCTTCATCCTAGGGCATGCAGGGAGGAATGGAGGAGGGAGCAACATGAGTTGCATGGCTTATGGGGGAGGAAAGGGCCCTGATTCTCTTCATTAGCTGCAGCTGGGAACACAATGTTTAAAAAGGGAAGCTGTGCACAGCAAAGTTGTTGGGAGCAAATTGTGAGTTATCTGGTATTGTCAAGGCTTATCTGGGTTCCTGGCATCTTCCCAACTGTGTATGTTTTGCTGGGCTTTCAAGTCTGCAGTTCCTTCTCCTGTCCTGTCAAGTTAATTACTGCAGCGTAGTTTGTGTGGATTTTTATTTACAGTTGGTATGTACTACATTTTCAGACTTAATTTCCTCTACTTAAAGACTGTTTTTCTCCAGCCGAAGGTAACCTGGACATTGGGGGCAAAGTTGGAAGTATTAAAGGGACACTTCTTGCTTATTTGACTGTGTTACTTTTGTGCCACTCCCTGGGTCATCACATAGAAAAAGCTATAAAGCACTGTGCAGTGTTATATATATCCAAGTGCTATTAGTTTTGCTAGATAGGCCATCTATCCCACAAAGCTATGTCTTTAAATACTTTAAAGACTTTTCAATGTGATTTAATTGTTAATGACAGTGAAACAGAGGAAATCTGGTTTCATATTTAAATCCCTCCAATTGGAATATCCATCAGCTTTATTTGCAATGTCTTCTTTACACTTTATATGATTAAAAAAAGCAACATAAGGCCCGCTCTATGACTAAATGCTCAGGAATGTTTTCATATTTTTCAATAAAAGTAATTTATAGTTTCATTTTGCTCAAGAAACTGTAATAATGAACACTCCAATCTGCAACAAGTGACATTCCAAAGCTGCAATGCTATAAATATGAAAGAAAAACATTATGGCAAAGTCTTTACTAAAATGTTAGAATTTAACATGGTTACAACATTATTGATTAGAATTAAATTACATGTGAATAAAACCACGTGATAGAACCACATGATTCTCTGAGGTTTAATCATTATCCTTTTAAAAATCTATGGCAAATGTTATTTTATTTTTTTAGGAATCTCTATCACATCCTTCAGAATGCAATTTAAACAAACATCCAGTCTTGGGGCAAGTAGTGCCATAATTAGGTAAAGAAATAATAAAAAAATGTTTGAAGACGATTTGAGGGAACAAGTAATGTGGTGCATACTTATGCAGTAGAATTTATATACTGAACCCAGTAGAGTCTATATTTCAGTTTCTGTGTAGGATTATGCTTCACTCTTCATATTGATTCCCCCCTCAACCCAGTTCTCAGAAGCAAGAACCAGAGGTCCAGTAGATGGTAACCAAGACATTTAGAAATCTCTGCTGCCATCTAATGGTTGTTGGGATTTTTAAAGAACAGATGTAGCAACTGTAGATACCAATGGACTTGTAATTCTTTCAAAACAGGAAGGAAACCATATACAGGATGAGAAATGAATTGGCAGACGGGCACATTCCGTTCTAGAAAAAAAATTGCCATTGGGATAGAGGTTCTTTCCTAAGAAAACACCCACAGAATTTTATAATATTTGTAGCATTATAAATTTGTAGCAATATCTTCATTATTCAAATTATGAGAGGTGTCGCACTGGTTGTGTAGAGCATATGTTGAAAAGGTGCATGGGGTTGTGGGAATCAGCAAAAGGTGCCATGCAGGTCAGAGAGAGTGTGGGAGCATTGTGGAGGGGGCATAAAGGGTGCCTGGGGGTTCTTGGAGATAGTGTGAGCAGTATTATGTGGATCACGGATGGTGTGTGTGTGTGGGAAAGAGTATGTGGGGATGGACAAGAAATACTGAATATGTCAGGAAAGGAACATTGGGATGACATTGGTCAAGAGGATGAGTGGGTGTGTGCAAGAGATGCATTGACAGAGAACATGTCTGTGTGGGAAGCACAGGTCACAGTGGGTAAGGGGCAGCATGAGGTGGGAAGAGTTCACAGGGGTTTGCTCTTCCTTGTTCCAACATTCTTTCTTCCTCTTCCCCGCCCTCCTGTCCTTCCTCCCTCCCTCCCCCTTTTCTTCCCAGCACACAGGTAGGGCTGCTGCTGGATGGCGTTAGGAGCAACGGATTGTGAGAGTGGTTGGGAAAGTAACATGGAATATTGAAGATGAAGATCACCTGACAACACTGAAGCAGCCACAACTTTCTCAAATTTAAGGAATCATGGATCTCAGGTTTTGAACACATTCTAACCCTAACTGAGGTACTTTGGTTCAAAAATTATGCCCCATTTTGTCCAGTTAAAGATTACAATGGAAGCTCCAGTTACATTTAATTTTCTGAGAAGAAATATTCTTTGACAACATGAATGTTTAAAATGCACTTTATTTCATAAAGTAAACAAGTTCAGAACTCCAAATAATCCAGCAGATGCATTTTAGAACACTAAAACCTCAGAGGTATTAAGGCATTATGAAAAAAAAAAAAAAAACATTTACAGATGGGAGTGTTAAACAGAGTATTTCAGCTAAATGGGCTGGTAACTGTTCATTTATCATTGAGCAAATGAGAAGGGTTTTATTTTAATACCAAGATGTCTTCTTTCCAGAATAGATGAAACTGTTCAAGGACTGTAACTGAGTAATTATTTTATTGTAACAAGCTTATTAGTGTATTGATTTATGCCATATTAGTCTTCACTGACATTATATTCCATTTGTAGCATATTATTCTGCTGAAAAATAAGATGCAACCAGCAGCACCTGATTAAAGTGTCACCATTGGCAAAAGAATAGTGAAAGGTCTGCTAGTTTTTTGCATTTTCAATTCTCTGCCGTCAACCTCTTATAGCTCGCTGATTAAAACCAATTCCAGATTGTATTCACCTGCACCTGTCCTTTTCGGGAAGCTTATTTGTTTCCAATGTGAATGAGCAAGAAATACTGTTTATTATTATCTTTATCAGCAACTGAATAAATAATGTTCTGCTCAAATGGGAAACTCAGTTGATTCCTAATTTTGCTAAATTCCCAGGAGTGCTCAGCTCATGTACAGAAAGTACTGCTGGGATCTGTAGCTCAGAAACAGTTGGAAATGCCAAGGTTTCATTTTTTTCCAACCCAGCAGGAAATTTGCCTCTAACGTTTGGCCAGCTATTTCAGATCCACAAGTTTCATCTGCCTTGGTTCAGTCACATTAAGTTGTATTTGCAATTATTAAGAATTTGATTCTAGCACCTCACTGTCAGCCATGTCTCACATTTTCTCTGTTCTATTAACTTCCTGGTAGATCCCTGTCAGGAGCATGACTGTTGAGTGAGGTACTGTCTGGCTCAAGTATTGTCTGTTCTATACCTGTGCATTAATTTTTTCCTGACTAAGTGCAGGATCTTTTCAAGAGGCAACTGGGCTTTCTGGTTTTTCTTTAAAGACATTTCACTTGTCATTCAAGAAGCTTCTTCAGCTCTGACTGGATGGGGGGGGGAATGAAAGGATTTATAGTCAGGGTACTCAGCTTTGTTCGAGTATTTTCCCATGTAATTATAGTTGTGCTTTTAAAGTTATCGCAATATTTGGGCAGAATCTCATCTGCCATCATCAGGCTTCTGTATTGTGTTCGTCTGTGAGTCAGACTTGCACAGCCATTTCAGTTTTAAATTTGGGGCTAGCCTGCTGCTGTGCCAGAATGGTTTTTTCTTCATTCTGATTGGTTGGGAGTCTTGGTCTATTTTTATTGGTCTTGGAGTTTGCTGTGTTCTGCTTGATTGGTGTTTCAATCAATTGAAACACCAATTCAGTTGGTGACACCCAGATGAAATCTAGCTTCCTAACAAATGATAGCCATCGATTTACTCGGAGCCAAGCTGCACTAAAAGCCTCCAATACAGGAATACAATGTTGCCAGTCAATCAAGACAAAAAAAGCCACAAAACAGGCAGAGGATCTTAGAAACACCAATCACCAAAACACAACAAACTCCAAGACCAATAAACATAGACCAAGACTCCCAACTAATCAGGATTAAGAAAAAACAATTCTGGCACAGCAGTAGGCTAGCCTCAAATTTAAAACTGAAATGGCTGGGAAAGTCTGACTCACAGACGAACACAATACAGAAGCCTGATGATGTCAGATGAGATTCTGCCAAAAGTTGCTACAACTTCAAAAACACAACCATAATGACATGGAAAAATACCTGAACAAAGCTGAATACCATACATGTAAGTACCCGCGAAAACTTAAGAATATGAATAAATAAATATATATATATATATATATATATATATATATATATATATATATACATACATACATACATACATACATACACATATGCTGTTCAACTTTGTTCGGGTATTTCCCCAAGTCCTTGTAGCTGTGCTTTT
>BLBF01000322.1:215733-240019 GCA_015471245.1 Laticauda colubrina
ATATATATATATATATATATATATATATATATATATATAAATTATTTATATGTATAAATTATTTATATATATAAATATAGAGCTCTATATTTATTTATTAAAATTATACACTGCCCATTTCACTCTTCAAGCGATCTTCGCAAAGCAAGAACATTCGATTCTGGTACTATACTTCTAAAAAATGCAAGCTGAGAAGGAGTATTTGCCTATCAGCTAAGAAACCTTTAAGCATCCTATTTTTGATAGAATTCTTTATTGGCCAAGTATGGTTGGACACAAAGAATTTGTCTTGGTGCAAATACTCTCAGTATACATAAAAGCAAAGAAAAGTCAAGAATCATAAAGCACAACACTTAATGATAATCATAGGGTACAAATAAGCAATCAAATCATCCTAAGAAACAGTCATTATAAATCTTAAGGATACAAGTGACAAAGTTACAGTCAAAGTTACAGTAAGGATTGCATCCCCCTGAGAGCTTGCAGTTATATTCCTGGATTAATTACCATATCCAAGATAGACATACAGCTTGCTAAAGATCTGTGATAAACAGACTTAGATAAATAAAATTGATATTGCCTTTTTAGGCAGATTTCTCACTCAGCCTTTTTGATAAAGCAGATATTCAGATAGAGTTGGTAGAGTTGATACAGAACATTTGAATTTCCTTTTTTTTTTAAAAAAAAAAATACATCACCTTGGAGATGGCCTATTGCAGGGGTGTCCAATCTTCGTAACTTTAAGACTAGTGGACTTCATTTCCCAGAATTCTCCAGCCAGCATGGCTGAATTGGGAATTCTGGGAGTTGAAATCCACAGTTCTTAAAGTTGCCAACACCAGACACCCCTGGCTTACTGTCTTCTGTTGATTATGGATTAATATGCCCTCTTCTGTGGTCACAGTGTAGAACAATATATTTACTATGATAGAATATTTCATTGTCTCAAGTTGCTCCTTGTTCTACAGTGAGGCTTCTCTGTACATGAGTAGGCTAATAAATAAAGTCAAGATGGAAGCCAAAGGCATACTGTTCTGTATAAATAATAGTAGACTCCAAATACTTCATTCTGATTGGTTAACAAAATCTAAAAGGGGATTGGTTCAATAGGAACCAATCCACGAAGCTGCCCAAGGGCGGCAAAACCAAATGCTTGTCATTGGCTACAAGCTGGCAGACAGAAACATATAAAAGGGTTGTCGCGGCTTGAGCCAATGTTCCGTTTCTTTACTGTGTTAAAAAAAAAAGACTTTGTTGTTGGAACCCGGTCTACCTCGCGTTTTTCCAGACGGAACACTGGCGACGAAGGTGGGTTCGTCCTAAACACGAGACTGAGCATGCGGCGACAAATAAATCCAGACGAAAAAACAATGGCTGGAAACAACGCGCCGCCCGGACCTTTCAATCCCAATGAAGAGGATTGGGAATCCTATGTAGACCGTTTCCAGATGTATTTGGAAAGCAATAAGATGGAAGAGATCTCAGATCAGCGTAAGAGGGCTGTATTCTTGACACACTGCGGGCCCACAGTCTTCAAGATGGCCAAGGCTTTAGCGAAGCCCCGAGATGTGAAACAATTGACGTGGCCAGAACTCCAAAGAATGCTTAAGGCTCACTACGCTCTGATGGTGCCAAATCTTATCAAGCGACATGAATTTTACCGAAGAGACCAGCGGGAAGGTGAGACCATCGCTAACTTTGTAGCAGCCCTCCGACAAATAGGGGGAGAGTGCGAGTTCCTAAATCTAGATGAAGCAATGCGGGACCGAGTAGTGTTGGGTTTAAGAGACTCAAATGCACAGAGCAAGCTGCTAAATAAACCCAACATAACCGTAGCCGAAGCCGTTGCAGAAGCAACAGCCGCTGAAGCCGTGAAAAAATCGGCTGTCAAAATGAAGCAAATGAACGCAAGCGGCGACGACATGAGCCTGGCCAGAGGGAATCTCCCACCACCACTCACCACGAAGATTTTGACGAGATGTCAGAATCAGGGGAGGAAGACAACGAGGTCCACTGCCTATACGCCAACAAGAAAGAGCGCGAAAAAAGGAATTGGTGGGAATGCGCTGGTTGCGGAGGAAACCATCCTCGAGCCAAGTGCAGGTTTCTCGATGCCATTTGCAGAGCTTGCAAGAAACAAGGGCATATCGAGAAAGTCTGCAGGAACAAAAAGAATTACAGCCCAAATAGACACAGCAACTCCCCCGCACAAGCTGAGCCAAAGCGAACTGAGAGAAAGTGGCAGTGGAACAAGCGAGCCACTAACCGAGAGAATACACATCAGACTTTCGCTATAGGAAGCGCTCAGACAGAAAGCGGGAAGAAAGTAAAAATAATTGTAAAAATAGAAGGGAAGCCCTGCGAAATGGAAGTAGACTCTGGATCTTTCCTATCAATGGTATCATGGGACACCATCAAACAACTAGTCCCAGATATCAAACTCAAAGAACTTCAGAGACAAAAATTAACCCTCAAGGACTACCAGGAAAACCAAATTCCTGTAGTCGGCCTAGGACACTTCCGAGTCGCCTACAAACAACATATTGAAGTACTACCGCTGACAATAGTTGACCAAGACTGACCAAGCCTCCTGGGCATCGAATGGTTCACACCATTGGGCATCGGGATGACCGGAGTAGACCAGGTGGCCGCAACCGACTGGGAAGAAAACCTGATCCAAGAGTTCCAGGACGTTTTTGATGGCTCCCTTGGAAAGTATCGGGGAACCCCTATTTCCTTTAGTCTAGACCCCCAAGTAACCCCGAGGAGACTAAAGGCCAGACGAGTTCCTTTTGCTCTAAAAGCAAAGATAGAGGAACAGCTAAATAAATTAATAGCCCAAGGGGTGTTAGAGCCTGTGGACCATGCTAAGTGGGAAACGCCAATCGTAACACCAATTAAACCAGATGGGTCGGTTTGAATCTGTGATGACTACAAGGGTACCCTGAACCACGCATTACAACAAAGTGCATACCTGGTGCCTGTCGTACAGCACTTATTACATTCTCTTGGGGGAGGAAAATTTTTCGCTAAACTTGATCTGGCGCAAGCTTATCAACAGCTCCCAGTAGACCCTTCAACAGCTGAAGCACAAACCATAGTTACACACAAAGGGGCCTTCAAATGCAACAGACTCCAATTTGGAGTGAGTGTAGCCCCAGGCGTTTTCCAGAGCCTCATGGAATGCCTTCTGAATAGTATAAAAGGGGTCGTGCCATACTTTGATGACGTCCTAATTTCGGTCAAAGATGCGACCCAGCTTAGAAAAAGACTTAAAGAAGTACTAGCTAAATTCAGAGAATCTGACCTCAAAGTAAAAAAAGAAAAGTGCTGTCTAATGATGGATAGCATCGAATTCCTGGGCTATTTAATAGACAGAGAGGGTATACACCCTACCGACAAAAAAGTCAAAGCTATTAAAGACGCACCAGAACCAAGGAACAAAACCGAACTACAGGCATTTCTGGGACTGATAAATGTTTACAATGTATTCCTACCCCACAAGGCGACAATAGCGGAACCATTACACCGACTACTGGACAAAAAAGCAATTTGGACTTGGGGTTATAGAAAAAAGAAAACCTTCCAAAAAATAAAAAACTTGTTAACATCGAACACCATTCTTATTTAATTTAGCAACACACTACCATTGACGGTGACCTGCGACGCCTTGCCATTTGGAGTCGGTGCCATCCTGAGCCACCAATTGCCGGATGGGAGAGAGGCACCCGTCACATACTATTCAAAGACCCTGTCCAAAACCGAGCGAAATTACAGTCAATTGGTCAGAGAAGCTCTGGCAATCGTCGCCAGAATGAAACGTTTCCACGAGTACCTATATGGAAGAACATTTCAAATAGTAACGGACCACAAACCGCTACTAAGAATCTTGGTGGGAAACAAGCCCACACTGAATATTTTGTCCCCCCGAATGACTAGATGGTCAGAATTCCTAGCAGCCTACTCCTATACTCTGACACGTCGCCCAGGGAAACAAATTTCCCATGCAGACACTTTGAGCAGAGCACCATTACCATCCACAGAGGAAGACCCGGCACCGACGATGACCACATTGCAGATAGAGACTTGCCCCAATCTACCCATATCTGCAAATGATGTCACCAGAGCCACCGCAAGAGACCCATTGACTGGCCGCGTACTAAACTGGGTAGGTAAAGGCTGAGGTAAAAAACTGAGACTTTTAAACCTTTCCGGACCAGACAAACTGAACTCTCAATCCAAAAAGGTTGTTTATTGTGGGGTGATCGGGTAATTATTCCTAACAAATTGCAAACTAAGGTACTGGGTATGCTTCACGAAGGCCACCCGGGAATAGTTAAAATGAAAAGCCTCACTAGAAGCTATGTCTGGTGGCCGGGTATAGATAGGGACATTGAATACTGGGTGAACTTTTGCAACAAATGCCAAAGAATCAGGCCTTCCCTGCCAAAAGCACCCATAAGGGACTGGGAAACCCCAAGAGGCCCCTGGTCACGAATCCACATCGATTTTGCGGGTCCTACCAAGGGGCATAATTTCCTGATTGTCGTAGATGCATACTCTAATTGGCTGGAGGTTAAAATTATGCCATCTACGACAACAGAAACCATCATAAAACAACTTGACAAACTCTTTGCAACCCATGGCCTACCAGACATCCTAGTGTCCGACGATGGGCTACAATTAACCAGTCTCCAATTCGAGCAATACCTAGCCTCCCTTGGTATAAGACATGCCCTAACCACGCCGGCCCACCCAGCTGCAAATGGTAGGGCAGAGAGAATGGTCAGGTTTACCAAGGAGGGTTTAGAAAAACTGGACACCGGGGATGTCCAAAATAAAATAAACCGACTACTCACCCTCCAACATATCACACCCAGTACTACAACTAACAAAACCCCGGCAGAATTACTTATGGGAAGGAAACTAAGGTCACAACTAGACAGATTGCACCCAAACTATACACCAGAAAACCCCCCCGACTCTTCCACCCATTTCAGGACTTTTGCAATAGGCAGCCTAGTTTATGGAAAAAAATTTAGCGGAGACCCATTATGGCTACCCGGACAAATCACACAAATAACAGGCCCCCGGTCCTACCGGCTAACGGTAGACGATGGCAGGGAATGGAAGTGGCACATAGACCAGCTTCGGTCCCGAAACATAGAAAGAAGTGCAAACACACACCACAAGTATTAAAAAACGATGAAATTCAAACCAGGGAGGGGGGGGGGAAATACAAGAAATGAATAAAGAACTGTTTAAATTAAACTCCGAAAACAATAACAATCAAAAAGATCAAATAAGAGACTCACTGTTTGAAGAAAGTTGCGAGAAGAGTCCATTCGAAGGGGCCAGCCAGGCCAGCTCGACCTGCCTGGAGGAAACAGGAGGGAGCGGCAAAACTGCCGGCCTAAGAAACTCAGGTGGCAGTAAAATTGCTGACTCACCCTTCCAGATGGTTCCATGGAGAAAGACTGGAGAAACAGCAACCCCATCCGAACCAGTCGAAGTCTCCGACATTAATGAACCGCGCAAGTCCAGTTGAATCAAAAGAAGCCCCACCTACCTGCGCGACTACGTTCACTACGTAGGACTGAACTAAGAAGGGAGGGGTGTTCTGTATAAATAATAGTAGACTCCAAATACTTCATTCCGATTGGTTAACAAAACCTAAAAGGGGATTGGTTCAATAGGAACCAATCCACGAAGCTGCCCAAGGGCGGCAAAGCCAAATGCTTGTCATTGGCTACAAGCCGGTAGACAGAAACATATAAAAGGGCTGTTGCGGCTTGAGCCAATGTTCCGTTTCTTTACTGTGTTAACAAATAAAGACTTTGTTGTTGGAACCCGGTCTACCTCGTGTTTTTCCGGATGGAACACATACAGTTGGAACCTTGCTTGTTTTTTACATGCACCCACAAATGCAATGCATATAAAAATGAAACAAACCTTTGATAGCAAAGTCACAGCTATCCTTCCTCCAGAGGAGTTTGTACAAAGAGCAATATCTTGTTCAAAGACTTTCTTTCTGTACTACATACAAGAATTAGCCTACAAAATGTCTTATGCTCCCATTAGCCTTCCAAAAAGATACCACAGAGCCTCTTGACAAACTGTTTTGCACTTTTGTGATTGTGCAAGACATTCTAACAATGAAATAAACACAAATCCAATATATTCATCCAGCTCTTTGTACAGTCTCTTTTGTTTCAATGTTATGACCTTTAGGTTGCTTTATTCTTATCTTTATATTCTACTGAGACTCATTCAGCTAATGAAAGTGTTGAGGTCTAAGTAAGAGCACTGACAACCACATTGATTTTCTTCTTCAGAGGTTTGCTTGGATGCACTTTGGAAACTTGAACCAGAGTGAAACTACTGTGAAGCCATATTCAGTAACCTCATTTGCATTTTCCCTTTTGCCTGTAGAGCCAGCTATGACCCCTACGTGAAACCATCAGAATCTGGCAACAGCCGCTAGAGTATTAAAGGACATGTTCTTTAATACTTTAATTTCTTGCACAGGAAGAGGAATCTCAATCATGAGGCCCCAAAGAATGTATAAAAGCCCAACTATCTCAAACCCATTTTGTCAGCCACCCCATAAACTGTCACTGAAGTGTCTGACTTAATAATAATAATTATTAATAAACAGAGATCTCATTTCCAAAATACATCCTGCCTCCATTTTACTTTCAGTGTCTTTCTCCTGGCTTGGAACTGGACCAGATTTTTCTTCCAACTATTGGTTATAGCATAATGAAGTTAATGAATTAATCATAATGTGATCTATAAAGCTTCACAGACTTGGTTGAGCTTTACTGTTTGTAGCAGGTTATTGCTTTCTTTGTATGAAGTAAAACAAGTGAGTTTCAACAACTGGGCAGGCTGAAGTGCCCAACTAGAGGGAAATGTCCATCTAAAGGGAAGTACCAATGATTTTTTTTTTTCTTTAGAGAAGACAGATAACTAAACACAAGACCAAGAGCATGTTGACAAAAAAAGAAGCAATGAACTCGAAGAGTGGTAGGTGCATGCTTTAAATAAAGAATCTAAAAGAGAAAAGAAAAACTGGGAAGATAGAAGAGGTGGAATGATTAGGATTCAACTGTTGCAGAATGTGTTCATGAGGAAGACATAAAATGATGAAGCCTGACCAAGGGTGGAGATTTCAGCTCTGGAATGTGACAAGATACTGACTTGCTGATCCATCTGGCAGATCTACAGTGAAGATATTAGGATGTCTTTCAGATTAGAGATTTATGTCTGGATAGAGACAGGAGGTAATTAAGACTGATAGAATGGACTACTAGCCTGCCTTGAAGTAGGCATACGTAGCAATAAGTACCTTTGTATCCATAGTTACATGAGGATTATGATGAGGAGCCAAGGAAGACCAGAACATCCAATAGGACAGGTTCTAAAGAAGCAGCTCAGGGACAAGAACAAGGTTCAAAACATCAATATGTATGCCCTGTCAATCATCAGATCACCTGCCAGTATAGTGTGCTGGCCAAAAGGGGACATGGAGGCTGCTGATTTAAAGACCCATGAGCTCCTCTCAGTGTATGGAGGCTTCCACCCCATGTCCAATACCCAGAGACCATACATCAATCAGAAAAAAAATTTGGGTGGGTTCTTATTGTTCTTGTTAGTCACGAAGTCATGTCCAACCCATTGCGACCCCATGGACAACATTCCTCCAGGTCTTCATGTCCTCTACCATCCCCCATAGTCTATTTAAACTCATGCCTTCTGCTTCAGTGACTCAACCCTTCCACCTCATTCTCTATCACTCCTTCTTCTTTTGCCCTCAAACTTTCTCAGCATTAGGCTCTTCTCTAGTGAGTCCTTCCTTCTCGTTAGGTTGCCAAAGTATTTGAGTTTCATCTTCAGCATCTGGCCTTCTAAAGAGCAGTCAGGGTTGATCTCCTCTAGGACTGACTGGTTTGATCGCCTTGCAGTCCAAGGGAGTCTCAGGAGTCTTGTCCAGCACCATAGTTCAAAGGCCTCAATTCTTTGGTGCTCAACCTTCCTTATGGTCCAGTTTTTACATTGCAATTGGGAAAACCATCGCTTGGTGGGTTCTGGTGAGTGTTAAAGATTCTGTCCTGGATGAAATCCAGAGCATCTAGCAATACCTTAGTAAGATAGCACCTGAAGATGATCTGTTGAATGAGGTAACAACACACATGAGAGAAAAAGACCAACCAAAGGAACTGTCATGGCAAGAGAAGACCTGATAGGATGTACCATTGTCAGATAATAGATGGCATCTGATCCTCCCAAAGCATAGTATAAATGTTCAATAATGTAATTTCAACTTAAATAATGTGATTTCAATATGCCAACAATCACTGCCTTTGTTGGAAAGTTCACTTCTCCTTCAAGGTATGATTTTTTAATGATGTAAATAACTCCCATATGCCAACCTTAAATTGATTGGATGACATTGGAGATATAAATAATAGTAAAACTCCAATTGGGCTTAATTATTTTTCTTTATCTGAAAGAGATGAACAGGAGAATGATTCCTCAGTATTCATCATGCCAATTTGCGTACCGTGATACTATACAATCAGCTTAATCTTATCTTTGCAGAAATTCAGTGTATGCTCTGACATAGCTGGGTGATAAAGTTGCCCTTATTCTGTCATACCGTTTCTTTCTCTTTTTACTTTTTCAGTCCAAGAAACTTCTTCTATTTTTAAAGTTAAAAATGCAAGCATCCTCAAGGATGAGAAGATATATAACCATGTAACTAAATTAATACTTCTTTCTTTTAATGAAGAAATGCCTTGATATTTCAACTTCAACCATGACAATACACGAGTACACAATAGATTCAAACTCAAGGTAACCCGCACCAAACTCGGTTGCAGGAAATACGACTTCAGCAACAGAGTGGTCAATGTTTGGAATACTCTAACAGACTCAGTGGTTTCTTCCCCAAACCCCAAAAACTTTAACCTTAGACTGTCTACTATTGTCCTCACCCCCTTCCTAAGAGGCCTGGAAGGGGCGTGCATATGCTCACCAATGTGCCTACTGTCCCTGTCCTAATATTCTCTTTTATTTTTATCCATTTCATGTATTAATAATCATGTTTATACTTATATCTGTTATCTAATACATGCTTGACAAAATAAAAAATAAAAAAAAATTATGATCCTTAGCAGATTACAGCTACCCATATGGAACAGTGAGATGAAGAAATGTTTTAGAAGAACCGATGCTTTTGCTAATGAAAGACTGGATACAGAACTAAGTTATGTAAGGTAGTTAAAAATTACAGTAGACAACAACCCTTGAATGGAAGTTTATCAAAAATATAAATTAAGTGGAAAATACAGTGCCTAGCTACTTTTTTAAAACTCTCTTCATTTGTTCTTGCGCTCCTGATACTGAAAGTAATATAATCAGCCAAATATTATCAAGCAACCTTTACCAATAAAGTTTCTTTGGCCAATGCCAATTATATATGCCATCCATCATTTCTATCACTGAAGTAGATAATCTGAGAACAATCAATAGGTCTGCATGGTGTAACATCTTGATATCCCACAATCATTATAGGTATCAACCTTTTCTTATTAGAAATGCAGTTTTGGGTAAGTAGTTTCATACAGATGGGCCATCTGACTGACCATGGGTAGGCAATTTAAACCACTTTAGCAGATATATCTTCAACTGTGAAAAAATTATCATTGTCTGCAGCAAAATGTTCTTTCAATATCCATATAGTTCATGCAGAGTCAAATTTATGGAATGGATAATCTACCAAACACTCATTTGGTTCTGAATATTCAGTCCTGGTTGCTAAAAAAAAAAAAAAAAAAAAAAAAAACCAGGCATCAAATACCACAGTTTAAGTAAAAGTGTTTCCATATTAGACACTTATTTTGTTCAGCTCATCTGACACTAGAAATCTGAGTGTCAAAAGAGATGCAGCTTTAATTTATCTGCCTTTCATTTGCCAGTCAGGCCCACCTACTATCTGCAAAAAGATTAATGAATATTTGCACTACTGTCTAAGCTACAGTTTTAAAATTGACAGTTATTTTTCAAGTCTCAAATTCTATTTAATACGTGCTGGTCTTCAAACACTACATACAATACTATAATTGTTCGCAACAGCCATGATTGACACACAAAATTCTTCCAATTCATCCTCCCAAGGCCTTGCTTAAGGCCCTGTCACACTGCCCAACAGATGCAAAACATTTGTAAACAGGACACAGCGGACGAGCAAAATGTTCCATCCGTTGTTATCCGCTCTCAAAAGGGGCAAAAATTTGCATAACCAGAGCGGATAACACGGAAAGGAACGGATGGGGGGAAGATGCAGAGCGGATGGAAAATGGATGCAGAGCGGAAGCCTAGAGGATGGGAGTGGATGAGAGTGGATGGCAGATCCGCTAGGCTTCTGGGGGACCTCAGCAAAGTGGACGCAGAACGGAAAGAGCGGATGCAGAGTGGACGCCGAGTGGATGAAGCGGATGCACAGTGGATGCACAGCAGATGAAGCGGATGCAGAGCGGAAGCCTAGTGGATGCACAGCGGAAGCCTAGCGGATGCCTAGCATTCACTGCGCATGCGGGGGGGATGTATTGCATCGGCCCCGCGGATATAAAGGGAAGCAACTCGGAAGATGGTCACCATTCAGAGGAAAGACCTGCATCCAGACACAGCTGTCCAGCCTGCCTGCCTGCCAACCTGCCTGCCAGGCTTGCTGTCTGCCAGCCTTGGTGCCTGCCTGCCTGCCAGCCTTGGTGCCAGCCTTGGTGCCAGCCTTGGTGCCTGCCTGCCTGCCAGACTCCCTGCCAGCCTCCCTGCCAGACTTCGTGCCAGCCAGCAACCCACAACCATGGGGAAGAAAAGAAAGCCTCAGCCATCTGCTGCCAGCCCTGGCAAGAGGGACAGGGCCACCCTCCCACCCCCTGGCCCTCATTCTGCTTCTGCTGGGGCATCTGTAGCACGGGCTCGCTCTTCTGCGGCTGGGGCTTCTGCTGCTTCTGCTTCCGGAGGAGCTGATGATGCTGCTTCGGGCGGTGGTGCTTCTGCTGGTGGTTACTCTTCTGAAGCTGCTCCTTGTCCTGCTGGTCCTGCTCATCCTGCTCGTGCTCCTGGACTTGCTCATCCTGCTCGTACTGCTCGTGCTCCTGGTCTTGCTCGTCCTGCTGGTCCTGCTGGTCCTGCTCATGCTCCTGGTCCTGCTCATGCTCCTGGTCCTGCTGGAGCTCCTGGTGCTTACTCTGCTGCTGCTGATCCTGGTTCTGCTGGTGCTACTGCTGCTGCTGCTGATGATGATCCTGCTGGTGCTGCTGCTGGTGCTGCTGCTGCTGCTGCTGGTGATGTGGAGGAGCAGCCCCTACAACCTTGAAGCCCCTCTGATGAGGGCCCATATGACCCTGACAGAGGGAGGAAGAGGCAGACGCAGGAATGGGAGAGGAGGCAATACTCCATTGAGGAGGAACACGAGGATGAGGTGATGGAGTGGCTGAGAGAGAATGACTTTCTGTGGTGGAAGTGACACCGGCTCTACAGGGACACCAAAAGGAAGCAGGCTGCTTGGAGAGAGAAGGCGGAGAGTCTGGGCTACACATCGGAGGTGCTCCTCAGCTGGTGGAAGCACATGCACACCTGGTACGGGAAGCTGCACCTCAAGAAATCTGGCCAGGCCGCGGTTAAACTGACAGACAGAGAGACCTATGTCATGGCCAAGTGCAGCTTCCTGGAGGATGAGATCCGCCACCGAGCAGCAGCAGCAGCAGCCCCTCTCACGACCCTCTCTCTCTGGCAGCCTGCTGAGAGCCAGTCCTCTTCCGGCCAAGAGTCAGCTCCTGTCTCCAGGCAGGTTTCTGTGGAGCATCCCACGGTGGACAACCCGCGGACAGCTGTTTTAACTGTGGTGGAGCACGTGGAGGACTCCCTGGTGCAGTGGGAGAAAGGAGACAGCACATCCACCACAGCCCAACCCACATCCACCCCCAGCTCCACCTCCAAAGAAAGGCAGAGAGCCAGAGAGGAGGGGCAGAGCCACACTGTCCTGCTGGAGATCAGGGACACCATCAGAAGCAGCATAGATCTCCTCTCTCAGCTGGTCCACACCGACTCCTCATCCTCCAACGGCAAGCCCTTCCTCACCTATGTGAACCAGACTCTCAGGGACATGGCGGAACCCCAGTACCAGGTGGTGAAGGACCGGATCACCGAGCTGCTTCACAACCCTCCAGACCCAGAGGAACCTGCTCCCACCCAGTCCAGGTCTGCTCCTCCACCCCAGGTGATGTCCCTCCCATTCCAAGGCTTTCCACAGCCCCTCACCTACCAAGGCTACGGCTACCAGGAGGTCCAGCAGCACAGGCAGCAGCCCTTCCAAGTCCAGGCAAAGAGTCATCAGATGACACCATTGCCACCGGTTCCACTGATGCCACTGATGCCACCCACGACACTGATGCCACCGACGCCACCGATGCCACCCACGCCACAGATGCCATCCACGCCAGTCCTCACTCAGCTGCAGACCAGCACTCCAGCACCAGCCACCTCCACAGCACCTGGACCCTTCACCCCTGAGACTGGGCACACCTCCGAGTGACCAAGAGGAGTGCCAGAGACTGTAGACTTTACTTGGACACTTGACTTGGGTCATTTTTCTTTTACAGCTTGTTATTAATAAAGTTTATCTTTGCTTCACACACTTGCTTCATTTATTTTTTTTTAATAAAGTCTTGGTGGAAACTTTTAGAAATGGTTTAAGCCTTTGCATGCTTGTGGGATAGGTAAGGATAGTATTGGGGTTGGGAGGGATACCTTTGGGATGGGTAAGGATAGCAGTGGGGTGGGCAGGGATACCTTTGGGATGGATAATAGCTGTGGGATGGGCAGGGATACCTTTGGGATGGGTTAAGATAGCTGTGGGATGGGTTGAGATAGCTGTGGGAATAGATAAACCTCCAGTGCAACCATAGTGGGACTGTATGGTCCACCCTCCCAGGTGCCACACCTATGGCCCTTCATTATCAATACTAATGTAATCATTGATCCACACATGTTAACATAAACACAACTCTTTATTAAATGCCCTGTTCATTGTAGGCCCACCCACCATACATGGCCCAATCTCATCCGTGTGATGAGACAGGCTGAAGGAAGCATCCATTAATCATCTACCATCCTGTCTTGCCACTCCACTGCTCCAGCTGGGGAGTTGCACCAGTGTTTCAGGAGCTTGCGCTGCTTCTTCCCTTCATGTGAGGCTCTTTTGGGCCTTGCACATCCTCAGTGTCTATCAGGTTTTGCCCTTGCCTCCATTCCCCATGCTCCATGTCCCCATTGCCTTGTTGGAGGTCCATGAGCCTGTTCTGCAAGACTGGGTAGCGGGTGCGCATGAGATTGTGCAGGATGCAGCAATTCCACGATCCTCCTCACAGTCTGTGGGCGATGCTGCATGGTGGTGAGAAGTACCTGGAACCTGTTGGCCAGGATGCCAAAGGCGTTCTCCACCACCCGCCTTGCCCTGGAAAGCCTGTAGTTGAAGATTCTCTCTTCACGGGTGAGGAGTCTGGAAGTGTAGGGCTTTATGAGGTAGGTTGTGAGGGAGAAGGCGTCATCCCCCACGATGAAGTAGGGCACATCTTGCGTGTCGTTGGGCAGGGGTTCTGGATCTGGATAGCCCATGATGAGGTTGCCTTCCAGCCCCTCCTTGAGGTCACTGGCATTGTATACCTGGGCATCTGAACATGAGCCGTTGCCTGAAGCATCGATGTACATGAACTTGTTGTCAGCATCGACCATAGCGTAGAGGACGATGCTGAAGAAGCCCTTGTAGTTGAAATAAGTGGACCCCGACTTGGCTGGAGCTTTGCAGGCCACGTGCTTCCCATCTATGGTTCCAACAGCGTGGGGGAATACCACTGCTCTGCAACTTTCTTCCATCCTTCTTCAGTGGAGGGGCACTGGAGGAGCTCCTCCAGGTATTTTTCGATGATGGCCTGCACCACTTCTCTGACCACAATGCTGATGGTGTTGTATGGCACCCTTCAGCCGTACTGCATGTTTCTGTGAGTGGTCCCTGAGGCCAGGTGGTGCAGAGTGAGTGCCACCTTGAGCCCAGGGTCCAGGCTGGGCCGGAAGTTGTTGCTCTGCTTGGTCAACCTGGGTCTCAGCCGCTCCACAACTTCGTCAAACATGGCTTGGAGGCATCCTCATGAAGTTCTGGAATGCACGAGTGTCTTCATTCCTGAGCTCCACCATCAGCTTGTTGTACAGTCCATACTCCAATCTTCTCCTGATCCATCTTCGGACGCAGACGCTTCTTGGCCGCCTCCTTTAATTCCTGTAGTAGAGTTCACAGAGCCTGTAGATGGCTTCACACTGTTGCAGAACGATGGTGGCTACCAAAAGGAGTTTGTTACCATCCATGGTGGACATGACTGGATGCTGTGGAAGAGGAAGAGGCAGATGAAGGCTGCAGAGGTCTGCACAGGTGGGCTGCTGGTCTGAAAGTGAGATCCAGGTGAGTTGCTCCTCCTTTTTATAGGCAATATAGGTTTTCCACTATGTGTCCCTTTGCATCCTCTAGGCATCCTGTAGGCATCCTCTAGACATCCTTAATATCCAAGATAGTTCCCCTCTGCGAATGTTTTTTCCATTTTAAATGCTTTCTTTGCGAGCTGCATCCACTTTCATCCTTTCTACGTCCGTGCTACTAATGCTGTGCATCTGTTCCGCTTCCTCCCTGCGTCCGTTTACCACTGGAACGGATATGAGTTGCGCCGATTGTCAGCGGATGCCTGGCGTATATAGCGGATGCATTACGGATGCAGAATGAATGTCCCCCATATACCTGGCGGATGCAGAACGGACGCGTTTGATACATTTTCTGCTCAAAAGTTTTGAGCAGCTCAAAACCTTCTGAGCGGATGAAATGTCAATAGACGGATGCTGGACGGATAGAGAGGAAGCAAAACGGAGGCAGTGAGTACAGAATGGAAGCATCGCGTTAACCAATGGATGGCAAGTATTTTTCTCCGTTTTACATCCTTTTTCCATCCGTTGGTGCAGTGTGACAGGGGCTTTAATGTATGATGGTTGCAATCTTCATTTTGTTCCTATTGTGGTTACATTGTTGCTTTGTAATGTTTTGGAAAACCCTTATTTCACACATATCTCAATATTTGCAGTACACTTGAAATCTTCACCAAAGTCTTTTGTTTTAGAAGGAGCAGAAATATCCGACATCCCTAAGCTTCTAAAGCTGTTCACATAGGATACAACCTTCCTCATATTATCCTCCTGCTACAGAGGGTGATGATCCGGAAGGACTACACTGCCATAGTTTGGCCTTCAGACACGAGGTACTTTGTTTTGGTATATAGCATACCAATGTTCAATTGATCCATGTAAATGTTCTTTCTATGTACAAATATTGGATATGAATTGCAATCTGTAAGGTCTATGAACATGTATTCAACAAATGATTGGAGATGCTCTATCCAAGAGTCTCAATCGCACTATCGGGGAAGGATAAAAAGAAAAATTAAAAGATATTAAAATGGTGGAATTAAATAATTTTCAAGAGAGTGAACTTCAAGGATTCAGTGAATAGCAATAGCACTTAGACTTATATAATGCTTCACAGTGTTTTATAGCCCTCTCTAAGCAATTTTACAGAGTCAGCCTATTTCCCCCAACTATCTGGCTCCTCATTTTACCCATCTCGGAAGGATGGAACGCTGAGTCAACCTTGAGCTGGTTAGAGTTGAATTGATGTCAAAGATCCAAGGAAGGTACCTAAGAATAGAGATAGCAGCAAAATCCTATTTCTTCTTCATATGTTCACTTATTAGACTGTGTGAAAAGGTTCAATTATAGATATGAATTAAAAGTGTGTGTGTATGTGTGTGTGTGTGTGTGTGTGTGTGTGGAAAGAGCCTACATGAAAGATTTGTTGGTAGTTTTCTTGGAAATTAGATGTAAAATTTTAGACAGTGATGAATGATCCTACATTTTTCAAAACCACAGCTTTGTTTTACATCTGATGTCTGCTTTTCAGACTGTGAGGCTGATGAAAACAACAATAGTGTAAATGTTAGGGATAACATTGTTCACCCTAACTGTTTTAGGTGAAATACTAACTATGAATCATAGTTAGTGTATGCAGCTTTAACTGTAAAATAGCAACTGTGGGTGTGGTTATGAAAACCATATAAAAGTAGCAAGGCTACAGCTTGCTCTCTCTCTCTCTGGCTTTGATGATCCCTGATTACTGCTTGGAAGCAAGACTGCATTGCTCGAACGGGAGAGACAAGAACGGACTGATTTATGTGAACTGACAATAGGATATTCTACATGGACTTTGCTAACTGAATATCCCTGAATGGACTGACTACATGGTAAATGAATATTGGACTGTTTTTGACTATGCTATAAACTTATACTGGAATAAAATATATTCTTGATAGCACAAGCGTATCTGTTATTTTTACTGTATGTTAATAAACATACAAGCTTAGCTCACTCATTTATCTGTGTGCCTATCTGACTAACGCTGCACATTCTGTTTAGCTTGTCTACCTAACCCTGGTTGGGGAACCCAGGCTTAACAGTAAACATCCCTGGAAACAAAGCACAGAACCTGCTGTCAATAAAAACAGAGAGTTCTGAATGGCTTAGCAGAATTTGGATTTCTGTAGTGGTTCATGGGTAGGCACAAGTCAGCACCCTGAAGACTGAGGCATTATGTGGTCTCAGTGTGAAAACTCAGCTGCCAAGCCATAAATTAATACCATCTATTTATCCTGAATGTGTCTTTGACTGATCAGCTGGAAAACATATACTATATTCCTATTTTACCCACTAATACACTGACAGAAAGGAGATTCTCTGTTTTCTTTCCATACCTCTGATTGTGATTGCTCAGATGGACATTGACAGACAGAGGGGTGAGGAGATGTGTGAACATGGAAATCTAAATAGGTCTATGTAAAAGCATGTAAATATAATATGTCTGCAGGGTCCTTACTTCTCTTTGAGCTTGGCTGTTTTTCTTTTTTTTAACAGATATTTCATTCAGGTAACATCATCAGACCTGGAAGGGAGCTTATGTATACTCGTGGCTTGTTCTGGAAGTGGCAATATTCTTGGAGTTTCCTTGATTAGGCTATTGAGGTATTGCTTATTTCATGTGTTGTGAAATTAAGGAGTTCCCATCATATTTTCTTTTTTTTTTTGATAAATTTTTATTGTTTTCAATAAACAAACATACATAAACAAAACACAAAAAATAAAAACATAAAACTTCTTTTTGGAAAGCGGCTTAGTCCCGGGTTACATCTTTTTATACAGACATAAATTCAAATTCATGCTCACTTTTTATCCCATTTCATATCTTATTTACCATTCTACATTTTCTATATAGTTTCTCCCCTCTTTTCACTCTCCTAATTCTATTTTATTTATTTCATCTCAATTTAAATCATTATGCATATATCTTTTGTCTGTTCTATTTCAATTTTCTATTATCTTTTCTCATTAACACAAAATTTCTCCTGTAATTACTGATTGAAGTATGACGCCTTTAAATCTTTCCCCTAAATTTACTTTTCATTCTGATTCTGCTCAGTACATTCTGAAGCTACATATTGTATTATAAAATAAGAAAGAATAATAAGTTTATGATATAATTAAAACAATAATCCATAGCAAATTAAGCTCTATTATTAAATCCAGTTTTCTAACATTATTTCAAATATAAATACAACAATACACTTATGTACTTTTGCAGAATCTCTTTTTTAATCATATTTTTACCCACTATCTCTGAATAAATCTTGTTTCTTTACATCTTGTTTTAAACCTTTGTAACTTCTCTTCCCTTTTCCCCTTCCTTTCTTCTCCAATCCTGCCTTTTTACCCCCTTGTCTCTTAATCTCCACCTTCTTAATCTCCACCTTCTTCTGTATTCCTCTTTTCTGTTGCTTTCTGACATTGTATCGATTTTTCACCTTATTTTTCCCTTTTTTAGTTGTTTTTTTAAATCTTAAATTCTCCATTCTCTTTCCCCTCTTTCCCTTTTCTTCTCCAGCTAAAGTTGTTTGCTCATTAAAGATGGCTTCTTCTTCATCCCAGTCTTCTTGTTCTTGTAGTTTCTAGTAGGTAGAAATCGCCATTTCTAAAAAATGGTAAACAGATCCAGAAGAGCCCTTCCCTTCTTGTTCCTCTTCTTTTAGCTTTTTAAATTCAATTTTCAGTTCATCAACAAGTAGTGCCATTGTAAAAAGTTTTTTTTATGCAACCCAAATGTTTTTAGTCTTTCAAATAATGATTTCCAAAAGTCCCAAAGTCACCAAGCAATCCAAATATACACAGACTGTTTCTGTCAGCCTTCAAGATCTTCTACTATCGCTTTGCATCTTTTGGCTGCCATAAGTAACCGGGGGGGGGGGGGGGGGGACAGGATGAATCTGGGAAGTGAGCTGGAGGTGTTACATTTTTTTGTTGTGTAAAATGAGGAGGGGGGAGCATGCATCAGAGTTAGGTTTCTATTTCTCACTTAGCTTTCTTTTCTTTGCGCAACTGCAACCCGTTATCAAAATATGCCAAGGTCAATGGACAGAAGCCTCATCACCACCTGAAGATGCCCACATGATCATATTCACAACTTCTAATTGGAAGATTCATCTGAACTATTGGGGGTGGGAACATTTCCATCACTTTGTATATGTGATTCACGCACCTAATTTTTCAGATTCAGAATTCTATGGTTTCTACCACTTCATCTTCAGTAAAAGATATCTTTTCTCTAACTTAAAGGGTCTAAGTATTTCTTTCTTGAATTTTGAATGGAGCACCGCCTGACAATTTCATTTAGCACTTTCTTCTTTTTATACTTTCTCTTCCTGGAGTTATAGTTCAGTTACAAAGCTCCAATTAAAATATATCTTTTATATTTTAGTCTTGTTACAGTTTAGCTCTGTTCTTATAAATTCCAAGCAGCCTCCTCCAACAAAATCTTAATATTTATTCTTTTCCTCTCCCTTCCCACTTAAAGCAAAAAAGAGTTCTCTTTTTTTTTTTTTTCCCCTGATGCTCAGAAATCATTATTGTCCCCTTGGCTTTAGTTTTTAAGATTACCTGCTGATGCCAAAATGGGTTTTTCCAATTTCTCCATTCATTTGCTATCATCGTAAGGAAGGAGAGTGAGAAAAAACAAACTTTCCCCTTTTCACTTTCATTCGCTGCTTTTTCCGTCTTTGTCAGGAACGATGTATTTTTAATGAAGCTTAAATTCCAGGGTATTTAAATGTTACTTATTATCCCAGTTAGCCAAAAACTTTCACTTTCTCAGCTTCCTCCTGCACATTCTTATCCGGATGAAAGCTTCTTTGTGGTGGCCATTGCTGACCGCCGCTCCACCACTTTCAGAAAAGGGAGTTGTCAGCTGAGGAGTGGGGTTGCAATTCCCCTGGACCCCTGCTGGATCTCCCCTATCTTCAGTTACCTCTACGGGGTAGCTATAGCCCCCACATCCAGCTGGATTGAGTGCACTCCAGTGGCAAGTGCAGCAGAAACTGCGCAAAATTGCAGATCCCTGCCACCGCTGAAGCCTTACAAACCGGAAGTCTCCCCATCATATTTTCTGACTGCTAATTGGTGTTCATGGCTGTGCTTTACTATTCTTCTTTATTATTGTCCTACATAGTGGTTATTAAAATTATTGGTGACTCCTATTTTTTTTTCTTCTTCTTCTGAGGCTGCTAGATCTAGGGCAGGGCTGTCAAACTCCTGGCCTGTGAGCATCATGCACTGGCCATGGCCATGCCCATGCCCATGCCCATGCCTGGTTTAGTGAAGGGGAAAAAAGTCCCAATACATCATGTAACACCTCAATGGCGATGTGAATTTGACACCCCTGACTTAGGACTTTCGTTGGTTGTGTGCTATGGTGATGTCATGTGGTTGTAATAGTCTGTTGGTAGTTTCTCTCCCTGTCTGTACATGTTAGCATAATCTGCCCAATTCCTAAACTGCAGTGGAAATTGTGACTAAAATGATTACCTAGCCACATCCCAGAATTTGTCTATTGATTTATTTCTATCAATCAATTTATTTAGCACGACTCAATGTAGTCAACAGAAGGCTGCTGTATCCTATCTTACCCATAATAGCAACCCTGTGAGATAAGTTTGGCTCAGAGAAAGGGATTGGCTAAAGGTTATCACACTGGTTTTCATGCTAAAGGGAGGACTAGAAATCCTATTTCTCTTCCAGCACTATACAAAACTGTCTCACTATACCATTTTTTAAAAAAAGGTGGATACATGTCAGAGAACTGGGCTTTGACAGCTAGAATTATTGAAGAAACAAATGAAAAGTTAGCCATTATTCATTTTTGGTGTGTTTAATATCAGTTGACTCGCAATGGTCAGAAATGTGTACTTAAATATTTTGATTAACATGTACTAAAAAATATACAACACATGTTATTGTCTTGGACTGTGTTCCTTATATTTGTTTGGTGCATAGGGTCTGTTTCAAATTTGGACATTAAGCAGATCCAGGGTAAACTTTTCTTCTTCTTTTAGTTAATTATGTTGAAAGATCCTGCTCAAATTTCAGCCTTCTTTAATTTTAATATCATCTATAATGAACACATCTTTGCAGATTAAAGATATTAATATCAGGAGAAAGAGGTGTCCTGAGGACATTCTTTGTTTTTAATGAAGACATAATCATTTTTTTAAATAGTTGAACTCTTTGGTACTTGTAGTGAACAAGAGTTTGTACCAGATGCTTTTTATGGCCCCTTTTAAACTATGATTCTGAGCTATCAGTTATAACCATGTGAGTAATTGCTTCCATCTAGAATTTACTTTGGTTTTTGACCAATTAATGCTGTGTGGAATTATATTTAATCTACCAGTGTTTATATGATATTACTGCATATCCACTCACAATAAAATCTATGGTTGCATCAAAAATATTGCTCATAATCTTTGTGTAGTATATTTTATGGAAGAATAGACTGATTGCATAACACTGTTAATATTTCATGTCATTGGGTAAAACACGTTTTATGATCTTACTAAGCATAAAAAGAGATATACTTTATTTCTTTTTATAAAAAGTTTCTTCTTATTCAGTCAGTATTTTATGAACATGACTGTCAGAGATGAAAATGTATGTTTTCTAGTGGATATTAGAAAAAAAAAAAGTGCAACCTTGCATCTCTAACAACATTACCTATGAAGGAGCTTAAGAAAGGCAAAATGGTGATCACAGCCTCCACCCCATCAAAACCCTTCCCCTTTTCACTTATGTATAAAAAGAGTAGAACTTCAATCATGATGTCATGACCAATATGTTACCTTTTTTGATTGATTCCTAAGAATATTTTGTTATGAGAACAATGCTGCTTTCTCAGTTCTAGCCTTGTCACTGATAAGTGAAGATGAAATAGAGATGTTTGGAGATAAATATGTTTAAAAGAAAAATAGTTCTTCCACTTAATCTAAATCTAAAGCATAGATTTGTGCCACAACAACAAAATAATGGAATTTTCTATCAGTTAAAAGCAAAAGAGAAAAAAAGTATATATTTCTATCCCTTATTATACCTCATTATTACATTTCTTAGACTAGCTATAGTTTTTTTTTATCTTCCAGATATATTGAATGCTGAGTAGTCTTGAAGCAGTTCCAACTAGTGAGTTGCATTTTATTGAAAGCAATTAGTGATGGATCAGATTTCACTGAATTCAAAAATGTATTCAGAGTTTCTTAGATCAAAGCAAACAAAGAACCTGAGGCTTTTTATTTCTGATATAGAAGCATTCTGTTCTATCCTCAGGACTCTGTTATCTTTTCCAAAAGTTCATTCAAAGAAACAGCAGACAAAACAGAACAACTTGGACTTATACACTGTACAATGTGTTTGAATGAAAAATTAGGCTTGAGACTCTAATTAATTCATCCAGATGATTTACTCTTCTGCTGTACAAGAAAACATACAAGAAAAACGACTTGAAAGACACATCTTGTGAACACCAATCACAGCCTTTTATCATTCCACCTTTTTTAAAAAAAAACCTGTCTTGACAATTATTAATTTAATATTAATATAATTAACTTCAAACAAGTGCCTATAATCTGTTAGCATTTCTCATATCTTAATCCACTTCTAATCACGATTTTGCTTTCATGGCATCCAATCCTAGATGTGCTGTGACTGATTCTAATGGAAAGAAGCTACTTGAGTAATGAAATTGGTGAGCTTTGGAAAGGAATTTTTTATACAGAGAAGAAAAGGTATCTCAGTAGAAAAGAAGATAAAATGATTGATAGTTCTGGCTTTTGAAAGAGATAAATTGTTTGGCATCCTTCATTGCTATTTTCATTTTCGCACTTGTGCTGCTCTCACAACTGATGAAGGGATAGAGGTCATTGCCTTGTCTAGCCTGGATAGGTTTCATAAATTATAGCTAGCTATGTATGTTGACACAGGCTCAAACTCTTCAAAATTCACAACTTAAAAGGCCCAGTCCCACTGCACTTACGGAAGCAAAGAGGATGTAAAATGTTAAAAAAAGCTTGCCATTCATTGGAAAACGCTATGCATCCATTGTGTACTCACTGCATAGTGTTTCATATGCTCTATCCGTCGAGCATTCGTCCACTGCAATTTCATCCGTGCAAGAAGTTTTGACCTGCACAAAACTTTGTGAACGGATGAACTTTCTGCTGCGTACGATGTACATCTGCGACATATACGGGCAACAAACGTTCTTTGTCCATTATCATCCGTTAAACGTCCACTGTATCCTCTCTGCATCCTCTGGCCATCCCCTCAATTCACATCCGCTGCAGCTGAAAATGGAAAGAGGGAGGAAACAAAAGGTACACGGAACATCTACACAGCGTTAGTAGCATGGAAATAGAAAGGATGTAAGCGTATGCATCTCGTATATAAAGTATTCAAAATGGACAAAATGTTTGTATCTGGGATGTATCTTGTATATTTAGGATGTCTGCAGTATGTCTAGAGTATGTAGAAGGCCCCATAGCGGACAACTGATATTTTCTATAAAAAGGGGGAGAAAATCATCTGGATTGCTGGGATGGTGGACCATACAGTCCCACTATGGTTGCACTGGAGGTTTATCTATCCCACAACTATCCTTATCTATCCCACAAGCATGCAAAGGCTAAACCATTTTTTCAAAGTTTTCACCAACACTTTATTAAGTAAAAAAAATGAACCAAGTGAACTAAGTGTGTTAAGCAAAGATAACCTTCATGAACTTTCTTAGATAAACTTTATGACTTTATTAAATAAGCAAAATGAACCAAGTAAACTGTTTTAAGTGTCTTAAGCAAAGATAAACTTTTTAAGGTAAACTTTATGACTGTATTAAATAAGCAAAATGAACCAAGTAAAGTGTCTTAAGAAAAGATAAACTTAACAAGTAAACAACTCAGTTTCTGACACTATTCTCAGTCGCTCTGAGTCATGTCCATGGTCTCAGCTGTTAAGCAGGCAGGGACTGTGGAGGTGGCTGTGGCTTGAGTGCTGGTCTGAGGCACCATAGGGGTGCTTGGCCTCAAGGGTACAACAGGTGGTGGTGTGTTCAGGAAGCTATCTGAGAGCTGACTCAGTCCCATAAGGCTGAGAGGCCCTTCATCAAGGACTTGAGATGTCAGGCCCAATACTGATGACAGATTGTCCATTGACAGGCTTGGCTGTGGGATGGAGGAAGGAGGAGTGTAGTGGGGCTGCAGCTGGGTGAGGAGTGTCATCTGTGGTGTGCGATGAACCTGGGCCTGGACTGGGAAGGTCTGCTTCTGCTGTGGGAAGTCCTGGTAGTCATAGCCTTGGTAGGTGAGGGGCTGTTGAAAGCTGTGGAAGGGCTGCGATATCACCTGGGGTGGAGGAGCAGACCTGGACTGGGTAGGAGCAGCTTCAGCTGGGTCTTGAGGGTTGTGCAGAAGTGCTGTGATCTTTTGCTTCATCACCTGGTACTGGGCCTCGGGCAGGTCCCTCAGGGTCTGGCTCACGAAGGTGATGAAGGTGTTCCGGCCCGAGGATGCTCTGTCCAAGTGGACCAGCTGAGAGAGAAGTTCTGTGCTGGTCTTCATTGTGTCCCTGATTCCCAACAGCACACTGTGGTCCTGGCCCTCCAGTCCACCTCTCTGCCTGCATCCTCTGGAGCTGGGGGTGGGGGTGGGGGTAGGTTGGCCTCTGGTGGCTGCTGCTTCTTCCTCCATTTGTGACAGCAGGG
>BLBF01000322.1:268141-303234 GCA_015471245.1 Laticauda colubrina
TATATATATATATATATATATATATATATATATATATATATATATACTTGTGAAATCTCTACTCGCCAGCCTTTTTGTATATTTCAATTCTAGTAATATTTTTATTTTTGCTTTTTATTTTATTCTTTTTCTTCTTTGGTTTTGGGCCTTTTTACTATTGGATTTTTCCATTTTGGATCATAATTGACTACTCTATCAGATGGATTGAAGGTCAAAAAGAATTTGAAGTTTTTTGAAGTATTAAAGTGAAAAAAAAAGAAAAAAAAAGAAGAAAGTGTTAAATGAAACAGACTGTGTGTATTTGGATTGTTTGGTGACTTTGGGACTTTTGGAAACTCTTATTTGAATGATTAAAATCATTTGGGTCGTTTAAATTTTTTTTTTTTTTTTTTTTTACAATGGCATTACTTATGGATGAACTGAAAATGGAATTTATAAAATATAAACAAGAGAAACAAGAAGGGAAGGATTCTTTTGGCTCTGTTTTTTATTTTTTAGAAATGGCAATTTCTACATATGAGAAACTACAAGAACAAGAAGATTGGGATGAAGAAGAAACCATCCTTAATGAACAAGCAACTTTATTTGGGGAAGAAAGGGGAAAGGGGAGAAAGAGAATGGAGAATTTAAGACTTAAAAAAACAACCAAAAAAGGGAAAAACAAGGTGAAAAGTGGACACAACATCAGAAAGCAACAGAAAAGAGGAATACATAAGAGGGTGGAGATTAAGAGACAAGGGGGTAAAAAGGGTAGAGTGGAGAAGCAAGGGAGGAAAGAAGGGAAGAGAAGCTACAAAGGCTTGAAACAAGATGTAAAGAAACAGAATTTATTTAGAGATAATGGGTAAACATATAACTGAAAAAGAGATTCTGCAAAGGTACATAAGACTGTGTTGTTGTATTTGTATTTGAAATAATGTTAGAAAATTGGAATAATATATGATTATAAAATGGGACAAAATATTTAATGTAACTTAGCGAATTTTTTTTTTAAATAAAATAAATGAAATCAAATATGAGAGAATTGAATTAAAGAAAAATGGGAACATGTCATTGTATAATATTTTAAAATATAAGTGAAATAGGGGGAAGTAATTAAGTAAAATCTATAAGTGTTCCCATAGAAGCATGATACTTATTTAGAAAGGATTGTGTAAAATATTTAAGACTTAAATGAATATTAATTTTAATGATATAATTTCAATTGCTATGGATTGTTGTTTTAATTATATTATATATTTAAAAAAAAAAATTTTTCTTGTTTTAAAATATTGAGTCTATCTTTAGAATGTACTACGCAGAATCCGAATGAAAATTATGTGTTATGTTAAGCTTTAAAACTAGGGGAAGGATAAGTATGACAAGGCATTATACTCCAATCAGTCATTACAGAAGAAATTTTGTGTTAATGAGAAAAGATAATAGACAGCTGAAACAGGACAGACAAAGGATATAAGTATAATGATTTAAATTGAGATGAAATAAATATAATAGAATTAAGAGAGTGAAAAGAGGGGAGAAGCTATATAGAAAATGTAAAATAGTAAATAAGAAATGGAATGCTATATAAAAGTAAGCATGAACTTGAATTTATGTCTGTACAAAAAGATGTAACTCGGGATCAAACTGCCATCCAAAAAGATATTTTATGTTTTTTATGTTTTGTGTTTTGTTTGTATATGTTTGTTTGTTAAAAATTAATAAAATTCTTTTATAAAAAAAAAAAAAGAAGGAAACTATTTCATATCACCCAAGAAAGGCTCTTTTGAGACATAAATATTTAACCCTGATAAACTCCAATCTATCAGTGGATAATGATGAATGCTGAGAGGCCAGTCATCTCAATAAGAAAAAGCATGTGAGACAAGAAGGAGAGTGGTTGACATAATGGAAACAAATGAACAAACACACAGACAGACAGACAAACAAACAACAGTAGCCATCTTGGTGCTGAAAACATGGCAAAAATCTAATAACTATGTAGTGATGATAAATTGACTATTTGAATATTTCTATGAAATAGAGTCACTAGGGATTTAACTTTGAAATGAACTCTTTATTAAAAAAGAACAAGAATTTGTTACAGATCCTCCCTATTTCTTTACTGGTTGGTCAACAACCTATGATGTCTGATCTACAAAAATAACTGTCCATAAATAACTGCTCCAAAGAATTTTATTTTATTTTATTTTACTTTATTTTATTTATTTTATTTTGTCGAGTGATTATAAAATAACAAGTATAAGTATAAACATAGTTATGAATACATGAAATTGATACATATAATACCGCTATTTTTCAGTGCACTCATAAACTATCCTTAGCTTGGTTTTATACTTGCAGTTGTTTCATTACCTACTTTGGCAGTCATCATATTTTTTTAGTGCCAAGGTCTTAGAAAAGTGCAGTTGTTGGTTAATTGTAGAATCGGTACTTGCCTATTTAACTAACTTGTATTGTGTGGGCTACACTTTTGGCTACCATTTTCCATATTACTGACAACTGTAATCTCCATCCTGCATGCTGCTGTAGTATCATCTGTTCTTATCTGGGACTTGGCTTAATAGTTAATAAACAGGACAACATTTTCATCTATGAGTGGAAACTAGGGACCCTTCAACTCAATACTCTTAGCGACATGTACTTGTTAACAATGCTTTTAGTTTAAGTTTTAAAGAGGCTTAGACATTACAACATTCTCCGAAGCAGAAAAAGAGAGAGAAAGAATCTACAACAACCCAACTCTTGGGCCCATCTAGGCCAATTTGTACCATCGCTGCCCCTGCAGCTCTACAGCTTTTCACCCCAAGAAGTATGGTGTATGCCTATCAATACTTTGTCATGCTTACGCTATTGCTTAACTACTACATAACTGATTTCCTAAGACAGGTTGTAATATAATATAAATATGTTCATTTACATTCAGGTTAGAATCTTGATATTGATTTTATGTATGTGGGTTTATATTTTAGTTCATAAAGTTTAAGTTCAGTTTAAAACAATTTTCTCAAATTTGGAATTTCCTTGTGAACACTGGTATTTGTTGCCACCAGATTGAGGCCAACAATTGTGCTAAAATCAACAAGGCAGCATCAGATATAATGAAATTTTTCATGATACACATTGAGAATCTCAATACCAAACAATGCAACAATAAAATAGCATCACTGGGTCAAGCCATCTAGGAAAAAACACAAATCATTTATATATTGCAATAAACAAGATATATTTGTAGAAAGGTTATTTTGAAGAAATACATTGAATTATTAATACATGACCTTAGAATTTGGTACAGATCAATGTTTCAGTATTGCAAAACACATGGACTCAGTTTATATAGTGGCATCTCTGTACAAGACGGTACCAAGAATATTATTTACATTATATGATTCCTGATTAATTTATTCCAATATTTAAAATTAAATGCACCACCTTCGATAAATTAAATTATGCATATATTTATTTCTCACCATCAAAGTTGACACTAGCCAGAGCATAGAAAAATTCAAATAATAATAAAAAATAATCAAAAAATAATTCAAATAATAGTGTAAGATTGAAAGATGTGGAGACATCTGGCCCATACAATTGCCAAGAGTTGAACTTGACTGAATGGATAATATCATCATTATTGTATTTCTGTTTCAAAATAAGGAAAGAATTCCACTGCATATAGTGTGCCCTCTTTTTGAAATGCACTTTCTATGACCCTTAGGGGACAGGGTGGCTCAGTGGCTAAGACACTGAGCTTGTCGATCAGAAAGGTCAGCAGTTTGGCGTTTCAAATCCCTAGCACTGCATAATGGAGTGAGCTCCCGTTACTTGTCCCAGCTTCTGCCAACCTACCAGTTTGAAAGCTTGTAAAAATGCAAGTAGAAAAATAGGAACCACTTTGGTGGGAAGGTAGCAGCATTCCATGCGCCTTCGGCATTTAGTCATGCCAGCCATATGACCATGGAGACAGCACTGGCTCTTTGGCTTACAAACGGAGATGAACATCACCCTCTAAAATGAGGAACAACTAGCACATTGTGCGAAGGGAATCTTTACCTTTATCTATGGCCCTTAGGAATGTTGTTTTGTCAAAATAATGGAACTACCCCATCAGTCATTATATGAGCAACTTAACTAAAGCCCATGTCACACTGCCCAACGGATGCAAAAAGGACACAGCGGACGAGCAAAATGTTCCATCCGTTGTTATCCACTCTCAAAAGAGGCAAAAATTTGCATAACCGGAGCGGATAACACGGACGCATGGAGCACGCAGGGCAGATGCAAAGCGGATGCGGAACGGAAGCCTAGCGGATGGAAGTGGATGGAGCAGATGGCACATCCGCAGGGCTTCTGGGGGGTCTCAGCAAAGTGGACGTGGAACGGAAAGAGCGGATGCAGAGCGGATGCACAGCGGAAGCCTAATGGATGCCTGGCGTTAATTGCGCATGCGGGGAGGATGCATTGCGTCAGCCCCGTGGATATAACGGAAGCAGCTCGGAAGCAGGTCACCATTGAGAGGAAAGACCTGCTGCCGGATGGATTGGCTGCCTTGCCTGCCCTGCCTGCATGTCTGCCTGCAAGCCTTGCTGCCAGCCTGACTGCAAGCCTTGCTGCCTGCCTTCCTGCCAGCCTTGATTTATGTCTACCTGCAAGCCTTGGTGCCTGCCTGCCTGCCAGCCTAGCTGGCTGCCTTCCTGT
The DNA here is from genome assembly GCA_015471245.1 of Laticauda colubrina. Classification (NCBI taxonomy): domain Eukaryota; kingdom Metazoa; phylum Chordata; class Lepidosauria; order Squamata; family Elapidae; genus Laticauda; species Laticauda colubrina. The sequence continues at coordinate 272,837 of BLBF01000322.1, forward strand.
CAACCTTGGTGCCTGCCTCCCTGCCAGCCTTCCTGCCAGCCTTGGTGCCTGCCAGCCTCCCTGCCAGCCAGCAATCCCACAACCATGCGGAAGCACAGCAAGCCTCAGCCATCTGCTGCCAGCCCTGGCAAGAGGGACAGGGCTACCATCCCGCCCCCTGCCCCTCACTCTGGTTCTGCTGGGGCTTCTGCAGCATGGGCTCACTCTTCTGGGGCTGGGGCTTCTGCTGCTTCTGCTTCTGGAGTAGCTGATGACAAGCACTCCAGCACCAGCCACCTCTACAGCACCTGCACCCTTCACCCCTGAGACTGAGCGACCAAGAGGAGTGCCAGAGACTCATTTTTGTCTTATAGCTTGTTGTTAATAAAGTCTATTTATGATTCATATACTTGTTTCATTTCTTTTTTTTAATAAAGTCTTGGTGGAAACTTTTAGAAATGGCTTAAGCCTTTGCTTGCTTGTGGGATGGGTAAGGATAGCTTTGGAATGGGTTAGGATACCTGTTGAATGGGTAATAGCTGTTGGATGGGTTAGGATAGCAGTGGAAAAGATAAAGCTCCAGTGCAAGCATAGTGGGACTGTATGGTCCACCCTCCCAGGTGCCACACCTATGGCCCTTTATTATCAATAACGATATAATCAATCATTCACACATGTCAACATGAACACAACTCTTTATTAAATGCCCTGTTCATTGTAGGCCAACCAAACATACATGGCCCAATCTCATCCGTGTGATGAGACAGGCTGAAGGAAGCATCCATGAAGCATTTACCATCCTGTCTTGCCACTCCACTGCTGGATGATGCTGAAGAAGCCCTTGTAGTTGTGATAAGTGGACCCCGGCTTGGCTGGAGCTTTGCAGGCCACGTGCTTGCCATCTATGGCTCCAACGGTATGGGGGAAGTTCCACTTCTGATTCCACTGCTCTGCAACTTTCTTCCATCCTTCTTCAGTGGAGGGGTACTGGAGGAGCTCCTCCTTGTTTTCTTCAATGATGGCCTGCACCACTTCTCTGACCACAATGCTGATGGTGTTGTGTGGCACCCTCCAGCCGTACTGCATGCTCCTGTAGGTGGTCCCTGAGGCCAGGTGGAGCAGAGTGAGTGCCACCTTGAGCCCAGGTTCCAGGCTGGGCGGGAAGTTGGTGTTTGTCTTGGTCAACCTGGGTGTCAGGCGCTGCACAAGTTCATCAAACATGGCTGGAGGCATCCTCATGAAGTTCTGGAATGCCCGAGTGTCTTCGCTCCTGAGCTCCACCATCAGCTTGTTGTACAGTCCGTCCTCTGCTCTTCTGGCGAACCATCTTTGGACCCAGACTTTTTTGGGGTGCCTCCTTTTCTCCCTGTAGTAGAGTTCACAGAGTCTGTAGATGGTTTCGTACTATTGCAGAAGGATGGTCGCTGCCGGAAGGACTTTGTCACAATCCACGGTGGACATGACTGGATGCTGTGGAAGAGGAAGAGTCAGATGAAGGCTACAGAGGTCTGCACAGTTTGGCTGCTGTTCTGAAAGTGAGATGCAGGAGAGTTGCTCCCCCTTTTTATAGGCAGTATAGGTGTCTCTTTGCATCCTCTAGGCATCCTCTAGGCATCCTCTAGACATCCTTAATATCCGAGATAGGTCCCCTCTGCGAACGTTTTTTCCGCTTTAAACGCTTTGTTTCCGTGCTGCATCCGTTCTGCATCCGTTCTGCATCTGTTCTGCGTCCGTTCCGCTTCCTACCTGCGTCTGGGCGGATGCGAGTTGCGTGGATGCACAGTGGACGCCAAGCGGATATAGCGGTGGCGTAACGGATGTGTAGCGGATGCGTAGCGGATGAACTGGATACATTTTCTGCGCAAAAGTTTTGGGCAGTCCAAAACTTTTGGAGCGGATGAAACGTCAATAAACGGATGCTGGATGGATAGAGAGGAAGCAAAATTGAGACAGTGAGTACATCGCGTTTTCGAATGGATGGCAAGGTTTTTTGTCCGTTTTACATCCTCTTTGCATCCGTTGGTTCAGTTTGACATGGGCTTTACCAACATATAATAGAATCAAGTTAAGGTAAAACCAGCAACAGGTTAGATATATGGATATTGATATATTTATAACCAGCTATAGATATTTGGTTCTTTGTCTTATTTTGAGAAAGGGCCAAATATCTATATCCATATAACACAACAGAAGCCTTCAACAATGTGAATTTATGAAAATAAATTGTAAAAAAATCTAAGAAAATGTACAGTTCTTCATTTTCTACCAAGAGAATGTCACACCAGATCTGCCTTCGTAGGGAAGGCATTCCTAGTTGGTCTTTCATTACTGAAAAAGTTCTATCTTATTCATTCCTTCTGTGTCCATATTTGACAGGAGTACCAGGAGGAATACATCAAAATATTTCTAGTCACATAATTATGAGGATTTCTTTCAAGTGTATGGTCTTAGGTTGTTTTGTCTTTTAAAAATTAAAGCAGGTTTTATTTTTGACAAAGACATAGCCTTTAAAAAATATGAGATGTGGGGTCATATCTGCAAATTAGAGTGAAAGTATCACTATTTGCAAATGCAACTTTAAAAAAAAACACAAATTTTATTGATTTTACAATTAAAAAAAAACACAACATAATAACATGTACATAATTGAAGGGTAGGAAAAAAAAAAGAAAAAAGGGGATGGGAAAAGAGGACCGGGAAAAAAAAAACAAAAAAGAAAATACAGAAAAGAGATTTGTTAAAAATATTCTTACTTTCGACAATTTGTGAGATCTTTTCTTCCTTTGGTTTTACTATCTCTAAACACTTTATCTTTACAAGAATTTATACATCACTCATATAAATTTATCTTATTCTTTCTATCCTATAATATAAAATTCATCTTTGTTCTAACCACTTATACCAGTAATTCCAGCTATTATAATATATTGAAGTTTCTTTGTTTTTTAGAGTTAATGTTAATCTGTCCATTTCTGCGCAGTTTGAAATTTTTTGGATAATCATCTCCTTTGTAGGTATCTGTGGATGCTTCCAATACTGAGCAAAAGCCAACCTAGCTGCTGTTAATATATGTATTGTAATATATTTTGTCTTTTTTGATATTTGTTTGTCAAAAATCCCTAGTAGAAAAGACTCTGGTTTATATTCGATCTGTTATTTAGTAATATCTTCTAGTCAATTTCTTATTATCTTCCAATATGCATGACCACCACATGTGGAAAAAAGTTCCCTCTTTCTTTTTACATTTCCAACATTTTGGACTCATTTTGGGGCACATTTTTGCCAATCTCGAAAGAGGAAGGTGTCATCTATAAAACAGTTTATATGCATTTTCTTTGTATGCTGCCGATTTTGTAATCTTATTATTACTTCCCCAGACTTTTCCCCATTCATTTAAAGTGATATTACGTCCTACATTCCGACTCCAAGCAATCATATTTCCTTTTACTATTTCTTCTTCTAATTCTACTTCAAGAAAACAATTGTAAAATCTAGTTATATTCTTTTTTCCTGATCCCATTAAAATTTTATCCAACTGCTGGGGTTTATTACTAATTCCAAATTCTTTTCTATCCTGGTTATATCTACTATGAATTTGTAAGTATGCCCATTGATCTATTTTAAATCCCCATTCTTGAAGTTCTTGACGGGATTTCAAATTTCCTTGTACGTCTAATAAATCTTTATATTTGATCATTCTAGAAATATCCAAATTGTTTGGGTGAATCATTGCCTCCATTGTTGATAGCCAAATCGGTACTTTTAAATAGTGTTTTTTATGTATTTTTTTCCAATGAGTTACCAATGAGTCTCTAATTAAGTGTCTGTGAAAGTATTTCTGGGTAATTTTTCCTACATCCCATAAAAAAGCATGCCACCCCCTTTGTAAGTCGTGGCCCTCTAAAAATAAGATTCTCTTATTATTTAAGTTTACCCAATCTTTTAACCATACTAGGGTGGCAGCTGTGTAATACAATTCCCAATTTGGAAGTGCCAACCCTCCCCTGCTTCTCATATCCTACATTGCTTTTAAATTTATTCTGGGTTTTTTCCCTTGCCAAATAAATTTAGCAATAATTTTATTGCTCATGTAATTTTATTGGAATCATCTGAAATAGATATTAAAATTTTGGGAGGATATTCATTTTAACGGTAGCAATCTTTCCCAATCGTGAAAGTTGTAATTTGCCCCATAATTCTAGATCCTCTTTACCTGAAGCATCAATTTATCGTAGTTGTTTTCTTTAAGCTCCTTACAATGTGCTGTCAACCATATTCCTAAATATTTAACTTTCTTCGTCACTTTTATTCCCATAATTTCTTCTAGTTCTTTTTTCTGCTTTTCTGTTAAGTTTTTAGTCATTAATTTTGTTTTTTTTCTATTAATTTTAAGTCCTGCTACTGCTCCAAATTGTTCTATTTCTTTAATCAATTTTTGTCCTCTTTCAATTGGACCTTCAATGCAAAAAACCAAATCATCAGCAAATGCTTGTGATTTGTATTCTTCTGATTTAATCTTTTGTCCTTTTATCTCTGAATTTTGTCTAATCTTAATTAGTAATGTTTCTATTGTGAATATGAAGAGTAGGGGTGAGAGCAGGCAGCCTTGTCTAACTCCTTTTTCTACTTTTATTGGACAAGTATATTCCCCATTTACTATAATATTGGCCTGTTGTGTGTTATAAATAGTTGTTATAATATTTTCAAATTTGGTGCCTAATTTCATATTATATATTTTTTGTATTAAGAATTGCCAATTTAAATTATCAAAGGCCTTTTCAGCGTCTAAAACATAAGTGCAATCTGTTTCTCGGGGTGGTCTTCATAAAATTCTAAAATATCTAATACTGTTCTTGAGTTATGGCTAATCTGTCTAGTTGGAAGAAATCCATTTTGATCTTCATGTATATATAAGCTTAATATTCTTTTAAGTCTATTAGCTATAATGGAGGCAAATATTTTGTAATTGGTATTTAATAGTGAAATTGGTTTATAATTGTTAATATATCTGGGTTCAGAATTCTCCTTTGGGATCAACGAAATCAGTGCTCCCCTCTATGAGTTCGGCATCTTAGCTGCCAATAATACTTCATTAAAAATTTTCAACATAAATGGTCCAATCTGTTCTGCAATTATTTTATATAACTCTCCTGGGATTCTGTCAGGACCCAGGGCTTTGTTGTTTTTTTGGTTCTCTATTGCCGATTTCAGTTCAGACTACGATATATCTTTATTAAGTGTTTCTATCATTTCTTCTTCAATTTCTTTATCTTTAATTTATCTAAATAATTTCTTATTCTATCCTCATTTATTTCTTCCTTTTTATATAACTCTTCATAGTATTTATGTACAATTTCTTTCCCCCCCCATCTCTTGTTGTATATCACTATTACCGTCTATTAAATGATATATCAATCTTTTTTCTTTCTTTCTTTTTAATTTGTAAGCTAACCATCTTCCTGGCTTATTGGCATTCTCAAAGTAAGATTGTTTTGTCATCTTCAAATTTATAATCAGTTTCTCTTGTTCAATTAAGTTCAATTTGTGTTTTGTAATTATTATTTGGTTTTGTAATGTTGGGGTTTTTGGGGTCTTCTGTAGTAGCATTTCTAATTCCTTAATTTGTTGTTGTAGTTTATTTTGTTGGGCATATTTTTCTTTATTCCTCTTAGAATTATAAGAAATTGTTATGCCTCTTATTACCGCCTTCATTGTATCCCAGATGTTTTGTTTCGTAGTTACGCCATTATTATTCTCTTTTAAAAAATAATTTAATTCCTCGATAAGTTTATCAGTATGATCCTTTTCTCTTAATAATTGGGTATTTAAAGTCCATCTTTTCTTTGGTTTCTTCCTCCTTTCCATATTATCTGAATTGGATTGTGATCTGCCCATTCATTCAGTAGTATTTCAATTTCTTTTATTTCATTTGCTATTTCCCCATTCATCCATGCCATATCAATTCGTGTCCATGTTTGATGTGGATTTGAATAAAATGTAAATTGTCTTTTTTTTCTGGGTATAGTTTCCTCCATAAATCAACCAAATTTAATTCTCTCATCATTTCCTTACATATCTTAGGAACTCTCTTTTCTCTTTTTTATTCTTCCCCCCTCTGCTATGATCTTTCTGATAATCAGCAATAGAATTAAAATCTCCTATAATGCAAATATTCCTTTGTTCAAATCCTATTATTTTTCGGTATAAATATTTAAAAAATTCTTTCTGGTTTTCATTTGGGTCATAGATTACCACTAATAAAATTGGGATGTCATTAATCCAGATCTGCAAAACCAAAGACCTTCCGGGTCTGACCAAACTACTTCTGCTTTCAAATCCTCTTTTATATATACTGCAATTCCTTTCTTTTTTCCTATATCTGCTGGTGCAGTAAATAGCTTGCCGAGTTTCGGGCAATTTAAAAATCTTTTGTCTTCTTTTCTTTTGTGGGTTTCTTGTAAACATTATATCAGCATCATGTTTAATTAGTTTTGTAAATATCCATTTTCTTTTTAAGGTCGAATTTAGACCATTTATGTTAATTGAACAAAGTTTCTTTTCTTCTTCCATTTACTTAATTCTGTTTCGCTCTTTGTCTTGTAATAACTCCGGTCTCTCCTAATGTTTGCTGGCTTAAAGTTCCTTCTTTTTTATTTCTGTGATAGTTTTGGTCTTCTTGTGGGTTTATTTCCAATTCCTCCCTACTACTCGAATTTTCTGAACTTACTAATTGCTCATAGTATTCTTGGGCTCTTTCTATAGTATCAATTTTAATTTTCCTTTCTTTCCATGTAACAAGCATCCCTTCTGGAATTAACAATTTGAATACAATTTTTTTTTTTTTTTGGTTTAAATAAGCAGCCAAAAATTTGTAATCTTGTCTTATTTCTCTTATTCTTCTCGGGACTTGTTTAAGGATCAAAATTTCTTTGCCCTTATATACAATTGTTCCATCTCTAGATTTCTTAAAAATAATATCGCGGATACTCCTTCTCATAAAGCGTATGTGAACTTCTCTTGGGCATTTTTGGCGCCTCGCATAGCTAGTACTGACCCTATAGACTTCATCAAACTTGTTTAAAATGTTGTCCTTTTCTTTATCTAATAGTCCAGCCAGTATTTTCACAAATGCAACTTTTTAAAACGCTGAAGAATTTTCAAGCCTGCCAGATATCCTTATCTTTTTTCCGTAATGACTTAAATATTCATGTTGACTGGAAAAAATGTGTTTGGCTTTTGCACTACCTTTCTGATTAAAATACTATTTATAATGCATAATTATAAATAAAATGACTCCTGGAGGCAAATAGACATGGTGGGAACAATTATTCTGTGTTTAATTAATTAATCTTTTAAATAAATAATAGTATTATGTAGCAGATAACAAATAATCAGAGTTGGAAGGGACCTTGTAGATCATCTAATCCAACCCCCTGTCCAAGCAGGAGATCCTACACCATTTCTGACAGGTGGAAGTCCAATCTCTTCTTGAAAGTCTCAAGTGATGGCACTCCCACAACTTCCAAGAGCAACTTCTGTTCCATGGGTTGATTGTTCTCACTGTCAGAAAGTTTCTCCTTATTTCCAGGTTAAATCTCTCCTTGTTCAATTTCCATCCATTATCCCTTGTCTGGCCTACAGAAGCTTTAGAAAATAGCTTGACCCCTTACTCTCTAGTGTGGCAGACCCTCAAATATTGGAAGACTGCTATAATGTCTCCCCAGTCCTTCTCTTCATTAGACTAACCAAGCCCAGTTCCTGTAACGGTTCTTCATATGTTTTAGTCTCCAGTCGCCTAATCATCTTGGTTGCTCTTCTCTGTACTTTTTCTAGAGTCTCTTTTTTATAATGTGGTGAGCAAAACTGGATGCAAATACTCTAGGTATGGTCTTACTAAGGTTTTATAGAGTGGTATTAGTACTTTCCTTGATCTTGATTGTATCCCTCTGTTAATACAATTTAGGATTGCATTAGCTTTTTTGGTGGCTGCTGCACACAGCTGGCTCATATTTAGCTGGTTGTCCACAAAGACTCCAAGATCCCTCTCACAGTTACTGCTATTGAACCTGGTTTCACCCAGTCTATATGTATACTTTTGGTTTTTCTTGCCTAAGTGTAGGACTTTACTTTTCTCTTCATTGAATTTCATTTTGTTAGATACGGCCCAAGGTTTTAGTCTATCAAGGTCCATCTGGATCTTGAGCCTATCTTCTTGGGTGTTAGCTATTCCTGCCAGCTTGGTATCATCTGCAAATTTGGTAAATTCCCCTTCTATTCCCTCATCTAAGTTGTTAATAAAATATTGAAGAGCACCGGGCCTAAGATGGATTACAATGGTCCTAAGACGGTTACAATGGAGTACTGCAGGGTATTTCTGCTGATTGCCGGCTGACTGCTATTTGGCAGTTTGAATTTCACCAGGCTCAAGATTGACTCAGATTTCCATCCTTCCGAGGTCAGTAAAATGAGGACCCAGATTGTTGCCATCAATAAGATGACTCTTTAAACAGCTTAGAGAGGGCTGTAAAGCACTGTGAAGTAGTATATAAATGCTGTTGCTATTGCTATTTCATGTTCTTTCCAATTGCTCTTTTTCTATTAGGAATGACTATTTTCTATGCACAATGTCTTCACCAAATAAACCTATAGATATTAATCACTGCTTTTAATTGCCTTGTTTAGTAAAAGCTTTCCAATAGCATTTTTTTGCATATGTGCCTTTGAGTCAGTGTTGACTACTGATCCCCAGTTGGGCAAGTCTAGTAAGACAGAACTAGGTCATTCCACAACCAGCATTTACAAGAATTGTGAGAATAGTATAATAGCTAACATCAGTTAACATCCATGCAATCAAAACTCAGTTTTATTTTATTAATCTTCATGCAAGCTAGGATCTAGAATAGCATCTTTCAACTTTGGAAACTGGAAGAGGTATGGACTTTTAACTCCCAAGTTTTCCTAAGCAGGTAAAATAAGAAACACCAGCAAAATCCAGATTTCTATAATATTATTGGTTTTTGTCCATATAAGATATTCAGTATAGATTATCTTTAATTAGGAAAAATTATAAGAAGCTTTTACAGTTTATATTATGAGTAGAGAAACAATAAAAGTACAAATGGAATCAGTAAATCATAATAATGTAGGTTTCTTGTTTAATTAGATTATCAAGAACAAAACATTGTACATTAACAAAATAATTGAACATTAAATAGAGCAATTTGACAAAGAATTACTTGGAAAAGTGCATTTGGGAATGTTGAGTGAATTATTTAGATGAGAAGTATTTAAGAAAGTTTAGAACAAACAAGTGCAGGGCATAATGCCATCTAAGAATCAAGTTAATAGAAATACTCTAAAATTAATAGTCAGGTTCACTTTTCAGAGCCATCACTTCACAAACTATGAATTGCAGAACGCTGCAGAGAATATATAGAAGTGTTTTTTAAAAAAAGACAAAAAGGATATTAAAAATGCAGAAGTTTGAAACCAATAGTCAGGAAGAATGAAGAAAAATTGTAAAATAGATAAAAGGCATATTAGAATGGAAAGAGAAAATTGAAATAGATATTTGTATCAAGAGATACTAACCACATCTCTAAAAGGTTTTGAATACTGCAAAAGTAAGAGATCACTGAAGGATGAAGCTGAAAATTTTTAAGATGGAATAAGTAATGAATCTAAGAAATAAGAGAAGGAGAAGACTGAAACTCTTAAATTAACTTTCCTTCTATATGCTGCATAGTATTTATGAGGGAACAATGATATCATGTCATCCAATATTATCTGGGTGTATAAGGTCCTGAAGGTTTTCACAATCTATGAAGGAAAGATATTGTATTTGGATAATCCACTGAGCATAAAATGTGGAAGATGGAATATAAATTAATTCAGGATATATGCAAATACTAAATTCTACCTTTGAGAGATAGTTTTGGTGTTGTGATTAAGACACCAGGCAGAAATCAAGAGCCTATGATTTCTACACATACCTTAGGCACAAAGCCATTTGAGTGACCTCAGTGTTAAGAATGAACAATGGCAAAACATTTCTGAAACCTGGTTTAGAAAAATTAAGGCACTTGTCCAGGGAGTCAACAGGAGTTTGGTGAATGATTTAAAGGTACCCCTCACTACCACTACCCAAATTCTGCTTTTAATTATTATTATAGTTTTTCAGTAGCTCCCTGTATTCTTATTATCTGTATTATATTGTATTATATGTATCATACCGTATTATCCAGTTGCTCCCTTAAATATTGAAATACTAGCTAGATATCTGTGCTTCATGATGAAACTTTATTATGCTATGCAGGAGAAATTTGGTTCACAATCCATTTGCTCAATGGTGATCAGTGATTGAAACACATAAGGGAATATTGCTCTTGCCGCCTTAAATCTGGAAGCAGTTCCATAGGTGGAAGGCGTAGACATTTTGGTGAGGTGTGAATGTTTAGTACTGTAAGGAGCCTCAGGCTGCTCCCAAATGAAGAAATGGAACATCTTCCAGTTTGAATGAGGTAATGGAATGTGAGGCAATTGGCAGATGGTATAGAGTTCTTTTCAGGTGGGGAGGGGGAGTAAAACTCCTTAGCATCAGAGCGTGTTAATTACTGTATAACAAAACCCACTGCACCAATGGATGCAAAGAGGATGTAAAACATTAAAAAACATTGGAAAACACTATGCATCTGTTGTGTACTCATTGCATACGTGTTTCATACGCTCTATCCTTTGAGCATCCATCCACTGAGATTTCATCTGCTCAAGAAGTTTTGAGCTGCACAAAACTTTGTGAACGGATGAACTTTCTGCTGTATACGATGTAAATCCATGACATACGAGCAACAAACGTTCTATGTCCATTTATCATCCATTAAACGTCCGCTGTATCCTCTCTGTATCCTCTGTGCATCTCCTCAACTCACATCCGCTGCAGCTGAAAACGGAAAGAGGGAGGAAACAAAAGGTACACCGAATGTCTACACAGTGTTAGTAGCACGGAAATAGAAAGGATGCACAGTGAACGGTTTGCATCCTATATACATCCTCTAGGCTTCTTATGAACATCCATTTAACATCCCCACTACATCCTACCCCCATCCGTTCTTTTCCTTTCTTTTTCGTTCTGTTTATGCAAATTTTTGCCACTTTTTGGAGCAGATGACAATGGATGGAGCACCCCCAAAATTTTGCTCGTCCGCTGTGTCCTTTTTGCATACGTTTTGCATCCATCGGCCAGTGGGACCTAGCCTTAATGATCTGATGGTCATTTTAAAAAATCCTTTCTTAGCGAGCACTTTATTTATTTATTTATTTATTTATTTATTTATTTATTTATTTATCTGTTTGTTTGTTTATTTATTTTTGTCAATTGCTTACAAGATAATAGGTATAAGTAAAAACATAATTATGAATACAGATAAGAAAAATAAAAGAATAAAAGAAACAATAGGACAGGGATAGTAGACACATTGGTGCGCTTATGCACACCCCCTACAGACCTCTTAGGAAAGAGGCGATGTTAATAGTAGACAGTCTAAGTTTAAAGTTTTGTGGGTTTGGGGAAGAAACCACTTAGAAGCCAAGAGGAATATACATGCCAAATTTCAAGTTTGTAGACTTTATGGTTCTAGAGATATTGTGGTGAGTGAGTGATACTTGGCTTTTATATATATAGATTTAGAGATTATGTCAGAATATTGGATAATGGCAACTAAGTAGTTGGTGAACATATTACAGAGACTTCTTTGTCCCATTTTAATGTTCTATCCTCAGCAGAAATGGATGGGATGTTTCACAAAATCCCATTTCAAGAGAGAAATTAGTCTGTGATAGGAGTGGGATTCACTCCTGTTACTACGGGTTTGGTGACTACGCTGTGTGTGCATGTAAAAAAGCCTTAAGCTGTGCCATCTGAACAGCTGAAAAGCACTGCACACAGGTGCACAGCATTTAAAAAGCCTCTTTTTTCCTGCTTTTTCAACCTCAGCTGTGTGACACAAAGCAGCTGAGATTGAAAAAGCAGGAAATAAAGGACAGGTAAGAGCTCGGGCAGGTGGGTGGGTCAAACAGCAGCAAACACAGAACCAGTTCAGTGTCTACTGCTCTTCAGTTCTTTAGAACTGGGCAGAATTGGTAGCATCCCACCCTTGGTCTATGACTAGACTGAATCAAAGACTTTAACAACCTATCTGTTCTGTATCTTTTACAAGAACATTTGTTCTGATCAAGCTTATACTTGAGATCGAGCTTTTAATGAGGGAGAGGTAGTTCTAATGAGAGGATAGTTGAGTTTCTACCCTGAAACCGGATTCTCATGACCATTAACAATTTTCCCATTTTATTGTTATTTTATCTACTTTGTCTTCTTTATTTTATGTTTAAATTGGGGCATTTTTTTAAAAAAAATCTGAGATGCTTGTCTCTGTCCATCATTACTGTCCTTAACAAGGTTAACACATTTTATTATTACCTACTTTTAGTCAATCTCACCTTTTCCTTGTTTTTGAACAATTATTTCATTCTAATTTAGATTTAAAGCCAACCAGAGTCACGCTGAAGGAAAGGGTGCCTTAAACCATTATTGTTTTTGCTTTGTGTTTTTTGAGCTTTAAGATGTCCCCTGGAACCAAAACTATAGGCCCCAGATATCATGTACCCAATGAACCAAAAACTGTTACCAAACTGTTATATAACACATGTGAAAATCATTGAATATATGGAAGATGGTGGTATTAGTTAACTAAATTTTAATTACATTTCAACAACATTATTTTATGGCCCTCTCCAGTATTTGGATTATTATGATTAATAATATTAATCTATTTACAGCTTCCAAGATTTATGTGGATCTCAGTAACAATGTTAACCGAAGTTTGATATGCCAAACAAGTCAGTATTTTTCACTTTGGCAAAAAAATAAAAATCATACAGGAGATTGGAGAATTTCCCACTCTTTTCAAGCATTATTTCTTGGCAGTATTATATTACTCGGCAGGTAGTTGAATTTCCATTTCTACATTTTTTAAAACAAACAAATAAAATAAGAGTTTGCTTATTGCCAAGCTGGTAGCTAATAACTTGTTTATTTGAACATAACATTTTCCAAATGATTCTTCAGAAACTGGCTTATACTGCCTTTTGAAAAAAAATAAAATAAAATTTTAAATTAAGCACAAATCAAAACATGCTAGGTAAACACAGTAAATAAAAAGCACTATCCACCTCTCCTTATGTTTGAAAATTTAATTCCACAAGACTCTGAAGAATTTTTTAAAGGAAATGTTTTAACCTCTCTTTAAAAGAGGTAATTTCCCAGAAAGGACATTTCACAGTTCTGGTCTAGGGAACCCAACTGAGAAAAAATAGCCATTATTTAAAATATTATAACAGTAAAACACCCACACAAACACAATTTCTCATGCAAATCTTCACTAATTTATTTTAAAATGTATAAAATGTGGTACAGGATAGAATTATTGAAGGAAATGTATTTTCTTAGAATTAATTTAAAAGACTATTTACCACTTTAAATCTTGTATTGCCCCTTTAAAAGTATAATTTCCTAGTTTGTGCCTCTTTGCACCTCACCATTGGTTTCATTCTAAAGCATCTTCTGAAGCATCTTCATGGATGAGTTTTTACTAGGAATGCATTCCAAAAATCAAATTGATCTATTTATTCATGTCAGGTATACAGAACAGAACAATAGTTCGTTTTGAGGCAAATCAAGTTTGCCAAAAGAGCACTTCAACCCAGAAGTGCAACCTGTTTATCATAACTGTATAGAGCACATTTTTCTGTTTGCTTCGTTTCCCTTTTCACCAAAATCTGCAGACTGAATCTCTTCTGGAGAATTTCAAGGCACAACAGGGCAAGCTTAGCAATTTTTCTCAGAGACATTTGGAAAAAGGCCAGCAGGCTAGCTTGTCAAGTTTATAGCTTTAGGCTAATAGGTCAGCTAGTTCTGTAGGTCAAATAAGATGAGTCCAACATAGCTTTAATTTGCAATAGGTGCAGTTTGCCATTGTCCCTTCTCATATGGTATAATATGGTATGCACACAGTGAAAGGCTGAGGGTACACTAGGAATTTCCAGGTTTGGGGGATTATTGTCTGGACTCTGAAGTCTTAACAAGCATGGTCCTCCCTCAGAATATGGGAAAATTGACATCTTTTAATAATTGGGTCCTACTGCAGCAGACAAGTCACTTAGGAGAATTTGGCTGATCTGAAACAGCTGAGCACATTTGAACTGGTTAGTAATCGGAGCAACAGCCAGTTTGATATAATGTTTAAGTTATCAGGCTAGAAATAGGAGACCAAAAATTCTAGTCACTTTTGTTCAGTTCTAGGAAGGAAGCAATGGCAAACAACTTTTGAAAAATCTTGCCAAGAAAACCGCTGGGACTTGTCCAGACAATTTTAGAAACTGGACACAATTGAATGGAAGAAAAAAATAAAGTAATTAGAAGCAAGAGCTAAATGAGGAAATCCCAGAATTGTAGAATAGACTGGAAGATGGAACAACTAACCAGAAGAAGGCAATCACAAACTATTTTAGTTATGACATTTCTTGACTCTCTAGTAAGTACAAGGAAACATGCAAGTATCCAATATGTAGTCTCATTAAGGAAAGAACAACAAGGAATGAAGCAATTATGAAATAATTTCTGCAACTGCTATGCATTAGGTGCAAGCCCTATTTAGGGTTAATTCTGATGCTTTTTTTAATCCCTCTGATGGAGCACAACAGACTCAAAGGCATGGTATGATTTTTTGTTTTGGGAATGGTCTCGTTGGCTTTTATGTTGTTTGCTCTGACCTTGTGAGAAATCTGCTGCTGTTAAGAGACACTATTGTCTCTATAAAATCTCCAGAAAAATTAAAGATCATCTTTAGCATTTTAAGTCCCTGTCACACTGCACCAATGGATGGAAAGAGGATGTAAAACGGAGAAAAACACTTACCATCTGTTGGTTAACGCGATGCTTCCGTTCTGAACTCACTGCCTCCGTTTTGCTTCCTCTCTATCCGTCCAGCATCCGTCTATTGATGTTTCATCCGCTCAGAGGGTTTTGAGCTGCTCAAAACTTTTGCGTGGAAAATGTATCCAATGCGTCCATTCTGCATCTGCTAGGCATCCGCTAGGCATCCGTTCTGCATCCGTTACGCATCCGCTATATCCGCTAGGCATCTGCTGCGCATCCACACAACTTGATCCACTCCAGCGGTAAACGGACTCAGGGAGGAAGCGGAACAGACGCGGAATGGATGCAGAACGGATGCAGAACGGATGGAGAAAGGATGAAAGCGGATGCAGCTCGCAAAGAAAGCATTTAAAACGGAAAAAATGTTCACAGAGGGGACCTATCTCAGATATTAAGGATGTCTAGAGGATGCCTAGAGGATGCAAAGGGACACATAGTGGAAAACCTATACTGCCAATAAAAAGGGGGAGCAACTCATCTGGATCTCACTTTCAGCCCAGCAGCCCAGCTGTGCAGACCTCTGCAGCCTTCATCTGACTCTTCCTCTTCCACAGCATCCAGTCATGTCCACCATGGATTGAAACAAAGTCCTTTTGGCAGCCACCATCATTCGCAACAGTGCGAAGCCATCTACAGGCTCTGTGAACTCTACTACAGGAAGAAAAAGAGGCGGCCAAGAAGTGTCTGGGTCCGAAGATGGATCGGGAGAAGAGCAGAGTATGGACTGTACAACAAGCTGATGGTGGAGCTCAGGAACGAAGACACTCGTGCATTACAAAACTTCATGAGGATGCCTCCAGCCATGTTTGACGAAGTTGTGCAGTGGCTGACACCCAGGTTGACCAAGGCAAACATCAACTTCCGGCCCAGCCTGGAACCTGGGCTCAAGGTGGCACTCACTCTATGCCATCTGATCTCAGGGACCACCTACAGGAGCATGCAGTACAGCTGGAGGGTGTCACACAACACCATCAGCATTGTGGTCAGAGAAGTGGTCCAGGCCATCATCGAAGAATACAAGGAGGAGCTCCTCCAGTGCCCCACCACAGAAGAAGGATGGAAGAAAGTTGCACAGCAGTGGTATCAGAGGTGGAACTTCCCCGACACCGTTAGAGCCATAGATGGCAAGTACGTGGCCTGCAAAGCTCCAGCCTAGTCGGGGTCCACTTATTTCAACTACAAGGGCTTCTTCAGCATCATCCTCTTCACCATGGTCGATGCTGACTACAAATTCATGTACATCGATGCTACAGGCAACGAGTCAGCTTCAGATGCCCAGGTATACAACACCAGTGACCTCAAGGAGTGGCTGGAATGCAACCTCATCGTGGGCTTCCCAGATCCAGACCCACTGCCCAATGACAAGCAAGATGTGCCCTACTTCATCGTGGGGGATGATGCCTTCTCCCCCAGAACCTACCTCATGAAGCCCTACACCTCCAAATTCCTGACCCGTGAAGAGAGGATCTTCAAATGCAGGCTGTCCAGGGCAAGGCGGGTGGTGGAGAACACCTTTGGCATCCTGGCCAACAGGTTCCAGGTACTTCTCACCACCATGCAGCATCGCCCAGAGACCGTGAGGAGGATCGTGGAAGCTTGCTGCATCCTGCACAATCTCATGCGCACCCGCTACCCAGTGTTGCAGAACAGGCTCGTGGACCTCCAAAAAGGCAATGGGGACATGGAGCCTGGGGGATGGAGGCAAGGGCAAAACCGGATAGACACTCAGGATGTGCAAGGCTCCAACAGAGCCTCACGTGAAGGGAAGAAGCAGCGCAACCTCCTGAAACACTGGTGCAACTCCCCAGCTGGAGCGGTGGAGTGGCAAGAGAGAATGATAGATGCTTAATGGATGCTTCCTTCAGCCTGTCTCATCACACTGATGAGATTGGGACAAGTCTGTTGGGTGAGCCTACAATGAACAGGACGTTTATTAAAGAGTTGTGTTTATGTTGACATATTTGGATGATTATTACATTATTATTGATAATAAAGGGCCATAGGTGTGGCACCTGGGAGGGTGGACCATACAGTCCCACTATGCTTGCACTGGAGGTTTATCTATCCCACAGCTATTACCCATCCCAAAGGTATCCCTGCTTATTCCACAGGTATCCCTGTCCATCCCACTGCTATCTTAACCCATCCCACAGATATCCTAACCCATCCCAAAGGTATCCCTGCCCATCTGAAAGGTATCCCTGCCCATCCCACAGCTATTACCCATCCCAAAGGTATCCCTGCCCATCCCACAGCTATCTTAACCCATCCCACAAGCATGCAAAGGCTTAAACCATTTCTAAAAGTTTCCACCAAGACTTTATTAAAAAAAAGAAATGAAGCAAGTGTGTGAATCAAAGATAGACTTTATTAACAACAAGCTGTAAATAAAGTCCACAGGTAGACAGCCAGCCAGTCTTTGGCACTCCTCTTGGTCACTTGGAGGTGTGCCCAGTCTCAGGGGTGAAGGGTCCAGGTGCTGTGGAGGTGGCTGGTGCTGGAGTGCTTGTCTGAAGCGCCATTGGGGTGCCTGGCCCCGAGAGGACAACAGGTGACAGTGTGTTGAGAAAGATCTCAGACATCTGGCTCAGACCCGTGATGTTGAGAGCTCCTTCCTCCATGCCATGGGGTGTCAGCCCCAGTGCCAAGGACAGATGTACTGAGGCCGGGCTTGGCTGTGGGGTGGAGGAAGGAGCAGTGTAGTGGGGCTTTTTGTTCTGCAGCTGGGTGAGGACTTGCGTGGGTGGCATCAGTCTCGTGGGTGGCATCAGTGTCATGGCTGGCATCGGCATCGGTGGCATCAGTGTCATGGGTGGCGTCGGTGGCATCAGTGTCGTGGGTGGCATCAGTGGCATCAGTGGAACCGGTGGCAACGGTGTCGTCCAATGACTCTGTGCCTGGACTGGGAAGGGCTGCTGCCTGTGCTGCTGGACCTCCTGGTAGCCATAGCCCTGGTAGGTGACGGGCTGTGGAAAGCCTTGGAATGGGAGGAACATCACCTGGGGTGGAGGAGCAGACCTGGACTTGGTGGGATCACCACCTGATACTGGGGTTCCGCCATGTCTGTGAGGGTCTAGTTGACATAGGTGAGGAAGGGCTTGCGGTTGGAGGATGAGGAGTTGGTGTGGACCAGCTGAGAGAGGAGATCTATGCTGCTCCTGATGGTGTCCCTGATCTCCAGCAGGACAGTGTGGCTCTGCCCCTCCGGTCTGCCTCTGTGCCTTTCTTTTTTTTTCCTTTATTTTTTTTTTTATTTTTTTCTTTTTTTTTTATTTTTTTTTTATTTTTTTTTCTTTTTTTTTTATTTTTTTATTTTTTTTTAAAAAAAGTTTTTATTAATTTTCTACAAACAAACAAACATACAAAACATTAAAAATATCTACTCTCATATATACTTCCGGTGTATCGGTTGGTTCATCAGTTTTGTGCATTCATTTTATAGTGTCAATTACAATTATATTGCATAACCACTCATATTGTCAATCCATATTCTAATATTACTAAAGAAAAAAATAAAAAAATTTTTTTTTCTGACTATACTTTTAATCATTCATGCTTTGCGAGATAACAATACTTCAAACAATTTGTCGTATAATCATAACAAATCAATCCTAAAAAACTCTTCATATATATAATATTAATGCTCTATTATTGTATTTTATCATCTAACCATTGATAAAAAAAAACCCAAATTGCATAAAATTGTTTATCTTCTTGTTCTCTAATTTCAAATGTCAATCTACTCATCTCAGCACATTCCAATATTTTCTTAATAATTTCTTCCTGCAATGGTATTTTCTCATTCTTCCAGTTTTTAGCAAATACAATCCTAGCCGCCGTTAATACATTTACAATCAAATATTTCAAGTCTTTATTATATATATCAGGTAAAATTCCCAATAAAAAGATCTCTGGCTTCAAGTCTATGTGTTTCTTTGTCATTTTTTCCAACCACATGTGAATTTTAGTCCAATATTTTCTAGCATTCTCACAAGTCCACCACATATGATAGTATGAGCCAGGTATCTGATGACATTTCCAACATTTTTCAGATTTATTCTTGATGCCTCTGTGCCTTTCTGTGGAGGTGGAGCTGGGGGTGGATGTGGGTAGTACTGTGGTGGACGTGCCGTCTCCTTTCTCCCACCGCACCAGGGAGTCCTCCACGCACTCCACCACGGTTAGTACAGCTGTGGGGGGGTTCTCCGCCGTGGCACGTTCCACAGAAACCTGCCTGGAGACAGGAGCTGACTCTTACCCGGAAGAAGACTGGCTCTCAGCATGCTGCCAGAGAAAGAGGGTAGTGAGAGGGGCTGCTGGTGCTCCTCAGTGGGGGACCTCACGCTCCAGGAAGCTGCACCTGGCCATGACGTAGGTCTCTCTGTCCGTCAACTTAACCGTGGCCTGGCCAGATTTTTTCAGGTGCAGCTTCCCGTACCAGGTGTGCATGTGCTTCCACCAGCCGAGGAGCACCCCCGAAGTGTAGCCCAGACTCTCCGCCTTCTCTCTCCAAGCAGCATGCTTCCGCTTGGTGTCCCTGTAGAGACGGTGTCCCTTCCGCCACAGATAGTCATTCTCTCTCAGCTCCTCCAGCACCTCATCCTCATACTCCTCAATGGAGTATTGCCTCCTCTCCCGTCCCCGCATATGCCTCTTCCTCCCTTTGGCAGGACCAGATGGGCACTCATCAGAGGGGCTCCCAGGTAGTAGGGGCTGCTCCTCCACACCACCAGCAGCAGCAGCACCAGCAGGATCATCATCATCATCATCATCACCAGCAGGATCATAATCATCATCATCAGCAGAAGCAGCAGCACCAGTAGGATCATCATCATCATCATCATTATCAGCAGCAGCAGCAGCAGCAGGACCAGCAGGACCAGGATCAGCAGCAGCAGAGTAAGCACCAGCAGCACCAGCAAGACCAGGAGCATGAGCAGGACCAGGAGCACGAGCAGGACCAGCAGGATGAGCAGGACCAGCAGGACGAGGAGCAGCTTCAGCAGGGTACGCACCAGCAGAAGCAACACCTCCAGGAGCAGCCTCAGCAGAGTAAGCACGAGCAGAAGCACCACCGCCAGGAGCAGCCTCAGCAGAGTAAGCACGATCAGAAGCAGCACCGCCAGAAGCAGCATCATCAGCTCCTCCAGAAGCAGAAGCAGCAGAAGCCCCAGCAGAAGCAGAGTCAGGAACAGGGGGCGGGACGGTGGCCCTGTCCCTCTTGCCAGGGATGGTGGCAGGTTGCTGAGGCTTTCTCTTCTTCCCCATGGTTGTGGGGTTTCTGGATGGCAGGGAGGCTGGCAGGGAGGCTGGCAGGGAGGCTGGCAGGCACCAAGGCTGTCAGGAAGGCTGGCACCAAGGCTGTCAGGAAGGCTTGCAGGCAGGCAGGCACCAAGGCTGGCAGGCAGGCATGCACCAAGGCTGGCAGGCAGACTGGCTGGCAGGGAGTCAGACAGCAAGGCTGGCAGGGAGGTTGGCCAGGAGGCTGAGAGGCAGGCTGGGAGGCAGGCTGGCAGGAAGGCTGGCAGCAAGGCTTGCAGGCAGGCATGCAGGCAGGCTAGGCAAGGCAGTCAATGTGTCCGGCAGCAGGTCTTTCCTCCAAATGGTGACCTGCTTCCGAGCTGCTTCCCTTTATATCTGCGGGGCTTATGCAATGCACCCCCCCCGCATGCGCAATTAACGCTCGGCATCCGTTAGGCTTCCGCTGTGCATCCGCTAGGCTTCCTCTCTGCATCCGCTTCATCCGTTGTGCATCCGCTTTGCATCCGCTTCATCCGTTCCGCGTCCGCTCTGCATCTGCTTCATCCATTCCGCGTCCACTTTGCTGAGGTCCCCCAGAAGCCTTGTGGATGTGTCATCCACTCTCATCCGCTTCCATCCGCTGGGCTTCCGTTCCGCATCCGCTTTCCTCCCCGTGTCCGTTCCTTTCCGTGTTATCCGCTCTGGTTATGCAAATTTTTGCCCCTTTTGAGAGCGGATAACAACGGATGGAACATTTTTCTTGTCCGCTGTGTCCTTTTTACAAACGTTTTGCATCCGTTGGGCAGTGTGACAGGGCCTTTACATAGCATCCAAAAATTTGAAACCTAATGTATTTTCAGATATCTAAATTAGCAATTGCCCATTTATTTTGCATCCATTTTTAGTTTAGTTTATTAAATAAAATTTGTGTACATTTCATTTAGATCAGTTACTTAGTTTAGCCCACATGCATTATTTTTTCAAATTTATTAGCTGCCAACATCAATGAACAATGGTAAACATACAAAATTAGATAAAAGTGTAAAAACAGCTATAAACAATTGATAATTTTTAATCTTATGAAAAATATTTTTTTAAAAAATACAAACTAAACATACAAGTTACAAAATGAAAAACTATCTTCTATTTTATACTTACTAATAATCACAGGTTTACCAATAAATTCACTTCTTGCCCATTTCTTCAAAATGAACAATTAAGGTTTGTCTGGTGTTCTTATATCGGGAGCAATAATGTAACATATAGCTTTGAGCAGGACTGTCAAATTCCCAGTCCATGGGCCAGATGTGTCACACACCTGCCACACCCATGCCCAGTTTAGCAAAGGGGGAAAAAGTCCCAATACATCATGCGACCACGCCATGATGACATGAGTTTGACACACCTGGCTTAGAGTGTCTATTGACGCGTTACCACATGGACATAATTAGAGGGGTTACTTTCAAAATATCCTAAAGGACTGCTGAACGTAATCCATCAGAGATTGTATTCAGCAGGTTCTGACCATTTCTGGAGATCTGGTAGTGGAAATTTTGAGTAGTTCGGAGAACCAGCAAATACCACCTCTGACTGGCCCTGCCTCCATCTATTCTCTGCCTCCCTAGTCCCAGCTGATTGGCTGGGTCTTCTTTTGTTGTCCTGCACAGGAGATCGGAGCTGGAAAGCAGGTTAGTGGGGTAGGGAGGGAATGGAGATTTTGCAATATTCTTCCTCTGACATGCCCACCAGGCCACTCCCACCAAGCCACATCACGCCCACCAAGCCACACGCACAGACCAGTAGTAAAAAAGTTTGAATCCCACCATTGCAATCCATCTAGCATCTAAAGGCAAAGCCTTACAAAATTTCAGAATCATAATACATAATAAATATAAACAAAGTTTTTCAGAGGAATCTGATAAATAATGGGTGTAACAACTTGCTTAAATTCTGCCTAAGACAGAATCCTGAGGAGCCCAATTGCAAGCTTCCCTCAGTTTAGATGTAGTTCCATTGAGGACTACAAGCTGAGTGTTCAGCTAACTGCAAATCCATCTGGTAATGGTACTGTCTTCCCCAGAATGTTCTATCTTACCAAGAAGTAGGCTGTGGTCTACTTTGTCAAATGTCTTAATGAAATCTAAGTTTATTATATCCACAGAAATGAGCAAGAAGTGAATTTGTGTGACATGACCTGTTCATAAGAAACCTTTGCTGGTTTCTAATAATCATCTTGTTCATTTCTACATGTTCTCAAACCCATTATTCAATTAACTTTTCCTCGGCATTAATATCAAACTGATTGATCTATAATTTCCTGGATCTACTTTCACCTGTTTTCTATTCTGTCCTCAATTTAAGGTTATTATTCATATAAATATTTATATTGTACATAAATATTTATACAGTGTAAATGTTAATGCATTAAATACATTCACATTAAATTGTTTCAAAGTATAAATTATGTTGAAATGTTTATTTAAATTTACATGGGAGGAGTGTAATCCACTGCTCAGTTTATGATAAATCATCTAATCTATGTAGCCCCAAGGGATACATTTTTGGCTGCCTATCTAAACACAAAATTATTGGCAGATGTTATCGGGTTTGGGAGTAAAATGAACCTGTTATAGATTAAAATAACACTTTTTTCCATGTGCAAGACAAATAATTAAGATTATGTATCGAAACATATTATATCACAGGCATTACTTTCAATTAAATGTATTGAATGTAAAGGATGTTTGTGTCTATTTTCATAGTCATAATGTACACTGAAGATGGTATTTGATTTCATTGTATGAGGTGCAATGACAATAAAATAAGTAAACTTTGCCTTTGCGCTTATAGTCCAACTCTATTTTTAA
Source organism: Laticauda colubrina (assembly GCA_015471245.1). Taxonomy (NCBI): domain Eukaryota; kingdom Metazoa; phylum Chordata; class Lepidosauria; order Squamata; family Elapidae; genus Laticauda; species Laticauda colubrina. The sequence goes on from BLBF01000322.1 coordinate 295,916, forward strand.
AATATTTGATATTAAAGAAAATATTTGATATTAAACATAGTAACCCATTTTTTACTGAGATAGTCAATAATTAAAATGCAAAGCATGATAACATTAAGTGATAGTGTTCATGAATGTAGAACTGTGCTACAGCTGCCTTTTTATTCTTTCCCATCCAACCAAATGCTGGAAAGAAAAGCTTAAAATCCACTTGGGATTCAGTCTGTCAGCTGGGTGGTTCTCTAAAAACTGAATAGAATGAGGTCAATTTTTATGAAAAAGACTGAGTTTGAACACGAGTCAGATCAGGCTGAGGGTTGTTGGAAAAAACAATCCCTAATTTCTCCTCCGCACACACTATTTATCCTAGAGGTGGTATTCAGCAGGTTCTGATCAGTTCTGGAGAACCAGTAGCAGAATTTTTGAGTAGTTCGGAGAACTTGCAAATACTACTCTGATTGGCCCCACCCCCATCTATTATCTGCCTCCCAAATCCCAGCTGATCTTCTGGGTCTTATTTTGTTGCCCTGCACAGGAGAACAGAGCTGGAAATCAGGTTAGTGGGGTGGGGAAGGAATGGGATTTTGCAGTAACCTTCTACCAGGAGTGGGGTGGAAATGGAGATTTTACAGTATACTTCCCCTGCCATGTCCACCAAGCCATACCCACCAAGCCATGCCCATAGAACCGGTAGTAAAAAAAAATTGAATCCCACCACTGATTTATCCCTATTGGAAAGAGAATTGGACAACATGTTTGATGCTGCTAACTGTTCTGCTCTTATATGTTTAGAATAGGAGAGAGATTTGTATTATATTGGCTGGACATTTCTCTTTTATCATTTGTTATAGGTGCCTGTGCTTCCCCACTCCCCAAGGCAAGCGTTCTACAGGTATTTATGGTCCAGGATTGGATCCATGACAATGCCATGAATGAAACCACTTGCTCACATTGAATCCTCCTATCCCATACAATCTGTGAAATCAGGCCTTGCTAAGAGAGTCTCATTTCTGAAAGAATTCTATCTACAGGGCATCCAGAGTAGGGCCTTGTCAAAGGTCCTTCTTGTGGAACAACATACCATAAAAACCATGGAACTGTCTTCTCCCTAATGAACTTCTGTAAAGAATTAAAAACTTGGTCTGGAAGACAACATTTGAGAGTTTGTGTGTGTGTGTGTGTGTGTGTGTGTTTGCGTTCACGCACATGCTTTACTTCTACCTTTCAGTCCTTTTGTGGAATAGAGTGACATAGAAATATATTATTAATAAACAAATTAATACATCATAAAGTCTTAAGTCTTTGGTAGTGGATTTTAAAGAGGCAGGACAATCCAACTGCTGACAAATTTTTCTATCTTATTTCAATACATTTTGATGAAGATACTATGGAATAGTTTTGATTTCTGTGGAGTTAGGCAGCCAAGTACTTGATGCTTTCTAAGATGTTGGGTCTCTTCGTCACATGACCCAACAAACCATATGCAGCCAACCCTAGGATTCTTGCTGTAAGCAATTGCACAAACAAAGATGTAAGATATTACTTAGTTCCACAGCTAATCTCCTATAGTCTTGTAAATGGTTTGGAAAGAATGCCAGGAGTTATGTTATGCCTATTCTCACTTTGTTCACATTCTAACAAGCTCAAATGCTTAAACAGATAGGAGTTTAAACATTTTTATCTCAGTGGCACCCTTTTAGGCCACTGACTTGCCTAAAATTGCATAGCACCTCCCACTTGCAAATCATCATATTTCAAAATTTTATTTGACTATACCAGGCATTTAATGGAATTATTTTACTTGATAGCCAGTATCCTGGACAAAAAGATTTACTGGGGGTTTGTATTTAAAAAGCAGAGTGTCTTCTCTTTGTAGAATATATTCAACTTCCTTTGTTGGAGCAAAGCAACACTTCATCATGGAAAGAGTTGGAACTCCACCTCAATCTCTTCAAGTAAACTATCAATGTAGGTCATTTCTTTTTGCCCAGTTACACAGAAATGGCTTCTATGGACTTTAAGATTTGTCCAGAAGACTGTTAAATGCCAACAAAGCCATGACTTTAACCAGGGGTGGGATTCAAAATTTTTAACTGGTTCTGTGGGTGTGGCTTAGGTGGTGGGCATGGCTTGGTAGTCATGTTATTGGTGGGTGTGGCCAATTCACTATCATTCACTTCGAGGCATGCATCTCCTCGCCTGGCCTCTCATGACAGTGGGGATGCTGCAACAGTTGTAAGTGTGAAAAACAGTCATGTCACTTTTTTCAGTGCCATTGTAACTATGAATGGTCACGCCACACAAGCAAAGTACCAGCAAAGGAGGGGAAAAAAGCTCCAGAGAAGTTCCTGAGGCAGGAAGTCTCATCCTGCCAAGAATGTAATAAGGGTTAACAGAGAGGCCGTTTCTGTAAGCAATACCAGAATGTTTCCTTCCTGCCTTCCTTACAGGATTAGGCCAGTAATTTTTTCAAACAACCGGCTCTCCGAACTGCTTAAAATGTTAAGAACCGGTTCTAGTGAATAGGTGCGAACTGGTAGAATCCCACCCCTGACTTTAACATAATAACTTTACACTATGCACTGAGTCCAGAAGCAGAATAATGCTTGCTGTGCAAAGCTTCAGTAAGGGTCACCTTGTTGAAGACTCACTTGAAGTAAAGTAACATTTCAAGGCTACTTAGTTCATATGCATCATTTATCATAGTGACATTGCCTCTGAAATATTACTTTGTTGAAACCTTTCTGAAGTATAACCATAATGCAACACACTTGAACACTCAAGATTTCCACAATGGCTTAGTCATATATTAAAGGATATAACCACATATTTTCTCCTACCCCATTTCGTACATGAAAAGAGAGACATGCAGCTGAACCTCAGTTCAAGAGTATTCTCCATATTTCCTAAGAGAAACAAGAGAAGGTAAACAGAATCTGGAAGACAGATTCCCCAGATTTCCATATTTCAGGACACATAGCCACTGTTTATTTATTGTCCTATTTAGCACCCATTCACAGTTAGACAGTGATAAACAAGTAAAAACATTTACAACCTTAATGGATCTATAAAGCTAAAGCCCATGTCACACTGCACCAACGGATGCAAAGAGGATGTAAAACGGACAAAAAAGCTTGCCATCCATTGGTTAACGCGATGTACTCACTGCCTCCATTTTGCTTCCTCTCTATCCATCCAGCATCCGTTTATTGACATTTCATCCGCTCAGAAAGTTTTGGGCTGCCTAAAACTTTTGCGCGGAAAATGTATCCAATGCATCCATTCTGCATCCTCTAGGCATACGGGGGACATTCGTTCTGCATCCATTACGCATCTGCTATATCCACTAGGCATCCGCTGTGCATCCGCACAACTAAAATCCGTCCCAGCGGTAAACAGACGCAGGGAGGAAGCAGAACAGATGTGCAGCGTTAGTAGCACGGATGGAGAAAGGATGAAAGTGGATGCAGCTCATCCGCTCTGCATCCGCTCTGCATCTGCTCTGCATCCTCTACGCATCCTCTACGCATCCTCTACGCATCCTCTACGCATCCGCTCTGCATCCTCTACGCATCAGCTCTGAACCCTCTACTCATCCTCTACGCATCCTCTATACATCCGCTCTGCATCCTCTATACATCCGCTCTGCATCCTCTATACATCCGCTCTGCGTCCTCCCCACATCCGTTCCTTTCCGTGTTATCCGCTCTGCTTATGCAAATTTTTACCCCTTTTGAGAGCGGATAACAACGGATGGAACATTTTGCTCGTCCGTTGTGTCCTTTTTGCATCCGTTGGGCAGTGTGACATGGGCTTAAGTCTGAAATATCACAAGAACATTTTGTAACTGCTTCATTAATGATTGCGTTGGCAGTTCTTGTCACAATTACTAAACAAAGACTACCTTTATTTGCTGGGTCTATGATAAACATATCACTTTATCCCACAGTAAGGTCAAAAGTACTGGCATTTAGGGAGTCAAAAATTTCCACAACAAATATTTTTATAGTGGTATTTGGAACAGTTTGAGGGAATATGTCTATGTATTTAAATCTATATTAGAGCATATTATATGAGCTATGAGTGGTGTGGTGGTCTAGTGGTGAAGATGCTTGCCTCCTGTTCAGAAAGTTGAAAGTTAAATTCTAGGTAGAAGCAGATGTTTTTTTTCCCCTAAAGCACGAAGAAAAAAATATTTGCTGTGAACTCCACATGGTGTCAAGAAGGGCATCTGGTCAGTAAATACTCAGCACCAACTCTCCCCTTTATTTATGGATTACAGGGTCAATAAAAAGGGAGTTTTACTAGAGTATAGTATATACATTATGTAATACACTAATGTATTTGCAGTTGAACACATAGACAACAATTAGTTAAGCATTTGTGATACTTACTATGATATTGTGACTCCTTAACAGGAAGTTCCAAATCATATAATAAACCAATTTTCACTTTTTTCCAACACATTATTGGACTTGAGAATCAATATTTTACAAAACTAACACTTAACAGCGAACTACCTGCATTTTTGCATAGACTTACTAAGAATTACTAGAGATTATTTGTTAATAAATACAATTATTTCTAGTGAGATATCTATGTTTGTCCATATTCTACCAAAAATAACAAGATATATTTTTAATAATAAAATAAAAATAGCAAGATATATTTTTCAAAGATGAAAAAAAAAAACAAATCTGGCATGTTTTTGTAGCCCAGGGGAAAATAAATCTCACTCTTTGATAGTTTAGAAGGTTCTACAAAACTCTGTATTTTCATGTAATCTTGGAAGTGATTGTCTGTAAGTATCCCTTTTCAGATTCTTTGAAAGTTACCTAAAACAGCTTACACAATCCATTGCTTTGAAACAGAATGCTGCCTATGGATACTGTCACCATAATTTAATTCCTAGTACAATATTCATGGATACAACTATTGAAAATAAAGTGATGGTAAACACTAACAACAAAAGCAGCTCTAGAAAGTACAAGAGCATGGAGTACTACCAGCAAACATAAGTATTTTATAATGAGACTATCTGATACACTGTAAGATGATATAGAGTTCCAAGACCAATTTTCCAAGCCATAACTGATAACTCCTTATATACAAAGCTCCAAATGGTAGTATAAAACACAGATATATTAAATCCATTCAAATTCTAGCATAATGCTAAAATGCACTATTTTCCAGAACTGTGCTGTTGTTTCATACTTTTATTCAGCCATGCAAGCCTTTCCTCAACCCTCTGAGGCTGAGACCCAAAACTTTAAATATATTATCTTTGGGTTTTAGCTGTCATTCTATTTCAGTCAGGAATTGGTAGATGCTAATGTGTATGATTTATTTGGTTCAGATTTTGTTTCTTTTAGGTTTCATTTAGTTTAGATTTGCTGCTATTTGTTCATAGAAAGATGAGAACCTAAGTCAAAAGCTTTGGCTGCATTGAGCAGTGGTTATTGTCCAATAAAATAGCAATGTATCACTAAGGGAGAAAAAAGTATATATTATTGTAAATAGAACATTTTGTACATATTTTTTCATGCTGCATTGGGGCATAAAATATTAGGGTAAATTAAAAACTTTTATAGATTGCATACCTAAATATTATATTAGATTGCCACAACTTTGCATAATTTTTTATGTTGCTGCCCTGCTCATATTTATTAGGCCCATTAAATATTTACAAGTAATTCTGCGGTCCTTGTAGAATATCATATAATGTACAAGATGAATTTGAAAATGGGTCTAGAATAATAATTGAAGGCCTCTTTAACGCATTGTAGGAAGTTTCTTATTTTAGCATAGGAGTGTTTCAGAAAATGCTCAGGCTCAAATATACTACCAAAATAACCTTGCAGGTCAGTTCCTGAAGCCATAGACAAGAATGTAAAAATGAAATTGCTTCCTGTTTTTAAATTAAACATAGGTAAAGGTAAAGGTTCCCCTTGAACATACATGCTAATCATTTCTGGCTCTTGGGGATGGTGCTCATCTCTGTTACAAAGCTGAAGAGCCAGAGCTGTCCGAAGACGTCTCTGTGGTCATGTGGCCAGCGTGACTAAATGCCAAAGGCGCACTGAACACTGTTACCTTCCCACCAAAGTGGTCCCTATTTTTCTACATGCATTTTTACATGCTTTCAAACTGCTAGGTTGGCAGAAGCTGGGACAAGTAATGTGAGCTCACTCTGTTATGTGGTGTTAGGGATTCGAACCATCAAAATGCTGACCTTTCTGTCTGACAAGCTGTTCTGACCCAACCGGGTTCCCAAAGAACAAACACAGACAAAGGCAGCAGTCTTCACCTTTTAAGGTTAAATAATGAATTCTGTTCTGAAGGCTGCTTTCCACTAATTAGCTCCAACAAGAAAGAGCCTTGCCAAGTTGTTTGTCAAGGCTGCCAAAAACCCAGAGAGAAGAACTAATTTACAAGATTTTCCAAACATGAACTAAGATGTCCACCAGTTGAGCTTAAGAGCTTCTTTGCTGTCTGCAAACAATGCTTTTCCAAACCTGTCTTTTATCCTCTTGAGGGAGGGGCCATGACTTTGCAGCCTTACTCCCGAGTCACCTGTGCTGCTGTAATTGTTCTTTCCTCCAAGCAATCCTTTGTGCATGTGCACCTGGAACAGGCTCCTCAGAAACCTCCTAATCACTGCTACCAGCCCCCACAATCTCTGAAGGCAGCAGTCCACTCCCTGATGGTCCTGGCCCTTCATCAAAGTCCTTGCTCTCCTCAGCCATCTGCACCTGCTGCCGGCTAACCACAACACAAGCTCAGTGTCTTAGTCACTGAGCCACTGCTGTCTTACTTAGCTTTTAATATGCAATCATCTTTAAACTTATAAATACTGTAGCCTCTCAATAATTACTCCCTTAAACCCAATATTCCTAGCATTCAGCCCTATTAATCAATTCAAAACTAGAAAAAAAGTGTTGAATAGCAATCTTCCTTTATCATAAGAAAATCTCAAGGTTCTTCTTCCAGTAGTTGGTACAAGAAATATAATTCTGGACTTTGTGGTTACATTATCATATCAGTCAGGAGTTATGCTTGGAGTATGATCAATATAACTCTTCCACTTCCCAAAGAATATAAATAATTTTCCCAAAATTACTTTCCCTATTTCTTTTTAAGAGTTGCTTTGGTGAAGAGTTAAGGCAGCAGGCTAGAAACCAATTGTCTCATATCAACAAAACTGCCATAATCATATTAAAGTGTATAAGGAATATTGGAGATGCTTGCAATATCTACCAATCTGGGGTACAGATTTATTTTAACAGTTTTCTTTTCCTTCCTTCCTTCCTTCCTTCCTTCCTTCCTTCCTTCCTTCCTTC